>BROG01000619.1:0-85000 GCA_030159075.1 Atrina japonica
AAAGGGGGCTTAAAGCTGTCACTGTATTTGCATCAGTTCATAACTTAAGGATCAAATTCTTGCACTTCACTTAAAGCTGCTAATGTCACCATGTAATTGAAACAAACAATGCTAATGACCAATGATATATATATATACAGTAGAACTTCTATGAGTTGAAGTTCAAGGGACCACCTAGGAAAGTTCGAAACATTGGGACGTCGACTCATGGTATGATTTCTTCGAAACCATTTATACAATATACAGTCTTTAACTTAATTTTAGCGAAATTAAAAAATGAGAAGGAGGAGAATTATCATTGGGCGATTTTGTACACATATAAATTTTGGCTTCGAATTATATGTAAGAATTTTCATTGTTTTTATAGATATGGTCCCAAAATTTTAATCGAAACATGGAGAAATTTGACTCGTAAAAGTTAGAATTATGAAATGTTTATAAGTAGCGTTAGAAAATGTAATTATTCGGAACTTTGTCAGTAGTTTGAAACATCAAGAAATTTGACTCATTGAAGTTCGACTCATTGAAGTTCAACTGAGTGTGTGTATGTATATATATATATATATATATATATATATATATATATATACACATATATACATACACATATATACATATATTGTTAGAATATGTGTACTCTTTATTTTATAAATTTTTCACAGCTGATTTTATTCTCTATGCTCCTATGACATTTAACCTTAGCACACTGGAGTCACATTTTGGACAAATATCTGTTTTTGAAAAAAAAAAGTCAGAATATTTTCTCCCACTCAACATAAAAAACAAAACAAGCTATACTCTGACAACAGCTTATATGTTTCTGCTCTTGTGAAACCATTACATCAGTTCTTAGGTGACTTGTTTTTGTGGAGATGGATTTCAAAAGTGGCCTTTACAGTGTGTTGGTATGCCCTGGACAGCTGTTAACTATCAGTTACTCTGTGTCTTCTATGATCAGCCTCTATATCTTCCCTCCCATACTCTGAAGTACAAATCCTTGGTGATAGATTCCCTATCACCTGATAAGAGCTGAAATTGATTTTTAATTATATATCAAGAAACTAGTCAAATCTTATCTTGCTATAGATGTGGTCAAGGTGCTGCAAGGGACATAATCTTATCGTCATGGCAATGTCAATTTGTTTTGTAATTAGCTAAAGAACTCACTATAGATACAGGAGTCAACAATCATAAAAATGTCTGCAGGACAAATAGTATTGAAATCTACTCCTCTGAGTGGCAAAAATTACTTGTCCTAAAAACATTTGTTTTGTATTTAAACAAGTAATTATATGAATTAATGTTTGTTTTCAACATTTTCACTTGTCCGGAGCAGGACAAGTGAAAGTAACATTTACTTGTCTGACGGCAAAATAGACATGTCCTGGAAAATATTGAGCCCTGAGATAGACACAAAGATAGAGTGAACACATCCATATGTTGGCAACAGTAGCACAGCATGTTAAAGAAATACCATATGGCCTTAAGTCTCAGGGGTAAAAAAAGATCATTACAAATATAAGTGTCCAGTATCAGCAACATTTAACTTTTTATGTAAATAAATGATATACATGTAGAATGGCAGAGAAGATGGCAAAGAAAATGGAGATTTTTATGAGTTATGTAGATATTTGAGTCTTAATTTTGTGTTTGCTGTCATGGAAATAGGTCATGGTGGATTACTTATAGTTCAGATTTATATTTTTCTGACTGTTTGTTCAGGTGCACAGTTTAATTATTGTTATGATACAAGTAAAAGAATGTTAACACCACACATCACAAGATCCAATAGTAAAATGCTATGTACATTTTTACCGTGCTGTACTTTATAATGGGAAATATGTCAGCTGATACTTTCACTTGTTGGGTACATGTACTTTTTAGCTCACCTGAGCTGATGGCTCAAGTGAGTTACTGTGGTTACTCCCCATCTGTCTGTCCATTAGCCATCTGTCATCCGTCCATAAACTTTTCATGTTTTCAACTTCTCTGAACCTCTGAAGGGATTTTGACAAAACTTTACAGGAAGCATTAGTGCTCAAGGTCCTTTGCCAAGTTTATAAATTTCAGAACAGATTGGCTGGCTTAGGGGTGGATCCAGTGTGTGGCAAATTAAGTCCCAGAAAGTACCCCTCTTTAAAAATCTTCTCCAGAACCACTGCATGAGTTGAAAAACAGATAATTTCTAAGTGATCTACATGGATGTATGATTGAAATTTGAAATTGGAATATTAATTTTTCACATCTTTTTGAGGTCCTTTTAGACTTTGTCATTTTCATTTATTTTTGTATGATTTCCTTGATTATCTTCCCTTGTATTCACTTTGATGCATTCATTTAATGTGTTTTACTTAATTAGGTAAAGAAATGTTTTTGCTCAAGAATTTTGCTGAAATTTAATTTCTAGAACTTTTTTGAATTTCTTAAGACCACAAAAAAAAACACAGGAAAGGGAAGAGGTATTTTTTTCACATGGTCAGCTTGTTCTTGGAAACCAGTGAAGGGAATTTGTTTAAACTTTACCGGAAGCAAGTACTCACTCAGTCCTTTACCATATTGTGTTTTTTGGCCAGATCAAACTAAATATTCTTCTTGGTATTCTTTCCATATTTGTAGATGATACCCAGGTCAGCAGATTAGGCCTCTTGTTCTCCTTTCTTACAGATATTTATATTAATTATTTCATGTCCTTTTTTTACCCATCTTCTATTTTTTTCCGTTATTCTGTTCACCCTTCAGTGTAGAGCTTAATAGATAAGATGACTGGCGATGGCTTTGATCAAGAGTCTTACAAGTGGGTACTCTTGGGTTTGCAGGGATTTTTCTTTTCCATATTCCCCAGTGTCCTTGCCTTCCTAATTTGGGAAATTTTAATACATTAAGATATACATTGTTTATATTTTGTCATTTTTGTGCTTACATGTAGATGAGACTGTGAAGTTAGAATTAATCTGACCTGTCTTGAGAGACCAGGCCATGGTTTCTCAAAAGAGGTTTTATCTAAAGGATTATTTGACCAAGTGAGATTAAAAATGTGGTCTCAGAAGACAGTTGGTCTTTTAAAAACAGAGTGGTCTCTTGGGACAGGTTCCACAGTATAATCTTATTATAGCTTTGTTGATCCCTTCAGTGCACTGGGTGACTTTCTGACTGTAGATAGTGTGAGGACTCTATGTCTTGCGTTTTCTGGTTCGCATGTTAGGAGAAAATATTGGCCTAACTTTATGTTGATCGTCCTACACAGAATTGTTGTTCATCAGTTCGTATTAGCCTAACTTTATGTTGATTGCCTTACACAGACGTATTGTTAATCAGTTCGTATTAGTGTAATATTGCATGCAGATTCTTTTAAGACTAATGATTACTCAGTTAAATATTTAAGAGTTTGCTAACTTCAAATTTCTGATCACTAGTTACAAGAAGTTCAAAGTGTATATTGTAGCTATATATACAGAAAAACCTGCTTTAGTGGCCACCTGTGTATAAAGACCACCTGGTCATAAAAACTGTTTTTTGTTGTCCTCAATTGTACGATTTGTGTACAAATCAACCTCTATATAAAGACCACCTCCCTATAAAGACTGGTTTTGTTGTGTCCCTAAGGGGATCTTTATATACAGGTTTCACTGTAGTTCTCTTCTGAGATAGAGTCTTTTGATCTTTATGTGGTGTTCCTCTTGAGAACTATGGTACATGTATGTAACTGATCCAAGGTATAAATATATTTCAGTTCAACTTCAATCTTTCTCTTTGGGCCTCTTTGGCCAAGTGGTTTGAGAATCATATTTTGAACCCTAGATCTCTTACCTGTAATCAGTGTATGTTTGAGCTCTGGTTTTTGCCATTTTTTCCTGCAGAATACCTGTGGTCAATACACAGGTAAATTGTTGCCTGTTAAACCATCCGAGTAAGTTTATTGATAGAGTATTATAGATACAATGTACATATATGATACAAATTAAAACAGTGTTACATATACCTTCCTTGAGAGGGAATACCCTGTCTGGCATGGACAGGTTCTCTCTAAAAACAGGTGAAATCAAAGGAAGTTATATAACCAAGTAATTTTCTGATGGTAGATTTTCAAGAGATCTGTCGAAATTCTTCACTACTAAACCACAGCAATGAGTACCTTACTAAAATGAGTAGGTTGCTTTGGCTTGATTTAACAAGCTGCATGACTACTTAAAGCCCTGTCACTCGTCCCTGTGAGGTATGGAGAGATGTTAGTATTTGTGTTTTTGTCCTTGAGTGGCACTTATTTCCAACCGCTTTTTAAGTGCCACTACACTTGTACAATCTGACAAAGGTATCAAACTGCACATCCTAGACCATTTACCCTCAATCTCAGCATAGAGCTTTGTGGACAGGAGATAGAAGCTTGACTCTGAAAGTCTGGCATGATTGGGAATTGAACCAGGGACCCTCAGGTTGAAGTTCTGGTGTTCCAACAAACAAGCTACTCTGTCCGTGCTAAGTGAGTTTGTGCTTAAGTTACGAGACTGAGTATACATGTACATGTATGTTTGGAAAGAAAAAAACAGAATGAGTATTTCTGATAGAAAAATTGATACTTGTAAGAGACTTTCAGAACGAGATAGGACATGTTTTTTATGTCTAAATGAAAAAATATTTAACCATTTCTTTTGTTCTTACAGAATTCAGCACCAGATTTTTGTGGTAAAACCCCAATCTCTAGAAATTACTCTTCAATTGAGGGACAAAATCCAATATATGAGCAACCATTCATACAGTTTCCCAGTGACGTTGTGACGTCGGTGACTGTGATGTCAAAAGACAACCACACAGATATATATCTGGGGAATAGTGTTGGAGTATTGAAGAAGGTAATGCACATAGACATATTGTAAACTCAGATTTTAAAATGTAACCAGATTCTATTATTAATTAGATTACATGATGTCAAAAGAGATGAAATGAAAGAATGCTACACTTCCATTAAATTTTGAAATTGATGTAAATATCGCCACATCAATAAATAGTATGGTCTACTGTCATAATTCAGGAGTTATCAAGTTCATATTACAAGAAAAATAATTATAAAACATATATTCTAAACCATGCACCCCTGAATTCTGACATTGGAATTAACCATTCTTTGAAATGGGCAGGTCCAAATGTAACATGAGGGGTTTGCAAGTTAACATGATTCTATCCCTAGTGTGAGAGTTCCAGGAAGCACTTTCAGATGTTGCAGATCAGTAAGGCTTTGCTTATTCAGACCACAAAATAACATGGGAGCGATTGTTCAGGTTATGTGGAGGTTACGACAAATACAATTCACATAACCTCCTTTTCGTTCTCAATGAATTTCATTTTTAAGTTTTCACTATTGGTATCACAACCTGCAAATTATGGTATTTCCTATTAGTGTAACCTGTAAATGGGTTACCATGGTTTTTGTTATTTTGTGGCCTGTTATTTATAGGTACTGTCATTAGAATATTAAGATGTCTGTCTTTGAGTTGATGGTCTTAATTACATACAAAACTGTCAGTCTAACTCTTCGTGATAAGTGACATGTAAATATTTACTAATCAATATGGTAATGAATAGTTCTTTGATACAAATTTTAAGCTCTTTTATACAAATTAAAAGTTTCCATTCTTTGATATAAATTGAAAATTTGTTCTTTTGATACAAATTGAAAGTTTCTGTTCTTTGATACAAATTGAAAATTTTGTTCTTTTGAAACAAATTGAAAGTTTCTGTTCTTTGATACAGATCGAAAATTTCTGTTCTTTTGATACAAATTGAAAGTTTGTTCTTTGATACAAATTGAAAATTTCTGTTCTTTAATACAAATTGAAAATTTCTGTTCTTTAATACAAATTGAAAGTTTCCATTCTTTGATACAAATTGAACATTTTTATTCTTTGATACAAATTGAAAATTTCTGTTCTTTGATACAAATTCAAAGTTTCCATTCTTTGATACAAATTGAAAATTTCTGTTCTGTGAAACAAATTCAAAGTTTCTGTTCTGTGATACAAATTCAAAGTTTCCGTTCTGTGATACAAATTCAAAGTTTCCGTTCTGTGATACAAATTCAAAGTTTCCGTTCTGTGATACAAACTCAAAGTTTTCGTTCTGTGATACAGATTCAAAGTTTCCGTTCTGTGATACAAATTCAAAGTTTCCGTTCTGTGATACAAATTCAAAGTTTCTGTTCTGTGATACAAATTCAAAGTTTCCGTTCTGTGATACAGATTCAGAGATTTTGTTATGTGATACAGATTCAGAGATTTTGTTCTGTGATACAGATTCAGAGATTTTGTTCTGTGATACAGATTCAGAGATTTTGTTCTGTGATACAGATTCAGAGATTTTGTTATGTGATACAGATTCAGAGATTTTGTTATGTGATACAGATTCAGAGATTTTGTTCTGTGATACAGATTCAGAGATTTTGTTATGTGAGGAGTTGTACTTATAAATTCACTGTTTTTTTAATTTAACTTTGATAGGTTGTTGTGTCTGGTACGAAAGCTTCCATTGTCAATCAAGTTGAACTGAACTGGGATTTGAGTATAAATAAAGAGATGTTCTTTAGTCCTGACAAGAAATATTTGTACGCGATGACAGAGAGAAAGGTAAAAGATATTATCTGCTTTGTCTCATATTACTCAGAAACACAACACTATAAATATTTTGATTTATTTGTGTCAAAGACCTTATACATGTTTAAGGCTCTCAGCCATTGAATTATGAGTAGAAATGAAAAAGAAGTTCAGATTACAACAAAACTACAAGGTTAGATATTGTAATTTAATTCCCTAAATAAATGTCAGAAAATGAATTAGACAAAATCTAGTTGTTTACCTTATTGTTCAGGGACATATCCCTTTTACTGACTACTGTCAATGAGAAATGCCATGATTTTTAGTAAATAAGCTAAGAAAAATTGATGTATAAAAGAGATTTTAATGAAACACAATTATAAAATACAATATGTAAGTAAATGTTTAATCAACGTACCAACTTTGAAGAGTATTAGCTAAGTGATAAATCAGTCGTACAGTCAAATTCGTCTATTAAGACCCCTCAAGAGAGCAGGCAAAAGTGTCCATTATAGACAGGTGCCCTTTATAAAGAGGTTTATTAATTAATAAAAAATTAACAAAGGTTATGTTTCAATGGCCTTTATAGGCTGGTGCCCTATATACAGAGATGGTCAAGTTTGACTGTGTATTTGATATTTTCAGGTATTTAAAGTTGATATAAGCCAGAGACATTGTGCTGAGATGGACACGTGTGAAGCATGCATGCAGGCCCGGGATCCCGTCTGTGGATGGTGTGTCATGGAGAACAGGTAAAATGGGAGCATTCAGTAATTTCATACATTGTTAAAACCGGAGCATTCATTATGTAAAGTTTTTTATCCATATCCCATGTATATTTATGCATTTGTATATATACAACATATATCCAGAATGAACTCCATACAACTCAGGAAGAATGCACTAATGATACACTTGACTCCATTATTTACACAATAGGACTGTATGAGATATATCTACAATACAATTAACCAGAATGTACATTACGCCACTGGATTGTATGAGATATATCTACAATACAATTAACTAGAATGTACATTATGCCACTGGATTGTGTGAGATACATCTACAGTACTCTTAACCAGAATGTACATTACACCACTGGATTGTATGAGATACATCTACAATACACTTAACCAGAATGTACATTACACCACTGGATTGTATGAGATATATCTACAATACAATTAACTAGAATGTACATTACGCCACTGGATTGTATGAGATACATCTACAATACACTTAACCAGAATGTACATTATGCGATTGGATTGTATGAGATACATCTACAATACACTTAACCAGAATGTACATTACGCCATTGGATTGTATGAGATACATCTACAATACACTTAACCAGAATGTACATTACACCACTGGATTGTATGAGATACATCTACAATACACTTAACCAGAATGTACATTACACCACTGGATTGTATGAGATACATCTACAATACACTTAACCAGAATGTACATTACGCCACTGGATTGTATGAGATATATCTACAATACAATTAACCATTGTTATTGTTTTTATGATAGAAAAAGATGAAAAATAAATATTTATGTTTGACAGTTGCTGAAAAAACACCTTTGCATACTAGTATACCATGAATGAAGCATTATAACTAGAGTTAATGTAAAAATTGATGATTTTGTATTTAACTTAATCAATTTTATTAATGAATTTCTTTATTTGGGTTTCACAAACATATCCTGCTTTTATCTAAAACTAAACTGATCTTATTATTATGTTCCAGGTGTACAGAAAAAAGTCTATGTAAAAAACAAGCGGTCATCCCCAACTGGCTACCAGCTGGTCAGGACGTGTGCAGTAAGATGTTACAAATGTCACCGAGTGTGGTCAGCTTTGAACGCATTCAGAAAAGTAACACAGATCAACAGGTCATAACCTTTGACACATCATAGGAACTCTTCAAAATTTGTCTGTTGTTGAATATAAACTAAAATATGTGTGCTGTTTATATGTTAAAAATTCATTAGCTGTGTTTTACCCCAAAATTTATCTTTCCTGTTTTACTACTTGATTGATGTACAATAAAACAAAACAAAAACAAAAAAACAAAATAGAGATAAACACAGGTATAAAATTCTTGAAATCCTATATATTTTGTGAAACCCAGTTTGGTAATTATTCATTTGCAAATGATTAATTTCACTTTACTTTTTGAATATGCATACCACACTGGATCTGTCCATATTTTCATTAAATATATAGGAATATAAGATTTTATGCCTGTGTATGTTTCACAAAGTACTAGTTTATAGGTATATAACAATTGTTATGTCTGTGTGTATCTTGTTTTTGTTCATCAATCTAAGTAGAAAAATAATTTTTTTTTTTTTTTTTTTTTTGGAAAACTTGGCTAATGCCCCTTTTAACTAGACTTGTCATAAATCTTACTGGAAATCAAATTTGTAAAGTATTAATTGCAATTTAGTCATTACAAATATTGTACTTACATGTATACATACAAATCAGGCCTTTTTTGTACAAATTTTTTAAAAAATGCCATTTGCCACAAAACTGGGAATTTTATTCTGAATATTTGTCAAATTAGGAAAAATAATTGGCACAAACGTAAATCTAAATATAATTGAACATTTTTTAAATGCAATTCATTCTACATTAATTTATTTTTACATTACGATCGCAGTCTGTACACCAAATTTGAAAAAAACCACATGTATTTTGTTTTGGGACTGGGGTCGATTATCTGCCCCATGGAAACAACAGAATAAGGCCTGCAAATCATTTAGCAGTTTCACTATATATTCCACTGATTTAAGCAATTATTGACCATTATAAGTGTGGTACTTATATATACTTGTCATTTACAGTTTTGCAGTGGAACCTGTCTTGAAAGCTCCCCCCATCTGCCACTCAAATGTGGTCTCTCAAAATAGGTGGTCCCTTAAGAGAGGTTTTATTTAGAGGATTTTTTAACAGAATGTGGTCTCAAAAGACAGGTGGTCTCTCAAGACAGTTGTTCTCTCAAGACAGGTTTCACTGTACGTGTACAACTTCATGCCAAAAGTCTTATCTGAGCAATATGGCTGTTTATGAATTCATTTAAATTTTATTAATTTTGAATATCTGGCATGTTGGTTATCCTGTAGATGTATGTTAATTCTCCATAAATAGATTGAGATATCTGTATGATAGCATATGTATAACTTATAATAACTTTTGTTGTATTTTACAGATTACATTTAAAATGGGAGAATTTGTCCTGTCCTCTGATAGCAGTGACCTTGACCTTCAGTGCACATTTTCTGCCATGGAGACTAAAACAAATACAAAGGCCACAAATCAAGATACATATGTCACATGTCCTCTTCCCGATAATAAAAAATTTGATATGAAGCCTACGGGTAAGGGTGAGTAAATATGCTGGGCAATTACTTACTCAATGCTTGCTGACTAATGCTTTCTAGAAGATTATATGTATTTGTTATTGGGTGAAATACTGAAACCTCCCTTAGAAACATTACTGACTGTGATTATGGATGAAATATTAACCCCTCCCCTGCTAACTCCTATAGAACCTTTGGTAAGGTGGTGGAGGATCTAAGCTGTTTACTATTGCTTCTGGTGTCAGTCATGTTGCCTACCGATACGTCACAGATTCTATTGAAATCTCATGAAACATTAAACAAGTTGATCTATGGAACAGCCCATTTTCTCAAATGAATTTGTAAAAACTTGATAACGTCACAATGTTAATCAAATGCGTCACAGATTATGACATCAGTATTGTGCGATTCATTGAAAAGAAATAAAATATGTATGCCCTATAGAATACATTTATACAATGTTGTTTATTTATAATACATCATTTAAAATGT
Organism: Atrina japonica; assembly: GCA_030159075.1. NCBI lineage: Eukaryota > Metazoa > Mollusca > Bivalvia > Pterioida > Pinnidae > Atrina > Atrina japonica. The sequence goes on from BROG01000619.1 coordinate 10,455, forward strand.
TAGAAAACCTTACAAAAAGGGCAGTTGTACAGATATAAAATTTACACAGTCTTTGATTGACCTTTTAAATATGGGATGTACACCATCAGTAAATTTCATATGGGATGAGAGTCCCGTATGGAATTTACTGACAGGTACATCTCGTATCAGGTCAAACAAAGTCTGTGTCTGTATACCAAATAGGACATTTTTTTCCATCAAATTGGGAAAAAAAACAAATGTATTTTGGAAATTATAAAAAAAAAGGCCTGTTAGATAACGGAAGCTTTCACTACCATTACTTACATTTGTATTAACATAAGCAACACTAACGTTTTGACAACAACAGAAGATAACCACTGTTTAACCTTTTAACAAAGATAACACTAACACATCAATTCCATCAGTAGACCTTGTTTGACATTTACTCATACAATGTAACAACTTAACAGGGCATTACATGTAATTTTTTCAAAAAAAGTTACTTTGTTTTTTACTACATAGATTAATAAACAGTTACGTAAGTGAGAAATATGGAGGATAATAAAATTTCTTAGGTTCCTAATACTTTGTGAAATAATGTCAGGTACTGGATCGTATCTATATATAAATACCATATACACAGAAATTTTAGTGAGGATTCAATCAATTTTGGCATTATTAGCAAGGTTGTTGAGATTGTTAAAATTGAATATTGCTAACAATTCTTTATCATGGGTGAGAGTTATCTTTGTTTCAATCATAATATTGCTAAAATTATTTCTCGCTAAAATTATATACCATATTTTTAGGACAAAATGCTAAATTTGCATCTCGCTAAAATTTCACTTATACAAATAGTAATGTTGATTAAATCCTTTGCAAACAAATACATTGTAATTGCCAAACTGGATTTCTCAAGCAATTTTCACAATAAGAATTTTTATGCCTGTGTATATCTCTTTTTGATTTTGTTTTGTACATCAATTTAAGAAGTAAAAAGAGAAAGAAATTTAAGCTTATGCCCCTTCAATAGCATGATGTTGTATTGAATTATCAAAACTTTAAGCTTAATTTATCAAATCAAAAATGTAAAATAATAAAGTATTTCATTTTTGTTTCAGTAAATCAACTAAAAATGAATATTAATACACAGCAGTGTTTAATCTACCTTATCTTATCTAACAATAAACAGATGAGAAAGCTCGTTAATCTGTTTCACTACTCTATTTCATAAATTCCTTCCGGGGAATAAAAAATAACATTCTGGAACAAAACGGCAAATTGTTTGCCCAATTCTATAGAAATTATGAAGTTAGTTGACCACAATATAATCTCCTATATGGTATCCTTATCTATAACGAGGATCAAGTCCAGTCTACACAGGTAAAATAGAGTGTGTTAAGTACCAAATTTCCTATAGTATTTTCAATTAATTCATTATCCAATACATGCATATAAAAGGGAACATGTCAAACTGGGTTTCTCAAGCAATTTTCACAAAATATTTAGGAATATAAGAATTTTTAACCTGTGTATATCTCTTTTTATCATTGTACATCAATTTAAGTAGTAAAAAGAGAAAGAAATTTAAGCTTAATCCCCTTCAACAGCATGATTTTGTGATGAAATGACAATACTATTACACCATATATGTTACATTAACAATGCATGGCATTTTAGTAACATCAACATTTAACAACACTTATAGAGAAATAACATACTTACAATGTTATAAAGGAGTAGGGGCACTAAGGATTAAATATAGCCTCACTGTTGACCCATAAACAAAAATCAACAAAGTTTTGTGTTTTAGCGCAGTTTATTACTTAATGTGAACATTTACAAAAATGTTTCATGTTCACGTTCATCCTGCCACCTTGTTACTCACAGCAGGTGTAACTAAACATCTTACCACCTTTTTGACAGTGACTCACAGCACATGTAACTAGACTATTATCCCTTTTTTACTGCTAACACAAGGTGTGACTGTCTGCAGTGTATGCTTCCTCTACTCTCAATATTCATTGTTTTTGTTTACTGTAAATATCGCGGTGCAGATGTAATTTAAATTTTGTATCAATTAACCGAGACTTAAACACTGACAGATTTTTTGCACAGATAACTTATAACTTAGGAATATTGTTGTCATCTTTGTCATCGTCTTTGTTTCATTGGTTTTGTCCACAATCTGTTAAAATTTATTCGTTTGCCTTATTAAGATGGACTGTAAATAACAACACATATTTTAATGTCTTTCGATCATCATGGATAATACTTATAGTAACATATTATTTGAAAGAACTTCACACCTCCCTTTATGACAAATGCGATGATTTCAATTTCAATATCAATATCACGACCCTCCCGTGCCTGATTAGTAATATCCCATCTTCTCCTGCTTATGGTGTTTTCATTCCACAACTTTTATGTTATGCCAGGGCATGCTCCTCTTATGACTATTTTATGCTGAGAGCCAAACGATTCGCCAATAAGCTACTCACACAGGGTTCTGTCGTTGAACTCTTGAAAAAGATTTATGGTTGATACGGGGATGTTATTAAACAATATGAAGTCCCCCACTCAAAAATGGTGGTGTGCTGTTACACAACCATATAATATGGCTCCTTTTCACCAATCAGGTCTTAAATGATGATGACATTATAACAGAGATTGACCTTTCCATTGAATTTGAGATGTTTTCATGTAACATTTGCGATAGGTGTGGCGTGCTAACAGGGGATGCTGACTCCATCCGTACACCTGGTTCCATTCCATTGGGATTCGCAATTGTTGAGACCATTTGAATATCTAATTTTTCCATATTCTAATGAACTTTGAGTTTCAATTATCATTTTGTACTTCTTCATTTTTATATTACCGTAACTATATCAAGACTGTAAGCTTAATTTATCAAATCAAAAATATAAAATAATAAAGTATTTCATTTTTGTTTTAGTAAATCGACTGAAAATGGACAATAATACACAGCAGTGTTTAATCTACCTTATCTGATCGGCCTAACAGTATTAAACAGATGAGAAAGTTCAGTAATCTGTTTCACTATTCCAAATTTCATTAAATTTCTTCCGCGGGAATTAAAAATAACAATTTTGGAACAAAAGACTGCCGCGGCAAATTGAACACAGCTTGGCTAGTTCTATGGAAATTATAAAGTTAGTCGACCACAATATAATCTCTCAATATATGGGGTCCTTTTTCTATACGCACACAACTATTAAGGATCGAGTAGGCCCCTAGGTCTATCCCGCTGGTAAAATAAAGAGTCGATGTGTTAAGTACCAAATTTCCTATACGGTATACCATTTTTGTTTTTCTGAAAATTAATCCATTAATACCTTAATACATTTATAAAAGGGAACATGAGTGAATATAATGTTAGATATATAAATGGAAAACCCAAACAGGTCAGTGGAATGCAGTTTATACTGGCTAATATAAAGATGGGGCAGGGATCCATGAACTAAATGAATTGTACATGTAGCAATATACCTGTTTATTAGTTAATTATTAATGCTAAAATGGGCAATAAAATTCATCCCTAGAGACACATTTGGACTGGCCTGGATCATTGGTTTACAGACGAGTCCATTGTTTTTCAGGGTTTGATGAGTTAAATATTTTCAGTCTGTATATATCACACCTTAAATAAGTAAATAACGAATGGTAGAGGTAAGGGCTATCTACGAGACCTTAAATAAGAAAATGACTAATGATAGAGGGGCTCTATGCCACATCTTAAACCAGAAATATACTAATGATAGAGGTAAGGGATATATGCCACACCTTAAACCAGAAATAAACTAATGATACAGGTAAGGGCTATCTGATCTTAAATAGAATCATAATGACTTGATGACTAATAAGTGCATATACTCATGAGTATATGAGAAAAATATTTTCAATTTTTGAAATGAGGCTATTTCTGGCCCTTAGTGCCCCCACTGCGTTGTTCTTGAGGAATGTACATTAATATATAACCTTTGCATCGTTTCATGAACTCATACAAATAGAGCTGCTTTCACTAACAAATATGCAATCTATGCCCAGCATATTTTATTTTCTGACTTTTGTTTATGTTTTGTTCTGTTTATTATTATGTTCAATTATGATTGTATACATTTATACTATATACATATTGTTTAATGTTCATTTTTAGTTTCCAGACACACAGGTTTTGATTTGATAAATTTGAACAGAAAGCAGTTTTCGATCACATTATCTAGTCAATTTTTTTTGTGTCCTTAGTTGACATACAGTTTGGCTCACCCTGTGTAGTTGTACATTTTTATTTGACACAATGCTTAGATATCACAGTTAGGACAGTGAAACTAAAACATTCCATTTTTCTGTCTTTTGTCCATAAATAGCAAATCAATTTTACCAACCTGGTTACATGTTTACTTTCTTTTGGAATCATTTGACAGGTAACATATTCTTTTGCTATCTACGATCGACAGTTTCTTTGAAGCATTCTAAATTCACATGTACAATACAAAATTCTTTAGAATCCCTAATTACTGAACAAAACAATCAAATAAAAGAAAACTTACATAAATGTGTATACAAGACAACCTCAATATGAAACTGAACATTTTAACTGCAGTCCAGCTGTGTATTAATTGATCACCTTATGATATTTTATGGGCATGGAGATGAATTAACAGGTGTTGTGATGATCCAATGGGATAATTTGGAAACATCTAAGTGAAATCCATCGCTAAACAAATTTCATGGAATAAAACTGTCGTGATACATTTATTGCCCTTGTATGAAAGAGATATGAATTATTTGTTGACTCGAATGCAATCATATTTATCCCAAAGGCAATGCCCGAGGGATAAATATGATTGGCTTAGGGTGAACAAATATTCATATCTCCCTCATACATGGGCAATAAATTGTTTATTATACCGATATGAAAAACTCAAAATGTAACAACTAACATTAAAGTTTCATTCAAAACAACAACATTTTCCAAGAAATTTATGAAAAAACTTCACTTTGATGATTCAAAGTTGTTTTGTATCAAGAACTATAACTCTAGTGGGTTCTGAATGAGAGGAAATATGACAGGGAAAATGGAGCGCTTGAGGGAGACTTCACGTTTCTGTTGCTGGTCATGTAAATGCATTTGTCCAATAAGGATTAAGAATCTAACACAGAGGCATTATAATACAAGTCATTTTCCTGTGTCCTGTTGTCATCTGGGGCAGCTAAGTCATGGATCCATTTTGATTTATTTTCTCTAGACGATATGACTGATTTATTGTTTTAGATTATCGAGATGTTGATGTCGCCTTGCACGTGTCTGGGAGACAGATAGTGAAAAGGAGTATTAAAATGTATGACTGCAGTGTCCATACGAGGTAAGACTGAAGTATAAGTCGAAATGTTGACGATATTCTGTCAGAGTAGTATCTCTTGCAATTGAAAAATGAATGTTATTTATTCTGCAACAATTCCGGATTCAAGTTCAACAAAGTTCTTTTATTCAGTATACCGTGTTCGACCCATTAAGCGCCCAGGGCGCTACAAAAATCATGAAAAAGGGTTGGGTGCTCAATGGGACCAATCAATAGTCAAATTGATGTGATACAATTAATTTTGTGTAAGGCACAGTGGCAATGTTGGTGTAGTTATATTTGTATTACTGAGGACACTTTTTCAAACATCATGTTACTGTTTCTTATGGTTTTTCAGGTCAATATCTCCTTGTCAACCAGCTAGAAAAGATTCTCAATCTCAGGGGAGGGGCGCTTATAGGGTGATGGGCGCTTAATGGGTCGATTACGGTATCAGTCCACCAGGATAAAGAGTACAATTTGACAAAATAGTTTTCTTGTTTTCTTGTTAATAAAACAATTCAAATTCTACTTGAAGTTCAAGAGGCAGGTCAGGGGGAAGGATGTATATATTTAGGATGACACAAGGAATTGATTTATGAAATTAATATTTTTCAACAATCTAAAATTTTAGTGTTTGACAACTGTTAACTTATTCACCCCTATAGTCACAATTGGACTCTCCCTTTCAAAGAACAGCAATGTTCCTGTCAGAATTCAGAAGTGTTTGATTTAAAATTTCTTAAGATGTCCCATAATGCTACAATGGGAATCAAACCATACAGATGGATTGTTTACAAATTAAAAAAAAATATCATGTTTCCATCATAAATAAGATTTCAAGTTGCTGTTTCCTGATTTGAAGTAATTTGTGATTATGATTATTGTAACTATCAATATTAATTTTCATCCATGTAATTATCATCTTGGCTATTTCAGTTGTACCACCTGTACTCAGAGTGTCTGGAGTTGTGCTTGGCAGTATGGAACTCACTCCTGTGTTAGTTTATCTATCGTCCCAGTCTCACAGCAGGTAGGTGTTGTGTTCTGTAATACCGCAAGTACATGTTAGTATGTTCCCCAGTATCACAACACAGGTATGTGTATTGCCCTAGTCTCATAACAGGTATGTGTATTGCCTGTTAATATGCTTCTGCAGTCTCACAGCAGGTAGGTGTTGTGTTCCTGTAATACCACAGATACATGTTAGTATGTTCCCTAGTCTCACACCAGGTAGGTGTTGTGTTCCTGTAATATACCACAGATACATGTTAGTATGTTCCCTAGTCTCACAGCAGGTAGGTGTTGTGTTCCTGTTATACCATCACAGGTACATGTTAGTATGTTCCCTAGTCTCACAACAGGTATGTATATTGCCTGTTCATATGCTTCCACACCACACAAAGTGTAGGTGTTATGTTTCAGTCATACCACAAGTACATGTTATTATCTCACAATCACATAGGAGGTGCAATTTATGTGTTGATGAACATAAACTGAAACATTTGCATCAGCAATTTTTAATACAGATCCGATTTTTCAGTGAGTTATTCTTTTACACATAGCAAATGATGATAGAGACCTGTCTTATGTGGAACCCCAACAATACATTTACATTTCAGAATGTTGCGATTAACATAACAGACAGTTGCCCACGTGTAGAAAGTCCGTCCCAGAAGGATGCTGATATCGTTGTACATTCTGGTGGTACAAAACAGATTGCTGTTAAACTTGTAAATATGCAGGTAAGACAAAAAAGATTCAGCTGTTTGGTAGTTTATAGATGCTAGACTGTTAATCTTGTTAATATACATTTTTCACATAATCCATTTTGGATCCAGATTTTTCACATAATCCATTTTGGATCCAGATTTTTCACATAATCCATTTGGATCCAGATTTTTCACATAATCCATTTGGGATCCAGATTTTTCACATAATCCATTTTGGATTCAGATTTTTTCGTGCACCCCTTTAACTTTGTTAACCCTTGTGATTACCAGTAGCCTATGTGTTTTTGCATTGATCAAGAGATAAAATAAAGGTAGTCAATGCACTTGTCAACCAGCAAGGGAGCTTGGTGTAGAAGTTCTCGACTTGCAAGACAATTATGAAGACATTTTGATTTATTTTATGAAATTGTGCATCTGCTCTGGTACCCTATGTAAACAACCTAAATTGGAATTAATAATGGCTAACAAAAAACAAAAGTCATGATACCAGTAGGAAAAATCTAGAATAACAACAGACAATTTAAGAACTCAAAACTCTACTATTAGAAATCAATTAATTTGTTCTATCTAAGTGTGTCTTCTTCAGAATCACCTTACACCAATAGCAGTTGGCTGGTTCATAATAATCAATCAATTTAATTACTAAGGGAGGTAACTGTAATATTCTATCATTACATCTCCCTTTATTACAGCCTGGGCAGACTGACAAAATGAAGTGCAAGTTCCAGTATCTCTCCACAACTAAAATAGTAGATGGATCTGTTTCATCATCAAGTCTTGTGTGTGATCCAGTCAAGGTAAGACATCTGACATCATCAAGTCTTGTGTGTGACCCTGTCAAGGTAAGACGTCTGACGTCATCAAGTCTTGTGTGTGACCCAATCAAGGTAAGATGCCTGATGTCATCAAGTCTTATGTGTGACCCTGTCAAGTTAAGACATCTGACGTCATCAAGTCTTGTGTGTGACCCTGTCAAGGTAAGACGTCTGACGTCATCAAGTCTTGTGTGTGACCCTGTCAAGGTAAAGACGTCTAACGTCATCAAATCTTGTGTCTTATCCTGTCAAGGTAAGACATCTGACATCATCAAGTCTTGTGTGTGACCCTGTCACGGTTAGACGTCTGACATCATCAAGTCTTGTGTGTGACCCTGTCAAGGTAAGACGTCTGACGTCATCAAGTCTTGTGTGTGATCTTGTCAAGGTAAGACGCCTGACGTCATCAAGTCTTATGTCTTACCCTGTCAAGTTAAGACATCTGACATCATCAAGTCTTGTGTGTGATCTTGTCAAGGTAAGACGTCTGACGTCATCAAGTCTTGTGTCTTACCCTGTCAAGTTAAGACATCTGACATCATCAAGTCTTGTGTGTGATCTTGTCAAGGTAAGACGTCTGATGTCATCAAGTCTTGTGTGTGACCCTGTCAAGGTAAGACATCTGACGTCATCAAGTCTTGTGTGTGACCCTGTCAAGGTAAGACGTCTGACGTCATCAAATCTTGTGTCTTATCCTGTCATGTTAAGACGCCTGACATCATCAAGTCTTGTGTGTGACCCTGTCAAGGTAAGACATCTGACATCATCAAGTCTTGTGTGTGATCGAGTCAAGGTAAGACATCTGACGTCATCAAGTCTTGTGTGTGATCTTGTCAAGGTAAGACGTTGAATTGTGTGTGATCTTGTCAAGGTAAGACGTCTGACGTCATCAAATCTTTTGTGTGATCTTGTCAAGGTAAGACGTTGAATTGTGTGTGATCTTGTCAAGGTAAGACGTCTGATGTCATCAAGTCTTGTGTGTGACCCTGTTACTTGTGTTTGATCCTGTCAAGGTAAAACGTCTGACATCATCTTGTGTGTGATCTTGTCAAGGTGAGACCTCAGACAGAAAACCTTGATACATCATAGCTCTGTTCATGTAAAACATGTCAGATATAAATAATCATAAAGTTATCAAGTGCCCCCATGTGTGTCTGTGTCTGTGTGTCTCTGTGTGTTTGTGTGTGCATGCATAAATTTATTTATTGCCAGAAAATACAAGGTATAATATATTTTTTTGTTTATTTTTTTTTGTAGTTTGCATTTAACAACACAGAGAGACCATATGTTCAAGCCAGTTTTGAAGTAATGTGGGGTGCCAATCAGTACTCACTGGATATGCCCAGACCAATAACAGGTAATTTGTTTCTCTCGCATTTCTGTACTTGTAACTGTTAAAACATAAGTGTACCTACCGACTGGTTTTTTGTCTTTATAAACAGGAACTGAAACAGAAAAATCTCAGTGTAGGAACTGAGTTATGCATACTACATGTATATATGATAATATATATACAAACTTACTCTGTGTTTCTTAAATTCCTGAACATACGAACACTGTGAATATAGTGAATATTGACACCGCTGGTTATTTTCCCCCGTATAGTATTCAGTTGTATAACTGTATTGTACGCAGTGCACTAGCATTGAAATAACTCTAAAACTTTCTGATATTTAGCTGTAGCCAGGTCCATTAATAAAGAATTCAACTCGCTTAAAAGTTGTACATAGGTAAAAGAGCAGCAGTCTTAAAAGTTAGGCCTCTGATGTTAGAATTTTGTTGGAGTTATCCCCCTTTTGTGTACTAAGCTGAGTAAATAACAAGTTTAATAGCATATTTTGTAGGTAACTTTATATCTTGGATAAATATTAGAAAATTTACTGCAAAACGTTTCAATCTCTGATGATTGTGTCACAGTTAAAGGTCTGTTTTCCTTGATACAAAAGGCAGAAACCTCTTAATATGAAAATGTCAGAGAACATCCTGGCTTTTTAGTGTACTTTTTATACACCTGCCTATGATGGGTTTATTGTTGTTTACCATTATCCATCTGTCTGTCCATCCATCTAGCTGTGCCACCTTTTGATTTTTACAGTTTTGAGTTATGGGACTTTATTTATTAAAATTTGTTCAAAATTTGACATGTCTTTCAATAAATCAAGTATCTTTCACAAATCTTTATGAAATTTTTACACAATGTCTGGTTCTATGAAGAGTAGGCACCTTTCAATTCTTATGATTTTGACTTTTCCATTATGGAGTAATGGGACTTTATTAAAATTTGTTCAAAATCTGACATGTCTGTCAATAAAACACGTTTTTTTTTTTATGAATCTATACGAAAGTTTTTACACAATACTGGGTACTTGGTTTTTTGAAGGCTAGGCACTTTACATTTCTTACAATTTTGACATTTGCCATTACAGAATTATGGGACTTTTTTGTTTATTATTTTGTTCTAGTACGTATATACAAGTGTGAATTAATGGTGACCAACTGTGGTCAGTGCCTCAGTATGGATATAGAGTATGACTGTGGATGGTGTGGGGACCGATGTTCACTACAAAAAGAATGTACTAGCAATTGGTTGGATAGAATGGAAACATGCCCAAACCCCCAGATATTACGGGTAAGACTTATTTTTTGTCAGCAGTAATATTTCTTCTGTATTGTTGGATTTTGGATAAACAATTAATATATGTAACATATATAATATATACATATATATATATATAATATATACATATATATATATATATATATATAAATATATATATATATATATATAATATATACATATATATATGTGTATTCTGAAATGCTGTATAGATGTTTGAATAAACTTTATTTATTTAACAACAATTAACAAACAAACAAATATGTTCATTTGCATAACAAAAAATTGGCCAATAGTTCTACTGGTTGGGACAAGTCGGTGATTACTCAGATTTCAGAACCCCAACGTAAAATTTATCATGGAATTATCAGTCTATACACAGTCAAAATTAAAATAAAATTTTTGAGCTTGAGTAGTTACTGAATTTGAGTGGCACTGGGTCAAAGTGAGCAGTTAAAAGTCATATCAAGCTCTTCAAAAGCAATTAAGGCTCAATTTAACTTGTTCTCAGATGTTTAAAAACACCACTAGTCCGCAGAGCGCCCCACAGAGATATATGTACATTTTTTATTAGATGCAGTTTTTTTTTATAACTCATTAGTTTAGTCCATCAACCGGCCCTGTTAATGGACGAACCAACATTACAGTGAATGGAATCAACCTGGGAAAGGCGTACACCGATATCAGAGACGGTGTCACAGTAGCTGGAGTCAAATGTATCGTGTATCCTGAGCACTATGAACCGTCAACAAGGTATAGTAATTAATTCCTTATACAGTGGAACCTGTCTTGAGAGACCACTCTCATGAAAAACCACCTGTCTTATGAGACCATGTCAAAGAAACCACTCAGTTATATGATCCTTTGTATAAAACCTCTTTTAAGAGATCACCTGTCTTGAGAGACCACATTTCAGTGGTAGATGGGGTGGTCTCTTAAGACAGGTTCCACTGTTCATAGATACTTAATGAATACATTGATATAACCAGTCAGTGTTATGTAGTGATAAAACCAACAAGAAACGGTATAAATTAATACAAAAATTAAAAAAAAAGTAGAAGTGTAACTTATCATTGTTTTTATATATCAATGGAACTTTAATAAGTCAAACTTCATTGTTTCGAACTATTGAAAAAATCCCCAATAATTTTTAATTTATTTAATGCTATTTAAAAATAATCTATATAGATTCTATAATTTGAACTTTTATCGATTGAATTTCTATATGTTTCGAATAAATTATTGGCCCATTTATATAAAAACATAGAATAATCCATGCAAATAATTTGAAGTATAAATTTACATGTGCATGAAAGTGTCCATGTCGATTCTTCTGCTTCTCATAAACAATCATTGTTTTATATTCATGAAAATTGTGTTACTTTTAGCACTGATTATCAGATATCATGACTGTATGTCTTATATGGTTTTGAAGCAGTCATATACATCTTAGAGAACCTCTGAAACTGAAAGGTTATGATTCTCTATTACCATTCACGAGTTGAAGTCCTGATGTCTCGAACTTTTTTAGGTGGTCCCTTGAACTTAGACTCATCAAAGTTTTACTGTACATTTATAAATATTAGGACCTGGCACCCTAAAGCCAGAGAATTTATGAAGTCTGAGAATATTCTCAGATTGGTCTGCTTAGCCAATCAAATTTCAGAATTAGCTGAAGTTGAAAATATTTTCAGACAAGTGACCATACATTGGTTGATCATTCAGAGTGCTTGTAGGAGGCTCAGCTGGTCAGAGTGTATATTATGCAAACAGAAGGTCTAGTGTTTGACCCACACTCTAGGTTAAAGGTCATACCTGATACTATTCTCATCCAAGTAGTGACTGCTCCTTTTGTAAAGCGGTTGGCAGAATAAAGTGTTATACACAGGTCTTAAAGGAACATTAGCTGTGGAGTTTTTTTTTAAAAATGCCCATTTTTTTCTACAAAAATGATATGCAATAACAAAAAGAGATATACATAGGCATAAAGATTCTTAAATTCCTATATATTTTGTAAAAAATTGCTTGAGAAACACAAGTTTGGCACTTTTTCAATTACAACTTAACTCAACCTTACTATTTGTATATGAATACCACACTGGACCTGACCTTATTCTCACAGAATATAGGAGAATATAAGATTTTGATGCCTGTGTATAGCTCTTATTTGTTATTGTACATCAAGTACAAGTAGTTAAAAGTAGAGCAAAATTGAAATATTTTGGGGGGTAAACAGCTAATGTCCCTTATGATGAGACTTAAATCCAGTGTGACTTGTCTTTGTTGATGTAGCACATTGAAGGATATTCCCTTCATTGACATCTTATAAAATGGAAGATGGGGGAATTCATCTACTGTTATATGTTTAACATGTTTACACATTGTAAACATCTACCGTAATGTGTATAACGTGTTTACACATTATAAATATCTACTGTAAACTGTATAACGTGTTTACACATTATAGATATCTACTGTAATCTGTATAACGTGTTTACACATTATAGATATCTACCGTAATCTGTATAACATGTTTACACATTATAGATATCTACCGTAATGTGTATAACGTGTTTACACATTATAAATATCTACCGTAATGTGTATAACGTGTTTACACATTATAGATATCTACCGTAATCTGTATAACGTATTTACACATTATAGATATCTACCGTAATCTGTATAACGTATTTACACATTATAGATATCTACCGTAATGTGTATAACATGTTTACACATTATAGATATCTACCGTAACGTGTATAACATGTTTACACATTATAGATATCTACCGTAATGTGTATAATATGTTTACACATTATAAATATCTACCGTAATCTGTATAACGTGTTTACACATTATAAATATCTACCGTAACGTGTATAACATGTTTACACATTATAATTCTATTTATCAACAGATTTAAATGTATCACAGATATAGCAACAGAGGTCAAACACGGTAAAATCAGTGTGCAGGTGGACAATATGTATAATTCCACATCGGACAGTATGTTTGTCTTTGTCGTAAGTAAATCTTAACCTTTGAACCTTACATTACTTTAGTTGTTGATAAAATTTACGTATCATAATATATTTTTCATTGTATTACTTTTTTATTTATAATAATATCTTGCACCACACTTCACAACTTTACAGTTATATACTGGCGACCATTTTTTAATGTTGGAGGAGAGAACTCAGTTACAAATGTACCTGGGAAGAAACCACCAGCCTTCTGAAAGTAAACTGGCTCGAACCTGCACTGACGTGAAGTGAGAGTGAGAAGTGAGAGTCCATGGTTCAAAGTGCAGTGCCCTAACCATTTAACCATGTAGGCCCTTCATTATTTTACAGTGTGGCACTGACCACCTCTTGGTTACCTTTTATATCATTGGCCCAGTTTAAATCATGATACACACCTTCAGCAATGTTTGTGTGTTTTTTCTTTGTCGATTTCATTCTAAAATCACAGTTATTCCCATCATTCTCTGTTATGAAATACATATGTTGTTTTTGTCAATGTTATGGCTTAAATCAATTATGCTTTGGGCATTATTGATTGATTTTGTTAAAAAGCAAATTCTTATTTTCTCATTAAGTTTACTGTGAAACTGATTTAATTGACAGAAACCAATGGTATCTATGATGGTACCAAAGCGAGGGCCAAGGTCTGGTGGTACAAGCATTACCATATATGGACAACACATGGATGCAGGAACGCAGACAACAGTTGATATTGGTGGCAGTCCTTGTGAAGTGAAGCGGTAAGTCTGATTAAGCTAAATGTAAGTCTTATAAACAACATGAACAAGTGCATGTGCAAGTCATGTGATAACCCTATACACTATATCATGCATATTTTGTGATAATCAGAAAGTGAATTGAAACATGATGCTGTCAGGTGCAACTACTTATCAAAACAATACTGTTACAGGTGCTCATTAATCCACTCAAATGTTACCATGACAACTATACTCCATCCAGTGTGTGGCAAGGGCTATGAGTGGTCACGCCTCACGTTAAATCACCACTGACTTGACTTGTTATGTTTGGATAATGACATGGAATCATTTCTTTTTATTTGTAGATTGAATCATACAGAGATTATTTGTGTGACCACTCAGCAAGTCTCCAGCAACAGTGTGGTGGATGTCAATGTGGATTTTGGCGGATACAAACGTTTGCTGACACAGAAATTTACTTATATGGAGGACCCAGTAATCACTTCTATATCTCCATTGAAAAGCCTTGTAAGGTAGGCCAAGCATCGAACATAAAGCTTTGATAATAAATCCGTTTTGTGAAATACCCCAAATATCAGCTACATACCTTTTCTGAAAATCCAGAATGTTTTGCAGGACTATTTTTGTATAACACTGGTTCCAAATTTATTTCCAAGATATTTTCACAATTGGAATGTCCATTTCATCATACCATTATTATACTTCGTTACAAAAGTTGTTTTCTGAACACCTGCGTTCTGATGCAAATTCACATAAATATCAACTTTTTTTTTTTAATGTTCGCTGGCTAAAATCAATCCAAAGAACATTGCATTATGCCTTTCAGTTTCACTTTCAGTATCAGGTTAAAAAGTTACGCAAATTGTATTTACTCGAGTGAGAGTTTATGCAAATTTACTCTTGAATAAGATTCTCATGAATATATTCTGGATTTGCTGTATCTAGGAATAGACATGCAATTCTTTGTTATAGAAACAGGACATTGCAATGCCGTTAAAGCTTCTATATGTACAGTGAGCAGGCAGCAAAAAGAACTAGAAACAAATTGATGTTATTGCTTAGATGTATCTTTGAAAACGTTTTATCGTCAGAAAGAAAATAAATACCTTGCATCATATTCTAATATGTAATGATTTCTCACTCCTACACTTGGTATTTATATTGTTTTATACATGTGTTTCCAGAATATCCTAGGACAAAATGACATACCATACTTGACCCAATAAGCACCCATGTCCCTATAAGTAGTGTTTGCATCCCTCCTCCCCTATAGTTCAGATTTACTCACCTTTTTAACAAACAATCGAAAAACTTTTCAAGCTGGTTGACGAGGAGACGTGGACCAGAAAAATGTAAGTAACAGTTTATCTCTAACCTCTGGCAACAGAAGAATGTTGATAGGTGTCCTCAGTCATAACTACAACTACAACTTTACAACCATGCCTTATTTAGAATTCAATGTTTTACATCAATTTGACTCTTAATTGGTCCCCCAAAATGCTTACCCCTATTTCCCCATTTTTTTAGCACCCGTGGGCACTTATTGGGTTGAATACGGTATTACTGGTGAAGTGTTTCTATAACAACCAAGTAAACACAATTGTTTTCTGATATTTATGACAAATTTCTGGTACATTGTAAAGTGTATCTATGACAACACAACTAAGTAAACACAATTGTTTTCTGATATTTATGAAATATTACTGGTATATTGTGAAGTGTTTCTATGACAACAAAGTAAACAATTGTTTTCTGATATTTATGAAATATTACTGGTATATTGTAAAGTGTTTCTATGACAACCAAGTAAACACAATTGTTTTCTGATATTTATGAAATATTACTGGTATATTGTGAAGTGTTTCTATGACAACCAAGTAAACAATTGTTTTCTGATATTTATGAAATATTACTGGTATATTGTAAAGTGTTTCTATGACAACCAAGTAAACACAATTGTTTTCTGATATTTATGAAATATTACTGGTACATTGTAAAGTGTAGCTATGACAACCAAGGAAACACAATTGTTTACTGATATGTACTTTTTTTTTGTCAGTGGTGGTATTATCATGCGTGTCTATGGTGAGAGATTAAACCTCATCCAGGTGCCGATCTTGTTTGTGGAAGACTCCGTAGAAAACACAGTAAGTTGCCAAAGTGACTGTTTTTAGGGGTGTATTGTTGTGTATCTAGTGAAAACACCCTAATATCAGTAGACATTGCAGATATTGTCTGATTCACATTACTTGGTGGAGCAGAGTAACGTTTTGATTATCATACAGATGATTCTACTTACTCTTTGGTTGTGACGAAATTTCTGGGAAAAACATTTTCATCCTAACTGGATACACCCTAATATCAGTAGACATTGCAGATATTGTCTGATTCACATTACTTGGTGGAGCAGAGTAACGTTTTGATTATCATACAGATGATTCTACTTACTCTTTGGTTGTGACGAAATTTCTGGGAAAAACATTTTCATCCTAACTGGATACTCATGTGTATGGTGGAACGAGAACTCTAGCTAGTGTAATTGTAATGTTATTTTGCTTTATTACTTAAAAATTAAACTCGTTGAGGTCAAGAAAGGGTTCACAAACCTCCACCCTGCCAGGTTATATGGATTTTACTATATTCAGTTTTGTTTTCCTATTGTGCTGAAAGTGTATATATCTTTTTATATTGAAATTTTCCCAATTTAGAAGGCTGGAAATGGAAAAGAACTATCACTTAGGTAGAACACATGTATTTAAAGACTATATTGGTTTCTTTCAGACATGTGAAGTGGTGCATCTTGACCTACAAGCACTTGTTCTACAGACATTTTGGCTGCATTGCCCCACACCAGCAATTCGTGTGGCCGGAGAAAATTTGACTGATGGTAGCCCTAAAGAGGTCCATTTTGGCTTGAAGTTAGATGGCGTGAAAACTTGGTATAACGTATCTAAGAGGGACAGCTTTGGACCACTTTTGTACTTCTCAGACCCAGATGTCGAGCCTCTTCCTCATGGAGAAAAAATAAAAAAACACGGCAATGGGGACAGACTGGTTATCAAGGTAACATCCGCGTCCGAGGCCATTCTTATTTGTTAAATTAGAGTCATGGGTTGTTGTAAGTGCTTGTGATATGTAAATTTTAAAAGCTTTAAACTATGACGTGAAAGGACCAGTTTGCTGCTGGTTCATACTTTGTAGCAAGATTGATGAATTCACCAAACCATCTCCATAAGAAGTGAACCCATAGGTCATATGCAGGGCTTCAAGTTGAGAGCAAATTACTTGCAAATGCGAAAATTTTTTATAATTTGTTAGTCAAATTTAAGATCATTCGCCATTTTGCTTGTAAAACATTTCAACAAGACCCATATTTTTTCATCCGACTTGGTTTCTTTTTACCAACAGCGATTATGGGCAATATATAAAAATGTTCCAGATTTTCTTTTATATATACTGGTATATATCCTCTTTACTGTTGTATGTGATACAGTAAAACCTGTTTTAGCAACCACCTGTGAATAAAAACCACCTGGTCATAAAGGTTGTCTTTTGCTGTCCCCAGTAGTACCATTTGTGTACAAATCAACATCTATATAAAGACCACCTCCCTATAAAGACTGGTTTTGTTGTGTCCCTACAGGGGTCTTTATATACAAGTTTCACCAGATTTGATAAAGTGACTGTATATGACCTATCACAAGAAAGTTTGTTTGTTTGTTTATTGTTGTTTAACGTCCGACTCAAGAATATTTCCCTTGTATGGAGACGTCACCAAATGCCGGTGAAGGGCTTCAAATTTTGGCCCATGCTCAGCACTTACAGCCATTGAGCAGTGAGGGTTCTTTAATGTACACCTACTGTGACACGGGACCTCGGTTTTTACTGTCTCATCCGCAGGACAGGAAACCAACCTGCGGCCAGCTGGACTCGAACTCACGACCTCACGATCAAGAGTCGAGCGTACTACCGACTGAGCCAGTCACAAGAAAGCAAACTTTACAGTATTATCCTATTTTTTGTATGCTGTTGCCATCATCATGTGGTGTTAGTTCTGTATACAGTTTTATCATATTACCAATCAACGTTCTGTTTCAACAGGGATCATTCCGCAGTGTACATCCGATGATACAAAATATCAAGGTTTTGGTGGGAAAAGAGGACTGTGAAGATATAAGTGTGTCCGATAACGCCATCACCTGTAATCCCCCGGAAAAACCGGATGGACTGGATCATCTTGGACATGCACCAGTAACTGTGAGTTCTAGTTTGATAGAGTTTTAAAAGATGTCTTTAGAGGTTTTTGCCATTTTAAGGTCACCTGTTTTGAAAGACCAAATTTAAGGAACTGATGAATTATTTTCAGTAAAACCTCTTTTGAGATAGCACCTGTCTTTAGAGGCCACATAAGAAATAAGGAGAACCTGGCGCTGAAGAAGCATAATAGAAAGTATACAGTAATGATTACTGGTTAAATAACAGCTTTTTAACAAAATGTGCTATCTAGTTAGCTATGAGTATGTTTACTTCTAGCAAGTAATAATGTAATTAGACAATTTTGCCAGTTTACCTGCGGATGGCTGATGATCTCTTACAGGGTACATTGTGACTGGCCATCATGATATGACTGAAAAATTGTGAGTGTGGCGTAAAACACCAAAAGCAAAGCAATAACATCAGAAATTCTTTTTCATTTCTACAGCTCAAAATTGGATTCTTCAGAAGAGATGTTGGATTTTTAAATTACGGAAAGAAGATACCAGATGAAAAGCCTATCGCCATGGGAATCATATTAGGTGTGGTCTTGCCGATCATCGCGATCATTATCTTACTGACTATCTGTATCATCAGACGCCAACGTAAAACAAAACCTCCAGAAAGTGGAATTCCAGACATGTTGAAAGATGAAGAAACTAAGGAAGAGGAGATTGGAATGAACCATGTGTCAGTGAAGGCAGATATGAATGGCCAGATACCTGATGATGGTAAGTTTGTTTTCCAATCGTCAACTCCTAAAAAAGTACAAAAGTCGGTTGAGGTCAAATTGAAAGAAATTTTTATTAAAAAGTTGTGATTATGAGATAAAATGTTGTAGTTATGAGATAAAAAGTTGTAATTATGAGATAAAAAGTTGTAATTATAAGATAAAAAGTCACTATAATGAGATAAAAAGTCGTAATTACGAGATAAAAAGTTGTAATTATGAGATGAAAAATTGTAAGTATGAGGTAAAATGTTATAATTATGAGATTTCAAAAAGTCGTAATTATGAGATAAAAAGTCATTTCTAATTTTACCTCATGCGACTTTTGTATAAAAACATACCTTGACTACTTTTATATCATTACATACATTGCTTCAACACATACGTTGTGTCTTTTGTTAAAATATTTGCTAATTGAATAATGTACTCTTTTAAAAAATATTTCTGAATTTATGTTTCTATATTGAATGTTGCTATTTTCTGTAGATCAGACCATATCTGGTACACATATGTAACAATTTATGTACTTTCAGAATTATATGTATTAATTCATCTATTTATAGATTCTGGACCATACATCAGTGAGTTATTGGCTAGCATAGAAGACGAATCTGTTCGGCAGAATGTCAGTGACCTACTAATACCTCGTAGCAAACTAGATATTGGTGAACTCATCGGCAAAGGTAAAATTTGCTGTCGATTACGACATCTTTGACAAATTTGACAATCAAATTGATTCTAAACTGTATTTCTTTTGTTTCCTTTACACAACCACCTATAAAGCATAACATTTAATTGAAAGTTCCTCTTGACTTGACAGCAAAAATAGCTGTAGAAATAGAGAAAAGAGGAGACTTGTTTGTTATAACATTTCTGGACTAGATTGGCAAAATTATGGTAAAACAATTCTAAACATTTGACATGATTTTGTATTTTCTCGGTTTTTCATGTAGGTTTATATTAAGTGTGCCATCATTGTCAGAAAGAGATGGATTTTGACAGAATTTATCTTACAGCTATGGTTATGATTTTGTAGGTTCCTATGGAAACACGTATGAAGCTCAGTACAAGACAAGCAGAGGAGCAGATGCAGAGGAACAACAACAACCCGTAGCAGTCAAATCTTTACAAGGTCAAATACATAACATCCATCTTGATAGTTATTCATGTTCATTTTCATTTCTTTGGAAAGGTTTTTATTCAACATCCATAGTGACTGATAGGTCCACCATGGTTGAGTGACTAAACATCACATCTTAAATTGTGACTTGATTAAGCATAAATCAGGAATTGACTAAACATCATCTTTTTAAAAATCGTGACATCTCTTAACATAAGTCGGAGAGAGTTGAAGCACCTTGCATCTTAAGTTGATAATGTGTGTATGTGGAGGGGGATGTAAGTTGACTTTTGGAAGGCGTATTAATTTTCCCTGGTTATTTTGTTACTAGAATTCAGTAAAACACAGACCACCATCATATAAATGAAGTAATGTTGATTGTGGTCAAGCAAAAGTGCCCATATCCCTATAAGCACCCCTCCCCTATAGTTTAGATTAATCCACCACTTTTGCACACACTCGAGAATCATTTCTAGGTAGTTGACATGGAGATGTCGACCAGAAAAACAGTTTATCTCTAGTTCCTAGCAACAGAAGAATGTTGATACGTGTTCTCTGTAATAACTACAAAAACTTTACCACCATGCCTTACAAAAAAATTCACTGTTTTACATCAATATGACTATTAATTGGTCCCAATAAGGGCCCACCCATTTTTTAAGTGCCCTGGCCCCAGTTTTAGGTCAAATATGGTATGTGTTAACAACTCTAGATATTTATCTAATCAGAATTATCTATTACCATTATGTTGTTAAAAAAGACCCAGCCTCAAGTTTAAAATGTTTTGTAGTGATGATTAGAAAAAGACAAAGAGACATATTTGTTTAACGATGTATAAAGGATGATTGAGTATGGAGAAATATTTCTCCTGATTTTGAATGTCAAAGTCATTACATGTTGTCAAGTTTTGCCTAGGAATAAGTGTTATGAACATTATCAACATCTACCCCTGAAAATAATGGACTCTACTTAAAATTAATGACACTGGCCATTCAATTTTATAACCCTTCATTAATAACATCTATTGCAGGCTGCAACACCGACAATGAATCAATTGTCACTTTTCTACAACATTGTGCTACTCTCAAAGACCTCCAGCACCCTAATGTTCTATCTCTTGTGGGAGTGAGTCTCTCAGCTGCAGAGGAACCTCTAATTATACGACCACACTTACAAAGGGGTGATCTCAAAAATTATGTAAAAGATCCATCTAAAGTAAGTATATATATATTTCTGACCTCATGGTATATTGCATCCACAATCATCTAGAAATACCTAATTAAGAGACCATCCCAGTCACTGTTCAGATTATTTGATGTATTTAGAAATACCTCATATTTTATATTTACACCTGTGAGATAGAAAATGGTTGGCAGGATTGTTATTTTGGACCTCTGTCCATTTGTATAATTTTGTTAAATAATTTATCAAATTTTTAATATAAATGACACAGAGGATGAGTTTATTTATGGCCAACATTCAGCTATATTTGCGAGAGTTATGGGAGTTATGATTGGCTTAGCTCTCTTGGGCTGGGAGTTTTTCAAACAGTTAATGTTTTTTGTTTGCTTTTAGTGTTTTAATTCTGCAGTATTGATAATATATATATTTCACCTCTGTCTCTACAATCGAGTTCTCATGTTCAGAACCCTAAGCACTGCTGTCTAAACATTCATTTTTGTGAATGCATAGATGGCCAAGTTGTTTAGCGGGCCGTGCATAAGAGCCAGGTGATTGATGCTGTAGGTCAAGAGCTTGAACCCAAATCAGGGCATGGTGACTTTGTAGGTGTCTTGTTATTTCTGTATTTGTGCTGTATATACAATATATAATCATGTTAAACAACTTTTCTTTATAACAGAGTTTAACAGTATTAGAACTACTGGAGATGTCAAGTCAAGTGTCGGAAGCTTTGTCATATCTAGAGGGTTTACATATAGTTCATCGTAACCTAGCAGCTAGAAATTGTTTGTAAGTATTACTGATCTTGGTTTATATATAAATTAGCAAAACACAAACATTCATATACATGCAAATAAACACACACACACACACACACCTCCCCACACTCTGCCATTGTATAATGGCTTTAGTAAGAGGAATGTTTGCTATATTTCGGCCCAGGTGTAACCAAAATTGTTGTATTTATGTTTTTAGAATTTTTCTGTAATTTTGAATAATTCTAATCAAATCTTACCGTGAATTCTCGTTATCTCAAAATTCACAGGACCCCCCATTTACGTCGAGATATCCGACATTTGAGATAACCAAAATTTTCAATTCAAATATTTTCTAATCTTATTAGATAAGGAATAGACCTATTCAGACTATAGCTTAATTCAAATTGGTTTTAAGCAATTATTACTGTATAGTTTCTTTTATTCGCGGGGGATTTAATTTCGCTATATTCATGGTCATAGAAAATTCCACCAAATTAAATACCCGTGAATATAATATATTGCATTTAAAAAATATCAAAAAGACACTCCATAACCTATTTTGCATGAAATTTAATACAGGTGAATATGTTCCTCTCAGAAAAATGCGAAAATTTCTCCCTGCGAAATTAAACAACCATACAGTAATTACTGTTCACCTTGACCCATTAACTGGAGTTGATTTTCAGTGTTTTGCAGGTAAACACATGAATATTTATAATGCTTTTTGTGTACAAAATGTAAATCTTTAATTGTGGAAGGTAATTTTGAGATAACAACTGGTAACTCTATAATATTTTATGACATTTTGCTTTGGACCAGAAATATACTTCGAGATAAGCAAAATTCTGAAATAAAACTTTGAGATATCTGGAAAAGCAGTAGTATCAATATATTGTAAAACAATTGGGACTGGTCGTTTAAGTATGACATAGCCAGAATTTCACCTCATTCTGTTTCAACATACTTGGATTTCAGTGTACTTAGATAAATATGGAAATTAGTAGCATTATGAGAATCCATTGTCTGATTTTGTTTCCAAATTTAAAAACAATATATACAGACACAATCTAATGATTTTCTTAGAATTCTTTAGTATACAAATTTGATAGTGATTGTTGTCACAGATTTTGTACTACAGCGTTTTCATCTGTAATGCCCAGAAAAGGGTCCTTATGACATAACCAATCAAAATCAAGAAAACAAGGAATTTTGTCCGACGTAATATTTCTAATTTTATAGTCATGCCGGAAACAAAAAGAATTGCATTCACATATTTTCAAATATCTGAAAACTTAAAAATATCAATTTCCCCAGAAGTTGTCCCACGGACCCTTTCCTCAGCTACTAACTCAATTACCTATATCTTGTAATTTATTTACCTGTTTTTACCTGTTTGTTTTTTTACAGAGTGACAGATGATAAGGTTGTCAAAGTATCAGACTTCTCCATTACTCAACTGTATTCTGCAGAATACTACAGCTTGGAAGAGAATAAAAACAAACTTGTGATTAAATGGTGGGCTCCGGAGTCCATTGACAATCAACAGTTTACACATAAAACAGATGTGGTTAGTGTATATGTATTAAATATAGTTCATCATGATTATTAACAATGAGCAAAGTATCTTTACAGATTTGTTGTTATTTAGGATTGAAATAAATACTGTAAACTTCAAAATTGTTGCTTCCGTTTAATTTTGACTTCATCCTTAAACGATAGGGCGAATTTAAAACAAAGACATACATGCCACCCATGAGACTATGGTGATTTAGGGCGACTTAATGACAGAGTGAATACGTTTCCCCATGTAAAAGGGCGAAAATTACCAAGGGCGAAACTTTTTGTATAGTAAGATATTAATTACTGTCTCATACAAAACCAACAATTATAATGACTTATGCAGAACTTTGTTACTAAATATATTCTACGAATTCTGTACACATCATTTGTAGTTACCTCATACTTTCACGATTTTAATGGTTATCTTAATACAGTGGGCCTTTGGTATTCTACTGTGGGAATTGCTGACAAGGGGAGTAACTCCATATCCTGATGTGGAACCAAAGGACCTCAAGGATTACTTAGTTGGAGGTCATAGATTAAAGAAACCCAGGCAGTGTCCAGAATCTTTGTAAGTATGACAAATTATGATAGATACATAGGTATGGAAATGCTTTCTTGAAACGATTTTGCTGAAATATTATTTTTCGAATTTTTAATGAATTTTTTAAAACTGAAAAAAAGGGGGATGAGTAGCTTTTTCACACTGTCAGCTTTGTATTCAAAACCGCTTCAGTGAATTTAAATAAATTTTTCAGGAAACATGTACTTTAGGCCATCTACCAAATTTGTGTTGTTTTCGCCCGATCATCCCAGTGGTGGATCCAGGATGGGATAAAACAATGTCCTAGAATGTACCCCTCTTCAAAAATATTCTCCTGAACCACTGCATAAATTGAAAAATTGAATGCATCATATTGATTTACATGTACAATGTATGATTCAAGGTTGCGTTTTTCATAGAAATAGGAAAATAAGTTATTGACATATTTTTTTTCTGATTAGCAATTAAGATGCTGTCTTAAGTTAGGGTCTGGACTTATTTCATATTTATCAAAGAAAAGTGGAAGAGACTGAATATGTGAGGTTTTCTTTATCCAATGTTCCACTGTATTTGTAAGATATCAACTCAGTTTAGGTGAGCAATGTGCCCCAAATGGGCCTCTTGTTTTATTAATAGTTTGTCATCACTTTTTTTTAAAGTTTTACTGCATACCTCAGTCTTTTCTGTTTGTTTTTAGATACTTGCTGATGTTGCAGTGCTGGACGGATGTGCCCGTGGACAGACCAACATTCCAAGAAATCGGCACTGAGATAACACAATTTATATCGACCAATGAGGAGTCACCAGATGATAAACAGCCGCTCAAGGCTAAAATTGAACCAGGAGGATCTCAGGAATATCTTGAAGTTGTTGGCTGATTCTATATTCTAATAAAACATGGAATTGTTTATCACAGACATTGGGCATGTGTGAGAGGGAGAGACAATACTTAAGGGCAATTAAAGACTATGATTTGCCCTCCCCGCGTGACAATGCCTGGAATATTGACAAGAATATGTCATGTTTCAGTTTGACGTAATCTATATATAGCTGAGTCATCATACTCCTCCGTGGATTTCTTATTTGTTTTACTTGTGTATGGAAAGTGAAAGACAAGGATTATAAAGTATAGACCAACCTGCAGTGGTTGTCAGTCTGAACATGGTATATATAGTCGGCATACTGACTGGAATACGTATTGTCACGGACATGTTTTATCAGTTGTTGTTTTTACTGTAGTGCATCATACATTGTGAAAGCTTTGTGTTTCTGTGTGCAATAATTAGACAATACTCTGTATAAGTTACAGTGATTACGAAGGACAAGAGTTATCTCCCACAAGATAGCCAATGGAAGTTCTTGGCTTTGCAAGTTCAGTTTGTGATGGAGTTAGATGAATAGTAGTAATGAATTATCTCTGTTGTTACAATAGAAAAATATATGACTATTCTGTATTATAAAAATTATCATAATACATATGACTATATAATACCTCATACATGTGATCTGAGGTTAAGTACTTCATGCATGTGATCTGAGGTTAAGTACTTCATACATGTGATCTGAGGTTAAGTACTTCATACTTATAATGCAAGATTAAGTACTCTATACTTATGTGAAAAGTGCTTCATACTTATAATGTCAGATTTAGTACTTCATACATATGACCTGATCTGAAGTTTAGTACTGCAAACATGTGATCTAAAGTTAAGTACTTTATACCATTGATCTGAGGTTTAGTACTTCATACTTTATAATACTTGACATTTATAATGTGAAGTCTTATACCTCATGCGTGATCTGAGGTTTAGTATTTAACACCTATGATCAAAGGTTTCATATTTAACACTTACGACTTAAGGTTAACTACTTATCACCTATGGTCTAAGGGTTAGTACCTAACACCTATTACCTGATGCTTAGTACTTAACACCTATGATCTAAGGTTTAGTACTTAACACCTATTATCTTAGGGTTAAAACTTAACATTTATGATTTGAGCGTAAGTACTTAACTTTTATGATCTGTAGTTTAATAACTAACACCTACAGTATAGTTCTTAACACCTATGATCTAAGGTTAAGTACCTAACACCTATGATATGAGGTTTAGTACCTAACACCTATCGTCTAAGGTTTAATACTTAACACCAACACTTTTGATCTAATGTTTAGTACCTGAGACCTATGATCTAAGGTTTAGTACTTAACACCTATTATCTTAGGGTTAAAACTTAACATTTATGATTTGAGGGTAAGTACTTAACTTTTATGATCTGTACTTTAATAACTAACACCTACAGTATAGTACTTAACACCTATGATCTAAGGTTAAGTACCTAACACCTATGATATGAGGTTTAGTACCTAACACCTATCGTCTAAGGTTTAATACTTAACACCAACACTTTTGATCTAATGTTTAGTACCTGAGACCTATGATCTAAGGTTTAGTACTTAACACCTATTATCTTAGGGTTAAAACTTAACATTTATGATTTGAGGGTAAGTACTTAACTTTTATGATCTGTACTTTAATAACTAACACCTACAGTATAGTACTTAACACCTATGATCTAAGGTTAAGTACCTAACACCTATGATCTAAGGTTAAGTACTTAACACCTATGATCTAAGGTTAAGTACCTAACACCTATGATATGAGGTTTAGTACCTAACACCTATCGTCTAAGGTTTAATACTTAACACCAACACTTTTGATCTAATGTTTAGTACCTGAGACCTATGATCTGAGGTTTAGTACCTAACACCTATGATCTAAGGTTAAGTACTTAACACCTATGATCTAAGGTTAAGTACCTAACACCTATGATATGAGGTTTAGTACCTAACACCTATCATCTAGGGTTTAATACTTAACACCAACACTTTTGATCTAATGTTTAGTACCTGAGACCTATGATCTGAGGTTTAGTACCTAACACCTATGATCTAAGGTTAAGTACTTAACACCTATGATCTAATGTTTAGTACCTGAGACCTATGATCTGAGGTTTAGTACCAGTGCTTTATTCTGTACTTTGTTTTTGTCAGATGTTTTGTATATAGTTTTATTTGCACAAGTAACTCTAAGTTGGACCAAAGATTTACATTTGATGTGATCAGTATAAAGGTTATCCATATCATCATCATTCACACATTCATTGTCCTGTAATTGTCCTCTACATAACAGAGGCACTACTTATTTTTATCTCCAATTATCCAGATTTTAATGGACTTAAAATTATAATTAATCCATGAGAGTATAACCAGATACGGTATCACATTTGTTAATGTTAAACTTTAAGAAGTGAAAATGTTTGAACACTTTACATTGGAGATCAGACTTTCAATTGAAAAAAATCCATTTGTAAATATAGTGAATGAATGAAACGTTTCAAGTATCTTTGCATTTTTTAACAAGAGAATAATTGATTTTATTTGTAAATTACAAGGATTTGACAAATGTTCCATTAATGTCGGTTTCAGTGGATAGGAATATATAACAAGGATACGCAAAGGTCAATGAAATTGATGAAAAAGGTTTTATAATATTATTCTTAGAAATGTAATTATTCATTGAGAATTGAGCTAATTAAAATGTGATTATCCAATGAGATTTGAGCTCATTGAAATGTAATTATCCAATGAGAATTGAGCTGTATTGATATGTACATACTCAGTTTGCCTTGTGTTAATTTTATGTTTCATTTACACATCTAAAAAGAAATCTTTTACAAAGAAACATATATGTCATAAAGTGTAAATTGTTGTATATTTATTCTGTAAACTTTGTGTTGTACATGTGTTCTATGCTATAAGCATGTGTTGTGTATATGTAGACAGCATTATATACAAGGCATCAAAGAGAGGTAATAAACTCGTTTGTGGAGTTAGACCACATTAACACTTGGTGGTTCCTATTATTTAGTGTAAATGATTGTGTAATAATCCCCCCCCCAATTTCTTTGTCTTGAGTTCAGCCTTGATGCGTGATTGTGTTTTTTGATACTGTAATCTTGATTTAATCGTGTGCGACTGTTTTTATGTTATACGGTGGTGCCAAACATCATTGGGCAAATATACATATAGGAGTATACTAGGGGCTGAAGTGATCTATGCATGTGTTGATAAAACTATATAAACCACTACTGGTTGGGGTGCCAGTCTATATGGGATCTAGTCAATAAGATATGGATAGGTTGTGGATCTAAGGCAGGAAACCCAACAATTTAGCAACAAGTTGAGATGAGATATGGTAATTAATTCAAAAGTTGGGTTTAAATAGGGTACTGGATTTTGGGGTCAATGTAGACCTTTATAATGTATGTACAAAAGTCAAAGTTTAAAGATATGTTTCTTGAGTAGAATATTGTAATTGTATTTTTAGACAATAATTGTGTAAAATTTAACAAATTATTTCTTGTTTCATTATAAATCAAAATGGTGCATTTTTAGAATGATACTTGTGTCAAATTCAAACATTTCTCAATTCGTTTTTAATCAAAACAGAAGAGAAGTCACAATGTAGTTTGTTGTCTTCTTTTTCTACACACTGCTGAAGTGCAAAATATTTTAAGGTATGCAAGTACGTTTTGAGAACTGCAATCGATTGATGTCGATTTTACATTGTTGTACATGTATACATATTCAAATTAACTGAATCTCATGCAAGTTTGTGGTATGTACCTTGTATAAGGTTGAAGATTTTAGCTTTATATTCATTTGTAATGTCTTATACACAAAACCATGCTTTTGTACTATTTTTAACTTTTTTTTACAAAGTGTTGCTTTATATATATACATACATTTCAATAAACGACAAAGCTTCTGGCTCAATTTGATTGTAGTTATATGTTTTTGTCACTGACTGGTTATCAATCTATCAGTGATTGGACACTGTCTTTTGCTGGTCACCTAGGTATCACTGGTTGTTCACCAATGTATACCCGACTGGTCACCTTTGTCTCTGGTTGATCACCAATGTATACCTGATTGGTCACCTTTGTCTCTGGTTGTTCACCAATGTATACCCGACTGGTCACCTTTGTCTCTGGTTGATCACCAATGTATACTCGACTGGTCACCTTTGTCTCTGGTTGGTCAGCAATATATACCTGATTGGTCACCTTTGTCTCTGGTTGGTCACCAATATATACCTGATTGGTCACCTTTGTCTCTGGTAGGTCACCAATATATACCTGACTGGTCACCTTTGTCTCTGGTTGGTCACCAATGTATACCTGACTGGTCACCTTTGTCTCTGGTTGGTCACAAATATTTACCTGCTTGGCCACCTTTGTCTCTGGTTGGTCACCAATATATACCTGATTGGTCACCTTTGTCTCTGTTTTGTCACCAATATATACCTGACTTGTCACCTTTGTCTCTGGTTGGTCACCAATGTTTACCTGACTGGTCACCTTTGTCTCTGGTTGGTCACCAATGTTTACCTGACTGGTCACCTTTGTCTCTGGTTGGTCACCAATATATACCTGATTGGTGACCTTTGTCTCTGGTTGGTCACCTTTGTCTCTGGTTGGTCACCAATATATACCTGACTGGTCACCTTTGTCTCTGGTTGGTCACCAATGTATACCTGATTGGTCACCTTTGTCTCTGGTTTGTCACACCAAACTTTGTCTCTGGTTTGTCACCAATATATACCTGACTGGTCACCTTTGTCTCTGGTTGGTCACCAATGTTTACCTGACTGGTCACCTTTGTCTCTGGTTGGTCACCAATGTTTACCTGACTGGTCACCTTTCTCTGATTGGTCACCAATGTTTACCCGACTGGTCACCTTTGTCTCTGGTTGGTCACCAATGTTTACCTGACTGGTCACCTTTGTTTCTGGTTGGTCACTAAAATATACCTGATTGGTCACAATATATACCTGATTGGTCACCTTTGTCTGTTTGGTCACCAATATATACCTGATTGGTCACCTTTGTCTCTGGTTGGTCAGCAATATATACCTGATTGGTCACCTTTGTCTCTGGTTGGTCACCAATGTATACCTGATTGATCACCTTTGTCTCTGGTTGGTCAGCAATATATACCTGATTGGTCACCTTTGTCTGTGGTTGGTCACCAATGTATACCTGATTGATCACCTTTGTCTCTGGTTGGTCACCAGTGTATACCTGATTGATCACCTTTGTCTCTGGTTGGTCACCAGTGTATACCTGATTGGTCACCTTTGTCTCTCTGGTTGGTCACCAATGTATACCTGATTGGTCACCTTTGTCTCTGGTTGGTCACCAATGTATACCTGATTGGTCACCTTTGTCTCTCTGGTTGGTCACCAATGTATACCTGGTTGGTCACCAATGTATACCTGATTGGTCACCTTTGTCTCTGGTTGGTCACCAATGTATACCTGATTGGTCACCTTTGTCTCTGGTTGGTCACCAATGTATACCTGATTGGTCACCAATGTATACCTGATTGGTCACCTTTGTCTCTGGTTGGTCACCAATGTAGTACTGGTTATTTACAAATTACAGAGTTTTGGGACTTCATAGACATATCTTCTGACTTTGGCACAGCTGCTTATTACAGCAGGTCTTACCCATCAATTATATTTAATTATATTATTCAAAATCACATGTTTATAACCATATGACATGTTAACATGTGTCCATTTTTTAGTATATCGAATAACAATGTTTATAGTTTACTTTTTAATTATCTTTATTCACACGATTTTAGTCGGTATAGCTTTTCAAGTTCGGCGCAGCTTTTTTCAACTATAAATTTTACCCACCACCATTTAAAGCTTTTACAAGTCAATGAAAATGATTGGCAGTGCGTTCAGGTAACATGGTTGTGGTATTGATAACCACATATGACCATTTTGAAATATGTTGGTGGCAGATTAAAGTATAAAAACTATGTCGAAATAAAACACTGAAAAATGTTTAACGAGTATTAGATGACGAGCATAAAGTCTGCCTCTAACCGTTTCTGCCCTATAAATGGTAAATAAAGCAATGATAGAACTAGATGAATCTATCTCCAAAATATATGTTTGGTATTTTGAGCTTCATGAGTATACTCATCAATACTCTGAAAATATCATTTTAGGTTCACCGTTGAATATTTCCTTGCGAACTATCATGCCGTTTAGATTGACTTACAAGTTTTCCCAGAGTTTTTCCCCGTTGTATTAGTCAAAAGTAACCGACTTCTCGTCAACTTCATATACATACGAAGTCATGTGTTTTGACCTTATAAGTTAGACCGAGATAAATCAGTCGTTGGTCTAACATTTACTTTGTCTCCAAAACGGATACATCACTAGTTTTAGGGGGTTTAGAACTCGGTCACACTTCTCAAAATATTTAGCGTACCATCGCAGTAATACGTTGATTATGTAACTTCACGTGCCTCGGTAAACAGTAACATCTCAAGGGCACAGAAGTGCAACTGGTTATAAACAGCAGTTACTGAAATAAGATATGAGATGTATACAGGCGGTAACAAATTAACTGATCACTCTCTCGTCTACAAGTACATTGATCACAACTATTATGTCTACCTTTAGAGAGTTATTGGTATAGAGCTAAAAGGAATATCGGTACTCAGAATTGGAATGTTCTATTCGTAATCGATTACAGTAACACTTGCTTTGAAACTCACCTCTGTCTTAAGGGCACCTGCCCATAAAGGTCATCCAATCATAACCTTTGTTAACATTTTTTATAATGAATAAACCTCTTTTATAAAGGCCACCTGTCTATAAATATTATCTGGGGAGGAACAGTTTCCTTACAGCTTCTCATTCTCTACATAGGCAAAACACTGTTTATTACTCTTGGATAAGAGTGTGCACTTTTCAACGTGAAATATACATGTATTTTGTAATCAAGTATCAAAATATAAGTTTGTATGAAATTGAAAATTTGACGTGATGATTTGTGAAAATAATCGTTAATAGAAATTTCTCAGTGTACTACTCAGTGTATCATTACCATGCCAGTTACTGAATTCAAAACGGTCTTGCACTGCGTAATTTTATGAATTCAAGAATTCACGACGAATTTATATCTTAAAAATCGAATTTGCGATATCTTAAAAATGATTTTAAGATATCAAAAAATCGATTTTATGATATCATAAAATCTATGACATTTTATGATATCATAAAATCGAATTTATGATATCAGAAACTCAATAAATAGTAAAACGTCACCTCATAGGTATGATACATATGTCCAAGTATTCGAATGGTCATCTTAGTTTTGAAAATTCAGCCTTTACTTTTCACTCGGGAATTTTCGAATCACTGATTCAATTCATCTCCTATACCGGTGTCATTAATTATCAACAAACGCATTTAGTTCATTTGATTGACATGAAACGAATATATGACTTATTCATTGGTAGAACCAAACCTTCAGTAATATCTACATACTGGGACATGAGGGCACATGGACGCAAAGGGGAATTACTCCCGTAAGTCAATGTCAGATTTGTTGAAACATTTTAATTGCTATTGATGATTTTAACTACTGCATACCTGAGAATTTATTTTCGTTCCTGGTTATTTTCGCCCTTTTACGACAAAAAACATCCCGTCTTAGATTCGCTCTAATTCATCCGACATACTCTCACTTATGTCACGTATGTCCGTGGTTAAATTATTAAGCTTCAAAATTTCGCCTTCATTTTATATTCGCCCTGTCGTGTAAGGGCGAAAATGGCGAAAAATAAACGGAAGCGAGTTCCATGTGTACACTACTTTGACTAAAAATCGTATAACCGAACAGTTGAATAAAACCCTACAATATGAAAAATCACCAAAGTATAAATCTGAAGGATGTCCAGGATATATAGATACAAATCTGCTAAAAATGCACTTCTGGAAATCAAGAGGTGTGATCAGGTGCCATGGAGGAGTATGCATCTCCTGTTGACCGGTCACACTCGCCGTGAGTCCACAGTCAAATCCAAATGAAACAAGTGAGGAACGAAGGTACAGAGGTCTCAAGAAATGCTAACTCAGCATTTCACTTAGTGAAACAGTCATCGCAAAGAAAAGTATTATACCGACTGTAAAGTTTGCGGAACGTTGACATCAAACGCGGTTTTCGATATACCTGTGTCAATAATTTGTCACTGAGTAGTTTACCTCTGTATATGAAATGTTCATATGTTGATCACCCCTTGACATATTGGATCATTTATGAAATATAACATCATATACAGGATGATTGTGGGATATTACTACTTCAATGTTGAAACTATTTACGATAGGAATGCCGAAATCGTCGCGTTTGATCTTTGTTTGACGTAAAACATCGTTATTCCAGTTTGTATTTGTTGATATTGACATCAGTTCGGTACTGTTATACATGTACCTCATGTAAGTGTTGTATAATAAAATGATAATAAATCGGCGAGGAATCGACCTATCTTATTAATACCGAGAATTCGCTTTATTAGACCCAAAATGTTTACATGTTGTGTTTTATACTAGAGTACTTCATATCTATAGAATAGTTCCCCGCTTTTACTTTTTGATCACTGAAACTTACATGCGATATACCGTTGAATGAAACGAACATCTTTAGCATCACCAATAAGGATGCCCCCAACCACTAGCTATTGCTATTTTCTGCTCATAAAACTGATTAAGCAGCATATGTTGGTAATTAAATCCATCCGTGGCTTTTATCTATAACACATACCGATATTTGCATATCTGGCTCTGTGCAACACACAACATCTTGGGTTTTAGACCATCTTTTAGGATCTTCTGTCCCCGGCTTGATGTGCATCTTTTGAATGATATGCGGACATAGAAAGGATTTTAGGCTAAATTTCACCGGACGTAAGTAGTTTAGATTTTATGTGTATTTTATATACTTCAATTTGACTTGTTCACTTGGTATTTTGATAATTATAATATATTTGTTTGTCGATGTAATCAGATGCACGTTCTCCTTGTACAACAAAAACGTGTTTATACCTAATTAAAAACTTGTTAATTTGAATATTATAAACACACTCCAGTAACTTTTATATTCGAAAGTTAGAAAGGTATTGGGTTACAGCAAAATGCATCTTTCATGTTGTCATTTTATTATCATCTTGAATATGATTTGTCAAATGTGACTCTAAGACGAAACACTTTTGCTGAAAATTAATAAAAGTTGTAAACTTGCTTTGTGAACTAATGTGTATCGCAAAATAAATGTGGTATTGAAGAGTTACCGATTGTGTTATCAAGCGAAATTAATTATGTATATTGGCAAAGAAACAAACCGGCGAACTTTAACGACCCTCACATTAGTTGGAAACACTCTTGCTCGTCCCGTGTGATTGCGAGCGTAAATTGTATCTAGATAAATCAAAAACAATATAATAGTGCATCAATAACACTAGAAGGACGTATCAGCCGGCTGATATTTGATGTACTTATATATTAATTTCATCGTAAATTAATGTGACATGTTAAAATTAAGAAATTTTGTTACATTGCAGTGATATTCCGAGAACTTACATAAACCTCACTTGATCCGCATAATTTTTAATGATCCGTTTACAATTTCACAGTAAGGCTAATTATTACAGTACGCTGATATTGATGCAAAAAGGGAAAGAAAATGATATATATGTACCTGGTTTGGGAGACCACTCTGCCGAAAGACCACCTACTCTGAAAGCCATATTCAGAAATCTATCTCGTTAGATAATTTTTATTATTACCTATCTGTATGTGGAGATCATATTTCCACGCCAGTAGGGTGGTCTGTTCAAACATTCCAAAATATATATTGCTCAATGGTCGTAAGTGCCAAAAATAGGCCAAAATTTGAAGCCCTTCGCCGGCATTTGGTGACGTCTCCATGTGAGTGAAAGATTCTTGAGTGGGACGTTATTTCACAGCAGGAAAACCATATTTTAATTTATCTGATATTCAATGACATCATCAAGATATGTGTAGCTTAACACCGGAAAATCCATATTATCTGATATTCAATGGCATCATCATGGTATGTGTAGCTTTACACCTGAAATTCCATATTATCTGATATTCAATGGCATCATCATGATATGAGTAGCTTTACACCGGGAAATCCATATTATCTGATATTCAATGACGTCATCATGATATGTGTAGGCTTACACAGGAAAATCCATTGTATCTGATGTTTAATGACATCATCAGGATATGTGTACCTTTATACAGAAAAGACCATATTATACAATGTTCAATGACATCATCAACATATGTGTACCGTTACACATGAAAAACCGAATTTAATTCATCTATTGTTCAATGACATCGCCAAGGTATTTGTACGCATGAAAAAAAACCATTATCTAATGTTCCATGACATCATCAAGATATGTGTACCTTTACACAGTAAAAACACCAAATTAAAGGTTTTTGATTTATCTATTGTCCAATGACATTACCAAGGTATTTGTACATTTATTCATGGGTAAACCATACAGTTTTATGTTCAACCACTTTATCAAAATACATGTATATGTACTTTCCTATTTTGGTAAACTTTATCCATATTTTACCAAGGTATTTGCCATTTTTATACAGGTAAACATTTACTGGTAATTTAGGAAACATCTTAACTTTCATACTTTGACAAATTTCACATGTTTTAGTTACATCAATATGGTAGCTTAAACGTCATATCTTAGTTTCATAGTTTCAGTAAATGCACTCACCCCCTCCCCCAAAAAAATACCAAAATAAATCTACTGTGTTCGTCTGTTTTAGTACACAATTATTCACCCGTCTTTCATGGATGACACGTATATAAGAGATTCACTTATTTATAGCTGCACATTTTCACTTTCATTTTGAATTCCTCCTTTTATCTAATGGCGAAAATGGCGAAACTTCAGCGGGAGCGAAAATTTCATGGTGAACAGTATCGAGTCCCACAGTTGTAATACATAGACCTACCCCGAACAGAAATGACCATTCTACAATTCAGTTTCATAGTTATAATTTAGACACCCTCTAGTACAAAAATGACACCCTCTAGTACAAAAATGACCATTCTGCCATTCAGTTCTATAGTTTTAATACATGCACTATTCCGGATAAATTGACCATTTTACTATTCCGTTCCATAGTTTTAATTGATACACCCTTCCGAACAATTTAATATATCCCAGTTCATAGTTCTAATACATACAAAAAAGACCCTTTATCTATTGTGTTCCATATTTTTAATTCACCCACACTTCACAACAAAATAGACCCTTTATCAATTGAGATCCATAATTTTAATACATGCACCCTCCAAAACAAAATCGACCAGTTTCATAGTTTAATACTATAAAAAATCTCAGATACCAAAGTATAAATCAATAGAATGTCCAGGACATAGATACAAAATCCGGTAAAAATGGACAAACACGGACCTCTGGAAACCAAGAGGTGTGATCTGGTGCCATGTAGGAGTAAGCATCCCCGCTCACACCCGCCATGAGTCCACAGTCAAATCCAATGATACATAAACCCCAGAACAGATATGACACTTTATCTGTTGAGTTCCCTGTATGTAATACACTCACCCTCCGGAACCAAAACGATTATTTTACTATTCAGTTCCACAGTTTTAATACGTTAACCTTTCTGAACACAATTACTCTTTATTTACCGAGTTTCATAGTTCTAAAACATGAATCCCAGGTACATGCACCATTCAGAACAAAAATGACCATTTATCTATATTGGTAGTTCCATAATTTTAGTACATGCACATGGACCCCTGGAACACAATACCATTAGGGGTAGTCAGACTGAATATTTTACAGATAAACAATGTTAGAAGCAGCAAACAATGCCAAGTTTTCAAAGCCTAATGATAATCTTATATAAAAGTACAGACATACTGCTAGAATTCACAGGGTCATTACAAATCAAAGTCTATAAGAGTGCTTATCTCTATGAGATGCTCATTCACTGGAGGGTATGTTTCACGAGTCATATGTATATAAAGATACACTGTGTATGTGTGATACACGTGTAGTAGGTCTGTTTAGTATATCGTACATGTATACTTAAATTACTAGCTACAGTATACTAATTAGGAAAACGTGGTTCACCGTGGATCTATGAATGTCCTGTAAACAATTAGTTAGTGCCTATATTGTTACACGTTCTCGTGCAGTATCTAAGCGACTTATTACATATTATACGTGACCAACTACAACCCACCATGTTATATCATACAGCCATGATTTATCTCAGCCTTGATGGGCACTTTTATCACATTAAGTAGCCATTATTCTACTGTAGTAACAATAATACTCCCCTTAGATACGCTTACAATTATAAAGAGATGGTGTATCGGTATAAATCATTAGCTCTTACTTGTAGAATACCTTTATAAACAGTGCACCCCACCCTTCCTCTATCACATACCCGAAAGTCCACCATGGTCTAGGTACCCTGCCGTTCCTCCACCTCTTCCTCAACCCCATACCTGAAAGTCCACCATGGTCTAGGTATCCCCCTTCCTCCACTCCATACCCGAAAGTCTATCATGGTCTAGGTATCCCACCCTTCTTCCACCTGTACCCAGAAGTCCACCACTGTCTAGGTATCCTACCTTTCCTCCAATCCATGCCCGAAAGTCCATCATGGTCTAGGTATCTTCAAAGACACATAAGGTTTTACAAATAGCCGACACGAATAACAAGGCATTTACAAACTCATCCGACCTCTGGCACCAACCACGTAACCCTGATGCACGACACCCTAATCACCCGTTCATCTACTCATTCACAAAAATAAATGTTAAAGGTTTTGACCGATCAACAGGGGATGCTTACTCCTCCATGGCACCTGATCCCACCTCTTGATTTCCGTATCTATATTCTGGACACCCTAGAGATTTATACTTTGGTATCTGAGATTTTTTATATTATGTACATGATAACTGGATCTTATAAATAGCGGTGAAATGTAACATCCTATGTAAATGACAATGGATCAGAAGATATTAAACGTAGTGGCAGAATGGAGGCAGACATAAAGCATATATATATATAACAGTGAAAATTTACTATGGAAACCGGATCCCCCATAGGATACTTTATGTGAGAATACATCGTATATGAAACTGAAATACACAATGTATACTGTATATCTGCAAATTTTTGCACGTGGTTATTTTCATTCTTTTAAAAAACAATATTTTTTATATGGTTTATATGATTCACGTGGTGTAAACTTACGATATTTTTTCTATGATTTTTATCATTCATGTGGTGTACACTTTCTGTATCTTTTTGTATGGTTTTTATCACAGACGTGGTTTAAACTTTCGGTATCTTTTTCTATGGTTTTTATCATTCATGTGGTGTACACTTTCTATATTTTTTTCTCTGTGGTCGAACTATGTGGGACTACGTTCTGTACATGAATACATTAATTGTTTACACAATACCACATATTTCTGACAACAGATGCAGACATTGATTGCACATGCTTATCATCTAAGGTACACTCGCTCACAGATTATTTCTGTCTTAGATACTCCCACAAACCTCATTAGTTATAATTGTTTAGACCTTAACGGTATACATGTACAGAAACGGTGTAATACATAAAACCAAAGACACACATGCGCGCGCACACACACACACACGCTCGCGTGCGCACACGCACACACATACACACGCAAACACACAAACACGCTCACATACACCACACACATTTGCACATACACATGCAGCACACACGCACTTACACAAACAAAGGTACATACACACATAGACGCATGACATACACACATACAAACGCACGTACACATACGCGCGTTTCGAAAATTAGTATATTTATTATCTTTCAGTTCAACTTTTATTTATTTTCTGTCATAAAACACGAAAACTGATATTTATACTGAAAAAAAACAACACAACAACACGTGAAAACCTATTTTACATTTATTTTCATTTTATAAAATTCATTCATATCTATATTCAGAAATGTTTAGGTATTCTACTCCTAATCTGATAGCTGACGTTGTTGACATATTGTAACACAAAAGAAACATATCTAAAATATGGAGTATATCTTACATAGTAACACACACCCCTTCTATCCTAAAAAGTGGCATAAATTACATATGTTACTTTGTTACACTAAGTGAAATGTTGAGTTGCCTGTTCAATGGCGGTGGTTAAGACGTCTGTATCAACTGTGACGAGGATTCGTTCCTCACTTATTTCATTTGGATTTGGCTGTGGACTCAATGCGGGTGTGACTGGTTGACAGGGGATGCTTGTCCTCCATGGCACCTGATCCCACCTCTGGACTACCAGAGGTTTGTCCAAAATTTACCAGATTTGTATCTACATCCTGGACATTCTAAAGATTTATACTTCGGTATCTGAGATTTTGTGATCATATAATCACGGGGACAATGGGAAGGAAGAAAATCTGTCTCATGTTCTTCCGTAACTACATTTCCGGATCCAAGGGACATTCTGTACATTCCTGTTCTCTGTTTCTTTGCGTCCCAATCCTTTAATTGATATTATATATGTATATATTTGATAATTTTAAAAGAGGAAAACTAACCAAATAAATGACGTCAAAATATATCCAAATTGATATTTTTAATTTGTAAATAAAATTGAACTAATTATTTTATCATTAGATCTGGATTTAACATTGAATAATGAGATTTCAAACATTAGTTAAGGAAACATTGAACTGCGACGGCATAATTAGTATAAACGGTATACTTCCTAGTAATAAACAGTAAAGCGGTAGTAGTCATAATTAGTATAAACGGTATACTTCCTAGTAATAAACAGTAAAGCGGTAGTAGTCATAATTAGGTACAAAACGTAGCGGTATACTAATCAGTTCAAACGGTGTACTTCCTAATAAACAGTAAAGCGGTAGTAGTCATAATAATACAAACGGTGTACTTCCTTGTCATAAACAGTAGCGGTAGTAGTCATAATCAGTTCAAACGGTGTACTTCCTAGTATTAAACAGTAAAGCGGTAGTAGTCATAATTAGTACAAACGGTATACTTCCTTGTCATAAACATTAAAGCGGTAGTAGTCATAATCAGTTCAAACGGTGTACTTCCTAGTATTAAACATTAAAGCGGTAGTAGTTATAATCAGTTCAAACGGTATACATCCTTGTCATAAACATTAAAGCGGTAGTAGTCATAATCAGTTCAAACGGTATACATCCTTGTCATAAACAGTAAAGCGGTAGTAGTCATATTCAGTACAAACGGTATACTTCGAAGTCATTAACAGTAAACGGATAGTTGTCATAATCAGTAGAAACAGTATACTTCCTAACAATAAACAGTAAACCGATAGTAGTCAAAATCAGTACAAACGGTATACTTCGAAGTCATAAACAGTAAAATGGTAGCAGTCATAATCAGTATAAAATATATACTTTCTAGCCGTAAACAGGCAGCAGTTATAACACTAACGATAGTAGTCAATAAAATGTGTTAATCAAAGAAACTTATTGAATTCGCAAAGAAATTTAGCATTACTAACATATGGAGACTGAATGAAATTTTAATTTTGGCAAACTTTATCATCTTTCTCGATAGTTTGAAATTGTATGGTCGCTAATAATTTCAATCCACTAAATTTTGTCAAATCGAAACCAAACTTGTGGTACGTGAACTTCTTCTTGGGAGGAAAATGTACAGAGAAATGAGAAAAAGCATATTGGAAAATTGAAATCTACACAAGTAAAAAGCTGAAATATATTAAGTTCTATGTAGAATGTTCTATACATGATAAATGATATTATTTTTTATATCATATTCTAAAAGTCAGATAATTTTACGGATAATTTATCTACGTTGAATTTGCAATTTACCAGATTTTCTTGAAATTCCACCTATGTAAATAGGTCTTTATTTTGTCCGAGATTTGCTCATTTTGTCTAGTTTCTTTCTTAATGTAATGTTGGATTTGTTTACACAAGTTGCTTTGAAAACAAAGACACTTGTCATGTACATTATCACTGTATACAGACCTAAGACTTGTTAGATGAGAAACATGTTCATTTTACATGACAACTCAAGTACCCAATATCACAATGATAAATGAAAAACACATATTTTGACTTGTTACGTGAAGGTGCTCTTTCACAGAAGTTGATAAAATTATATAAATAATGTTTCCATTTAATGCAAACATATGATCTGTTGTATTTTTTAAAAACTGAATCTCCAGTTAAGACGCAGGTACAAAGAAAAAGAAATTGAATTGATTGATTGCTATTTTACATCCAACCAAGAATATTTCACTTATATGGTGATGTCACCAGCTTTAGGTGAAGTGGTACGTTCACCTGTAGTGTTAATTTCCACACTTTTGACCTTTTACACATTATTTGTTTAGAAATTAACAAAAACGAAAAAAAAAAACTTGAATAATTATAAATTGCCAATTGAATAAGAAATTAATGAATACGAAACTGTAACTTTATGACTCTTTTTATTTAACAAGAAAATCTCCAATGTCTCGAAAATCGCCCACTGGTTCTACAGATTCCGAGGAAGAACTTCATGTGTATCGTTTGCGGATACACGATGCGGAACTGAAGGATGCAGGAGAGTGGAAAATAGAAGTCGAGGATAAATATGGCGCCGCTTCAACAACATGTAGACTTGCTGTTCTCGGTGAGTAGTTATAAATTCGTAACTAGCAGTCAAAATAGATTGTGTGTGCAGTAGGCGGCTTAATTGTCAAAACGATACTTATTGATAATACTACTTAAACTGAATGTAATGTTTGGATGCCCACAAAAAGAAATTAGTATTATAAACGTTACAAACTTCCCATTACAGAGGCTCTATTATAAACATAATATATAAAGATATAATTTTGAAAAAGGTCAAAACATAATACTCAAGACGATCGTTTCGATCCATTAGACTTCATTAGTTGAGCTCCAATTTAAAATAGACGTATTCTTTCTAAAGAGAAAGTGGTATCATACAAGGGCAAATAAAAAATCTAAATATACATGTACAGCAAAATTCCTCTAAAAGTAACCACTGTAAAAAGATGACTATCTTAGCTTTTGAATAATTAAGAATTTAATAGGTACTCTGTAACATGTTTGCCGTATTCGATATTTATGTAATATGTATGCAACACAGGAGCTAGTTTCCCGACCCAGATTGAATAGTAGGTAGAACATCTGTCATATAATTTAATTATGGGATAGCAATGGGTCCAATCTGTGGCATTATGATAAACAATAAATAATACTTTTGTAATTCTTGATTAAAATATTGTGTCTTAAATAGCAAATGCAATTCGAAACCTTTATCCCGAACAATAGCGAGACAGATTTAATTACTCTACTTAGATTGTATATCAAATATATATAAAAATAAATAAGTTACTGACAAGTGATCAGACATGTTCACAAAATTAATACTCTGTATAACCTGTACATACTTATTTCTTTAGTTGGCCTAATACATAATTTCAGTTTCCTTTTTCATTTTTATTTTTACAAAAAGTGAAATACACATTTTCACCCCTAGTTATTTTCGCAATTTTACGACAGATATCATATTCACCCAGTGTTAAATTCACTCTAAATCACCATAGTCTCGTGATTAGCACGTGCTTCAGTTATTTAGCTTGAACATTTCGCTTTCATTTTATATTCACCCTCTCCTACGAGCGAAAATGACAAAAATTAAACGGGGCGAAATTTCCAGGTATACAGTACTGTACAAATTTTCTGACCACCTTTTTGTACGAGGTAAGAATCTACTCACTTCGTTATATATTTTACATAGACAAAGAGGAAAAGAAAGAGGGAGAGGAGAAGGAGGGAGAGGACAACAACGTAAAGACAAGGATGTCAACATCATCGGAAGAAGAGGAGGTGTTACTTTATAAACTGAGGATCCATGACACGGATCTGAAAGACGCAGGAATGTGGAAATGTGAGGTGACTGATAAATACGGCGCCACGTCCGCTACGTGTAACCTCACTGTCTTAGGTAAGTACTCTTCTATAAATATTTATTTGAGGTTATGTGTCAAAGACATTTTAGGTCATTTTTTAATTAGTAAAATAAAAATAAAAATTCATGTCAAAACTTGCCTGTATATTCGTTCAGACATTTAAATACAAAAGATAGGAACTGCGATAGATTGTGTATAGTTGGTGCTATCTGAGTTTGATTTGCCTTGATGCTAAATGTGAATGGCGACAACGTTGTTCATGATATGAATACTGTATAGACATACACAAGTATGGATTAAGAGTCAATCGTTAATGTCGAATTATATACGCATATACAAGTTTGTGTTAAAACCTGACATACAGAAATGTATACAAGATATATATCAAATCAATTTAGATATATTGCATAGACCTGTGTCACTGTGGACAGAGACACAATCGCTGGTTATAAATATTAGATATACTGTATAGACACATGCCAGTATTGACAGATACATGATCGCTGGTTATTAATATTCGATATATTGTATAGACACATGCCAGAATAGACAGAGACACAATTGCTGGTTATAAATATTAGATATACTGTATAGACACATGCCAGTATTGACAGAGACACAATCGCTGGTTATTAATATTCGATATATTGTATAGACACATGCCAGTATAGACAGAGACACAATCGCTGGTTATAAATATTAGATATACTGTATAGACACATGCCAGTATTGACAGAGACACGATCGCTGGTTATTAATATTCGATATATTGTATAGACACATGCCACAATAGACAGAGACACAATTGCTGGTTATTAATATTAGATGTATTGTATAGATATATGTCTGTATGGACAGAGACACAATGGCTGGTTATTAATATTAGATGTTTTGTATAGACATACGCCAGTGTAGACAGAGGCACAATCGCTGATTATTAATATTCAATATACTCTAAATATATATACAGATATGGACAG
Source organism: Atrina japonica (assembly GCA_030159075.1). Lineage (NCBI taxonomy): Eukaryota > Metazoa > Mollusca > Bivalvia > Pterioida > Pinnidae > Atrina > Atrina japonica. The sequence continues at coordinate 54,797 of BROG01000619.1, forward strand.
ATACACATTCGCTGGATATTAATATTATATATGCAGTATAGACATGTACAAATATGGACAGAGACACAATGGCTGGATATTAATATTATATATATTATATAGACATACATATACAGAATACATTCGCTGGTTATTAATATTATATATACTGTAAATATATATACAGATATGGACAGATACACATTCGCTGGATATTATTATTATATATGCAGTATAGACATGTACAAATATGGATAGAGACACAATGGCTGGATATTAATATTATATATACTGTATAGACATACAAATACAGAACACATTCGCTGGTTATTAATATTAAATAAATTATATAGACATATACTGACATGGACAGATACACAGTCACTGGTTTCCAATATTAGATATAATATATAGACATATACAGACATGGAGAGAGATACAATCGCTGGATATTACATTAGATATACTATAGACGTATACAAACATGGACAAAGTACACAATCGTTGGTATCAATATAATATATACTGTATACTGTATAGACATATACAAGCATGGGCGGATACACAATCGCCGATACTGTATTGACATATACAAACATGGACAGAGATACAATCGCTGGATATTACATTAGATATACTATAGACATATACAAACGTGGACAGATACACAATCGCCGATACTGTATTGACATATACAAACATGGACAGAGATACAATCGCTGGATATTACATTAGATATACTATAGACTTATATACAAACGTAGACAGATACACAATCGCTGGCTATCAATATAATATATACTGTATACTGTATAGACATATACAAGCATGGGCGGATACACAATCGCCGATACTGTATTGACATATACAAACATGGACAGAGATACAATCGCTGGATATTACATTAGATATACTATAGACATATACAAACGTGGACAGATACACAATCGCCGATACTGTATTGACATATACAAACATGGACAGAGATACAATCGCTGGATATTACATTAGATATACTATAGACATATACAAGATACACAATCGCTGGTATCAATATAATATATACTGTATACTGTATAGACATATACAAACGTGGACAGATACACAATCGCCGATACTGTATTGACATATACAAACATGGACAGAGATACAATCGCTGGATATTACATTAGATATACTATAGACATATACAAGATACACAATCGCTGGTTTCAATATAATATATACTGTATACTGTATAGACATATACAAACGTGGACAGATACACAATCGCCGATACTGTATTGATATATATATATATATATATATATATATATATATATATATATATATATATATATATATATATATATGAACCGAGATACAATCGCAGGCCATTAATATTATATACTATATAGATATATACAAGTTTGTTTAGAGACATCATAATTTATATCAAATAAACTGTAAAGGCACGCTCAGGTAACCTATAGTATACTACACAACTCATTTTGGATACATCTTCAAAACGTTTTAGATTCTGTAATGAACCAGCTAGTGTACCTCTGTTCATAATCGCATCCCTCATGTGTTATATAAATAGGTAATATTGGACCAAATGTTAGAATACATAATATTCCGATTGTGTGTTGTACATCGAGGTAACACGGAGAGTCAACAGATGATAATTAATAACAGCATTGATAAAGGCTATAGACAATGAAGCAGTGTTTATATAGTGTAAGAGATATGTCGAAAGCATACATAAGTTTGGTTTGAGAATTGGTTCGTATGCATAATAATATTGGCAACATCTTATACACGAAAATGAATATTGTAGGGGTAATGAGAGTTGAATTTCGTATGAGTTATAAATAAACCGGGTGTATTATGACACAAAAGAGTTATGGTTCCTGCTGCGCTATAGCAGTATGCAACTACAGATCTATCATTTTTGTCTTTGTTCACGTTCCCCCAAGAAGTATTGATGATAAAATGAAATAAATATTGACCTATGCTATTACCATATGCCAATGCAGTTGCACGGGTCAACATTTTCAATCTGACCCAGGAGAGCTCTAGTGGTTTATCCCAACTTAATAATGGAATTAACCCACCAGCCCCTTAAAAATGGACTCAGACCAGCTCTGATGTTTTATCCCAAAATCACCCTGAAAAAAAACAATGGACTCAGACCAGCTCTGATCTTTTATCCCAAATGCCCAAATTTTATCCCAAATTTGAATATAAATCATCAATCCCCGAAAAACAATGGGCTCTTCTGTAAATCAATGGCTTAGACCAGTCCAAATGTGTATTTAGTGGTTATGTAGCTTAAATGGTCTCAGAGTAAAGAAATATTGGCAAATGGCACTAATCTTGACAGAACTCGTTTATAGATTAATTTCATTTGCCACTAATCCTAAACATCCTAATTATGGATTAATTCAGATTGTCAATTTACCACTAAATTTGATATAACTGGATTATTCAGTAAACCAGATTGTCCTGTACCACTACACTTGATATAACTGGATTGTACAGTAAACCAGATTGTTCATTTACCACTAAACTTGATATAACTGGTTTATAAAGTAAACCACATTGTTGTGTGTGCCACTAACCATTATATAACTGGACCTGGCACCATGAAACTTAAAAATTACTTAAAACTGAAATCTTTTCTCAATTCCCAAGTTGTATGTTACCGGGCCCAGGGTTATACAGTAAACCAGATTGGCATGTGCCACTAAACTGGATAGAACTGGATTGTAAAGTAATTGGTATGTGCCACTAAACTTGATAGAACTGGATTGTAAAACAATTGGTATGCTCCACTAAACTTGATAGAACTGGATTGTAAAGCAATTGGTATGTGCCACTAAACTTGATAGAACTGGATTGTAAAGCAATTGGTATGTGCCACTAAACTTGATAGAACTGGATTGTAAAGCAATTGGTATGTGCCACTAAACTTGATAGAACTGGATTGTATAGCAATTGGTATGTGCAATTGAACTGGATTGTAAAGCAATTGGTATGTGCCACTAAACTTGATAGAACTGGATTGTATAGCAATTGGTATGTGCCACTAAACTTGATAGAACTGGATTGTATAGCAATTGGTATGTGCCACTAAACTTGATAGAACTGGATTGTATAGCAATTGGTATGTGCCAATAAACTTGATAGAACTGGATTGTATAGCAATTGGTATGTGCCACTAAACTTGATAGAACTGGATTGTAAAGCAAACCAGATTAGTATGTGCCAGTAAACATGAAAGAAATCGATTATAGAATACACAACATTAACGCAAGTCACTAAAATTGTATAACTCAATTATGGAGTAAACCACGTACCGATTTAGACCACTAAACTTGACAGAACTGGATTATAGAGAAAACAAGACTGGATTGTATAACTTAATTTGATATAACTTGATTATAGAGTAAAGTAGATTGGCCTGTGTCTGTGCCACTTAACTTGATAAAACTCGATGGTAGAGTAAAGCAGATTTACACACGCCACTAAACATGACCGAATTCGATAACAAAGTAAAGCAGATTTGCATATGTCATTTAACCTGACAAAACTCGATTATAGAGTAAAGCAGATTTGAATATGCCAATATACAGAACTCAGTCACACACATTGTCTCCTGCCAATGCACTAGATAGCATTTGGTTGTAGAGTTAACCAGATAAGTGCCACACTAAACGTTATATAGCTCAGTTATAGAGTAAACCACACATTGAACTGCACTAAACTACTCTGTATAAATGTAATTTTTAATTCTGGAGTATGACATTATATATAGAGTATGACATTATTTATAGAGTATGACATTATGTATAGAGTATTACATTACTTTATTCCTTTTACCAATGACCAGGCTAAAGTTTAGATTCAATAGTAATTTGACTTTAGCGCAGAAGTATTGACATTACATGCTCAAAAACTCTTTGCATATTATTTTCTGTCACAGACTCTGAGAAAGAAAAGAAGGAGTCAAAATTTCGAGTATCATTCAAGAACCAAGAAGAGGAGGAACGAGAGGGGAATGTATTTTTTGATCCAAGAAAAGAGAAAGAGGAGCCACGATTTCGGGTATCGTTAAAAAACCAAAGCAAAGAAGAAGGAAAAGGCATAAAATTTACATGTGTTGTCAATGGCAACCCTCTGCCTCGAATTTCCTGGTAAGCGACAATACGTAAAAGTTGTGTAAATATATACGATTGAAATACGATATAACACATGCATGACAATACTTAAAGGGGCATTATCTGTCTCTCTCTCTGTCTCTGTCTCTCTCTGTCTCTGTCTGTCTGTCTCTCTCTCTGTCTCTCTCTGTCTGTCTCTGTCTCTCTCTGTCTCTCTGTCTCTCTCTCTCTCTCTCTCTCTGTATGTGTGTGTATTTTAATTTCTCCTATTTTATTACCTAGATTTATATACAATAACAAAAAAGAGAAATACACAGGCATAAACAATCTTACATTCCTATATATTTTATGAAAACTGCTTGAGAAACCCAGGTTTGACACTTTTCACTTGCAAATGATAATTTATTATTATTTGTATACCACACTGGACCTGACCTTATTTTCACAAAATATTTAGGAATAAACGATTTTTTATGCTTGTGTATAGCTCCTTTTTGTTATTGTACATGAAGTGTAATTAGTAAAGGTAGAAAGAATCGAAATATTTCTTTTGTAAACACAGCTAATGTCTCTTAAATGCAATAATATTATAACCTGTTATATAAAGATTACATGTGTTTTTGCAATTTTAGAATGTTACTGTACCAAAGGCATATTGTCTCTGAAAATCCCATCCTTTCATCATTGAAAACTGATGGGTATTGATGTTAACGAAAGTGAAATAATGTTTCGGTGTCGAAAAATATTGATACCCGTATAACTCATGCTGAGGTACGGAGATACAATAATAATACCGATGTAAATGCCATTCGAGTGTGCAAACTGAACACACATATATCCTGCTTTTGTTCAAATTAGATGTTACAGCTGATGTATTCCTTTTTCTTACAGAATCATTTAGCAATTGCTTTCTCCTGCTATCGGAGTTATTACATTTCGACATATTTGTATACCGGGTTGAGCATGCACGAAAAACTTTCCTACTGAGTTCAAACTGGAGGTTATAAGAAGTGACCTCGGATCAAGTCATTTGTCATCCTACACAAAAATTCAACAAAGTCTTTTCTCACGTGTTACGATCTCGAAATACAGCATGCACAGTGAAAAGTTGATATTTATGAAAAAATACTCAAAACATTATCATAAATTTGCGATTTTACCGCATTTAGAACCAAATCAAAATTTTGATACACTGAACGACAATATGTCGTGCTGCCTACAATGTTCAGATATCCATTATGTAGGACGACTTTATCATCATTTCAAAACGTCCTCAATTTTAGAGGTCAGTGGTGTAGAAAACAACTATGTTGTTAAACACATTCTGGTTCTAGTTTTGAAAATAAACAATCTTGTACAACATTAAGTCTCATAGTAAATGTAATATCAAATTATAACTTAACCTATAGGTTAAATTGTTAAATGTTAGCGGTTTAAGGATTATAAACTTATAATTGATGGCAGCCATTTGATAATAGTCTCAGATTATAGCTTGGCCTATAGCTAGAATTGTTAAATATTACAGGTTTCAGGAATATAAACTTATTACTGATGACAGCCATTCTATAGCTATCTCAAATGATAGCTTGACCTGTAGCTAAAATTGTTAAATATTACCGATATAAGAATTATAAACTTAAACCTCGTGGCAACCATTTGATAGTAATCTCAAATTATAGCTTGACGAGTAGCTAAAATTGTTAAATAACACCGGTTTATGAATGATAAATTTATAACTGATGGCAGCCATTTGATAATAGTCTCAGATTATAGCTTAGTCTATATATTGCAGGGTTTTGGATGATAAAATTATAACTGATGGCAGTCATATTATAGCTAGCTGAAAATATAGCTTTACATGTAGGTATAATTGTTAAACAATGCAGGTAACTGATGGCAGTCATATTATAGCTAGCTGAAAATATAGCTTTACATGTAGGTATAATTGTTAAACAATGCAGGTTTAAGGATGATAACTTTTAACTGTTGGCGGTCATTTGATAGCTATCTCAGATTTTAGCTTGACCTGTTGCTAAAATTGTTAGATATTATACGTTTAAGGATGATTAACGAATATCTGGTGGCAGCCATTTGATAGTAATCTCAGATTATAGCTTTACCTGTAGAACCTAGCTAAAATTGTGAAATGTTACAGATTTAATGATGATAAACTTATACCTGGTGGCAGCCATTTGATAGCTATCTCAAATTATAGCTTTGCTTGTAGCTAAAATTGTTAAATATTACAGGTTTAAGGATGATAAACTTATAACTGGTGGTAGCCATTTGTTTAAGAGTTTTCTACGAGATGGCACAGCATGTTTGGAGATATTCATTGTTGATAAGGAGCGGGACAGCGGCGTATACAGATGTGAGGCAAAAAGTAGATACGGATTTGCTTCCACGGAGGCCAAATTGACCGTGACAAATAGATTCAAAGAAAAGTCATCGTTTTGGACAGCATCTCAAAATTATATAACAGGTATAACGGGTAAATGATATGGTGAACTGGAGTGATAAATTGTCAAAAGTTATCTTACTCTTGAGCAGCCGAACAACCTAACATCCTACGAGCTATTTTATGTTAAAGTTATATTTCGAATGAGTAGCACTTTTTGAATTCTAAATTCCTAAAATGCTAAGGTTTTAATCTTTTACAGTGGTTACTCTAAGGCGGATTTAGGAATGCATGAAATATTAGGGGTTTAGGAATATTTTGGCCTTGAATAATATTATTTTTTTGTTTCGGAACTATACATCTCTTTTAAAATCCGAGCTCAACTGTTGAATTCTTGTCCTGGACATCCTGGTGGTTTGTGCTTTGGTATCTGAGATGTTTCATATTATTGACAGAAACGATCGTCTCGAGCATTTGTTTTGACCCTTTTTCAGCAAAACTTATCTTTGGTATTAGTTTAATAATGCATGTGTTTATAAACAAAAAGATGCCAGTTTTAATATTAGCGTTCTCTGATAAAATCCAGTTGACGCCTGTCTGCTCATTTCATACATTTGTTAAATTTTAATTATATGTCGATTCAATAGAATTCAAAGAACAGTGATCTTATGCTATGTCCGTTAACTTCATGGTAGACAAACTGATTTTGCATATTCCATGTTCCTTTATTAAGCGACATTTTATAGGACAAAAACGGTAATATATCAATATTAGTTACAATACAATTGTTTGCTATTAGATTTCCATATCATATGATATATTAATACTAATTTATCAGTTTATATAGTCACATAACTAAGGTGTCGAATCTTTCCAAATAATCCTGAAAATATTGTATGAAATGGTAATAATTTGGTCAATGTGAATTTTGCATTACAGAGAAAACTACCAGGAATTCATGGGACCAATATTCTTCTAGTCTTTCCAAGCGTGAATCGAAATATGAAACGAAACGTGAATCAAAACGTGAATCTCCTGACTACGAGAGCTCCTACAAGATACAGGACAGAACTTCGAGGCGAAGGAGATATTCGGACACGTCTTACGAAAGCACCCGAACAGAAAATGACAATAATCTGAGAAATTTGTATGCTAATGAGAAGTATGCTATTCTTAAGTTAGGTGTCAAATGGGACAAGGATCAATTGTTTTATTTTCGGGAGGAGTTGAAGAGTAAGTGCATTGTCAAAGGAAACAGAGTGTACATGAGTTGCTTCGTCGCAGGAAGACCGCCATTTTACTCAATGTGGTATAAAGATGGCCAACGACTGTCAAAGGAGGAGGACTACAGGTATTACATCAGGGTAAGTTGAACTGTATTACATTAGGATAACACTAATATGATATATTACATATAAGTAGGTCTAACTATATATATATATATATATATATATATATATATATATATATATATATATATATATATATATATATATATATATATATATATATATATATATATATATATCTATTATACGAGGATACTAATTACGGGTATTAAATCAATGTTAGTCTAACTACAGGTATTGCATTAGTGTAAGATTAATATAACGTATAACATATAACTAAGACTAACTACAGGTATTATATGTTGATACAACTAATTACAGGTATTACATCAGTGTAAATGTATTGCTTCAGGATAAGGATTAGGGTGAACCTTATCGCAGGTTTTATATTAGGGTAAGACTAATCACAGGTTTTGCATGAGGATAAGTGTAATTACAGGTATTGCATCAGGTTAAGTTATACATTCATATGCATTAGGGTATGTGTTACTATGTGTATAAGATTTAAGTATAACAAAGATGTTTTCTTTCGAGAATTTCGTAAGTTTGTTTAAATTACTTTTTATCATTAAGCAACTCTAATTACTGAAATATCATTAACTGCATTATTTTAAAACTACATCCCCTATTGCACTATCGCCAATGCCCGACACAACACCTTTTGGCAAAATTGTCCATTATGACCCCATAATTGACTGGCCCATCAAACAATTTTAGAGAAGACGTCACAATCGAATGACATAAAAAAACACATGGAGAGCCACGTGCCAAACATTAGGCGATAGGTCATATAAGATACACGGGATGACATAGTAGCATATAGTAAATTCTACAAACGTTTTTGTTTTTATCAGAGCAATGGTGGATACTTGAGTTTGGAAATCCCTATTTCTGACCTTGAGGATACAGGTGAATACAAAGTCGAGGTGCGAAATGAACAAGGAAGAATATGGTCCAGGTGTTACATTCAGATTGAGCGTAAGTCAGAGTGATTACTGCTACCCAAAACATTTGTTACAAATAAGAAATTTTACACACATATATGTATAATATTTTTATGATATCCATTATATACAAATCATTTGAATGAAAGACACCGTAGCATTTAAATGAAGTTTGACTTTGAATATTCTGTTGATGAATTTCATACATGTATTAAACAAAACCTTTTTCTTAAAAGTCTACAATAGGATATCTCGTAAAAGCATAGTTTATGAAGGTATATGTGAGTTTTTTTTTTGTGTCAACTAGGATTTATCTTCTACGAGAATATAAAGGGTGATAAAAATTATCCCCAGAGCATAAGTATAAAATATTGTATACGTATTCCTTTACCGATCAAAATGATTGACAAACTAAATGCAGACACTTAGGTTATTTAATCTGAATATGTAATGGTTCATTCTGTAACATCTTAATTCCACCATTTTGTAACATCTTAATTCTACATTTTGTAGCAACATTCGATCCTCACACAGAGTACAAGAAGCCATATTTTATAGAAAATATTCGTCATGCCCATGCTAAGTTTGGTGATACAGTGGTCATGTCCTGTGTTGTTGCTGGTCACCCAAGGCCTGCTGTTCAATGGTAGGTGTTTCCTAATAAGTATGTGTTCATGAACAGATTTCGAACTTCTGTGTTTGATATTTAAAACATTTTCATTGACTTTCAAACGCAATATTTATGGAGAACCAAAAGCCTGCTATTCTAGGACAACTTGTAAACAAATGAACACGGTGGTAAATATAAATCACCGCAGGTAACATTGCGCTTCTCTAGGCCAATTTCCAAAGGAATTCAACATGCTAGTATCTTTGTCTTTTCTGCTATCCGTGGTGCACTTTTCTGTGATGCAATGTCTCACGGACATATTCTATCTCCATTTACCAAGTGCTACTAGTATTTTGTTTTTATTTTCACATTGCCTCCGTAATCTCGCGAGTTTTTCGTTCTCCGAGTCATAAGAGTGATCAAAGAGTGGGAACTCTGATAGCGTGGTAAATAAAAGTATTGGGGTCTAATTTCTAAAACAATTCAACGAATGATATTTTTGCAGTTGATAAAAAGACATTATGAAATCGTCAAGAATTACGAAACAGACTCTAAAATCTGAGGACCAAATATTTGGATTCTTCATTAAGACTAGATGTTTACCAAATTCTTAACTAAATGTTATTAGTAAAGAAGTAAATTTTAACTCACTTCGTAATCTTATATAAATATTAAATTTTTATCTTAATTCCTAAAATTCCGCGAATGATAAACGTTTACATACACACGTCCAATCATTGATTTATGGTTGTTATTTCTATAGTGGATTCTGTCTTTTTAAACAAGGTTCAAAGATGCAAAGGAGCTACAGGAAAACGACAGAATAACAATACATCGAGGTATCAAAGGCGCCGCGAAGTTAATGATTCACGATGCTGATTATACGGATATAGGACTGTACAAATGTTTAGCTCACAGTTGGGCCGGTAGATGTCAAAGCTCAGCTAAACTGATAGTCCTAGGTAATTACATTACGGCACCGAAATAATGTTGCTAGGTTTTAAAGAATAGCCTTGTCTGCAATTTCTCTGTTTCATCAACTAATTTACCTGTTTGATAATGCTTTTTCAGTCGCCTGTACAAATTATGATGAGGATTTTTTTCTCACTCATTTCATTTGAATTTGACTGTGGATCGCGGTGGGTGTGACCGGACAACGGGGGGTATTACTACTCCATGGCACCTGATCCCATCTCTGGATTATCCAGAGGTCTGCGTTTGTTTAATATTCACCAAGTTTCTATATTGTATCCTGAACATCTTAAAGATTTATACGTTGATATTTCTGATATTTATGTTCAATATATAAAAAATATCAGATACCAATATATAAATCTTTAGGATGTCCAGGATATCGATACAAATCTGGTAAAATAGACAAACACGGACCTCTGGAAACCAAGGGGCGGGGTCAGGTGCCATTGAGGAGTAAGTATCCCCTGTCGACCGTTCATACCCGCCTCGAGTCCACAGTCATATCCAAATAAAATACGTGGGGAACAAATATTTAAAGACAGGATGGTAATAAAACTTTTGTTTTATCTTCGGATTTTCATTTGAACTAAACACGTTTAAGATTTTTCATGATAAGAGGCTAGCACCGTATACATTAGAGTACAAAAATAAACATTTGTGATCATGGTTTATCATGTGAATTATTAGAATAAACATATGTTAGGCTTTATGTTTATTAGAGTGTATTAATTAAGATTTACTAGTAAATTATGTTGTATATTCAAATTATCTCTTTTCTAGAATCTCTTGTCAATATTCACCAGTGGAGAGATACGAGTTATGTCAGTTTTGATGGAAGTGAAACAGAAAAGAAGACGGGGGAGAAGAAAACAGAGAAAAAGGAAACAGAGGATTTGGTTGATGCATCTGTTACCGAAACAACGGCAACTAGGAAATCTAAATCAATCGTTGAGAATAAGTACCTGGCTGAGGATACTGCGGTAATATTTACCAGTCCGCCAAGCTTTACTAAGCCATTACCTGGTACAATTGATGTTCAAAATGGCGACGACCTTGTGTTACAATGTTCCACTGATGGATTTCCAAAAGTGAAAGGTATTAGAATTTTAATGTTTTTGGGTGAAATATATGACTATAATGATGATGATGATGATGATGATGATGATGATGATAATGAGGTATCATGGGAAGAGAGGCGTGGCACGTAAAAGAACGAAAAGAAGCTAAAGTTTCGGCCCATGTCACAGGTCAAAACTTGTGCCACCTCACGTATATCTGGTGATGTCTTCCTATAAATGTGATATTATTTGTGGGATGTAAAAACAGTAACGGCAACAACAAAATACATTGTTTTCACGACCACATATGAAAATGAAATAAAAAATACGATTTAAAAATATATATCACATTACAGTACACATGTAAATTTTCGCCACTGGTGATTTTCGCCCTTTTACGACGGAAAACATATCCACCCCATCTTAATTTTGCCTGAAATCACTATAGTATCATAGATGGCTTGCATTTGCCTGCTTCAGTTATATGGCTTGAAAATTTTGTCCTCATTTTAATTTTGCCCGCTCATCTAAGGGCAAAAAAGGCGAAAATTAAACTGGTGCGAAAATTCCCAGATGTACAGTATTCATAAAGGTTGCAATGTGTTATATTTCGTTTTTTGTATTTCACATCAGTTATCTGGATGCATGAAATGAGGAAAGTAGATTCTGACGAAAACGTAAAGGTATCAGAAAAACAAGATTCACACAGTTTGGAGGTCAACAGTGTCAATTACAAAACCCACACCGGTACGTACACGGCAAAACTAACCAATGGTCTGACAGAAACGGAGTCCAGCTGTCATGTGCTAGTTTTAGCATCTGCAGGAACCGAAGTGTGTACGGATGTGGAACCGGGAAAGGAATCTATTAAGAACAAGGATTACATTCCAGTGGCAGAGCAACAAACTCTTGCAGGACAGGAGGAAGTTAATATGCAAGTTCCACCAAGGTAACATCCTATTTGAATTTCCGCTAGTAAACTGGCAAATCAGAAAATCAACTTATGTTCCAGCAGGTAAAATCCTATATGTTCATATTGCCAAACCTTCAGTTTTTTTGTAATTGTACACATGTTGAACACATTGTTATGTAATAAATACCAGTACAATGTAAAAACAATCTTCAGTTTTAATCAACTTCAATATGTCATCAGTTGAAGTCAGTGTGATATTATGAATTGAAGAAAGTGTGATTTCACATTCGTTTTAACTGTCTTTTGTGGATGACGTTTACAGATAAATCAAATAAAAGATTATATTTATTTTGTAAGATTAAACATTGGGAGTAGGAAATTATTTATATCAATGTTTTCCTTTTTATTTAGCGAATCCCTGCATTTTAGGTGTGAAGAGACGAATTTGCTCAACAATAAAAATCTTCATTTACCGGAAGTTTCAACAACAGGAGTACAATGTAAGTCACCTAACATAAAACAAACGTGTTTTACTTCATTATACTTTTGTGATAACTCCGGCCATATATATAATCAATGCAATATACATAAATGGTTTAAATGATTGATCAATTAACAATATACTAGAATTTTTAATACTCTCTCTCTCTCTCTCTCTCTCTCTCTCTCTCTCTCTCTCTCTCTCTCTCTCTGAATGTCGGTCTGTTTATATATTGATATTAAAAGTTTTAGTCTGATGAATTAACCTCGCGCTTCAAATTATAAATTTATATGTAACATTTTTGAATTCATATGTTTTTCTATTTTACTTAAAAATTATTTGAATATGAATTTACATTCATATATTATCATCAGGTCATTCCAGTCCTTTAACAAATGCTGAAACAGGTACATTTGTCATAGTGGAGTTCCCAATCATATACCATTGCTATCCTGAGTTATCCCGGATACCCATCATACTTCCAATATTTTGATACATGTACTCCTTATGCCTAAAACTCCATGTTTGATGTAGTCGCTTTGACCCATTCCTTCTTGTCCCATCGACCAAACTATCCTGTATGTCTTATCCTAGAGTAAAGACCTTAATTTGAAATAAGAAAAAAATATGAATCCTAACCTAGTCTTGCGTTTAGATGTCGTTATACATATATTTTGTTAAAATACTGCGTTTATTTTTACGTAAAGGTGTTTAAATTAATAAATTGCTGATTCGGGATGGAAAATGTTTATAATTTTGTTGGAAAGCAAAAGCTTTAAGAATGGTTAAATCATGCATTTGTAGATGGTATTCATGTTTATTTTAGAATATAATTCTTAGAAATTACTATGCATGAGTAAACTGTGTAAAATTTAAAATGTTTTGTGAGTGGATTTTTGTTAGAGATGTTATGTAAATGCTTGTAGTAGACTGCATTTCCTTGTGTGATTTATGATATGCAGTATTCTTCACCAAGTCAATCCCTTGGGCAAGTGTTTGTGTATCAGTGACTTTTTTAGCTACACCTTAACCCAGTCAACTCACTGAGCGTGTATTTGGTATGATTTTTTTTTGCTCTGCCATCTAAAATCAGTCATCGCCGGGCGTGTATTGGGTATTAATGATTCTGAAAGATTTCATCTTCAACCAGTCACCCCTGGGGGTGTGCTGTGTATGTGATTTCTTTACCTGCCACCCTCCAACATTTATCCCCAGGCGTGTGTTGTATATCAATGATTTCTTTCGTTGCCATCCTCATACACTCATCCCCGGGCGTATATTGGGTATCAGTGATTCCTGTAGATGTCAGCATCAATCATTCACTCCTGGGTGTGTGTTATGCACCAGAGATTTCTTAAGCTGCCACCTTTAACCACTCATCCCCGGGCGTGTATTGGGTATCAGTGATTCTGTTAGATGTCACCTTCAACCCCTGGGCGTGTGCTGTGTATCAATTATTTCTCTAGCTTCCACCTTCAACCAGTCAACCCCAGGCGTGTGTTGTGTATAAGTGATTTCCTTAGCTGTCACCTTCATCCACTCACTAACCTCAAAACTTATCAGTTATTTCTTAGCTGCCACCTCGACCCAGTCGATTTCCCCAGGCTTGTTTGTGTATCAGTGTTTTCCTTAGCTGATTTCTGCAACAAGTCAATTTCCCCAGGTCTGTGCTTATATCACTGGATTCTTTCATTGTTTCAAACTTTCAAGAAATGAAATCATAATGCGACTCCGCAATGCAAAGAATTTTTAGAAAGTTTAATTCAAAACTTGATTTTACATGAATACACATGCTTTATTATTGATGCTGAACTATAATTTCTTCGTACCAAATAATAATTAAACTTTACAGATCAAATGTATTTATTGCTAATGCGATAACAATCGGTTAAGTCACAAAAATAAATGAAACAACAGCAGATAGGTTTTAGCAGACTATGGAATTTTTTTATGTTCCTGAAACAAATACTTATTGATATTTTATGAGTAATTTTTAAAAATAAAATATTGTCTTCAGCTGTAATGCTCTGCTAAATAAAAAAATAACACATTTGTATGCTTTACCATTTCAGAAAAGGAGCTGCCATTGTCGAAAGAGTCTCCTCATTTCTCCCAGCCGCTACCGGAAGAATTTTATCCACTTGAGAGAGATGAGAATGTAAGACTTCAATGTAAAGTTGCAGGAGATCCTTGTCCGAAGATCGTCTGGTAAATTATCATGTTACACATGCTTTTTTACAGATTGTCAAGTGCAGGGTCAAAGTTCGCTTTCTGCATGAACTGAGATTTTGGTAATTACTGTAAAACTTGCATTAAATGCCACCTCTGTATAAAGGGCACCTGCATGTAAAGGTCATTCAAACATTATATTGTAACTGTAACCGCACTAAAATTTATATAAAATGTATATAATTATATGACCACACTGACAGCTTGAAACCTATTTGAAAGCTTCTTTTTAAAATATTTTCTTAGGTGAACAGAATTGACTCATTCTAGGTTTAAAGATGGTGAGAAGTTGGAAGACAGCAGAAAGCTTCTTTCTAAAATATTTTCTCAGATGAACCGAATTATCTCATTCTAGGTTTAAAGATGGCGAGAAGTTGGAAAACAGCAGAAAGCTTAAATTGGAATGGGATCCAGAGACGAGGATAGCTGGAGTTTTGTTGAAGAAATTACATATCCTGGATACTGGTGATTATGAGTGTTGTGCTTACTCCGAGAATGGTTGCTACAGAACAAAATCCACTCTACATATCAAAGGTAAGAGATTGTATCAAGCAATCATTTGTTATTTCACATATGTAGGTGATGAAATTTCAATAAAATGAATGAGAGCCTCCTTGGTCTAGTGGTTTAAGCACTGCACTTTAAACCATTGAGCTTCTAACCTCTAGCCAGCGTGGGTTCGAATTCCGATGGAACCTGAGCTAAAAAAGTGTCCAGTTGCGAATGGCAGGTGTATCTTCCCACCTATTGTGACCTGGTTCTCTCCTCAGCCACTAAACACTGGCCGCCACTATATGACTGAGAAAAGTGTTGAGTGTGGCTAAAATAAAATTCAAGATTTAAAAAATTAAATGAATGACATTACTCCTCTTATATTCATCTTTTAAAATGAAGTCATTCTTTAAGTATGTTAAGTTATTTACTTCAAAGGAAAGATAAAGCCTAAGTATTATGTTTCTGTATATCAGCTCTAGAGACACAAAAAGTAGAAACGATTCAGCGTGAAGAGATCCGTGACAGAGTCCCACCCAAGTTTTTAGCGGAACTAAAGGATAAGAAAATACTCAAGGGCAGTTGTGCGCAGTTGGAATGTGTAATACAAGGTGTCCCAGAACCTGATGTGAAATGGTTTCGAGATGGCCTGCAACTGACGTCAATACCAGCAAAGATTTTAATTGTGGTAGGTAAATTGGTAAATCGGGGAGGGTGTTGCTATTTCCTAGTTCCGAGTGATTCCATTCACTGTATCATATCTTGCGTTGTCACTGGTTATTTTCGCTCTTTTACGACAGAAAACATATTCACTCGGTCTTAAATTCTCCCGAACTCACTGTAGTCTCATATATGTCCGTCCAAAGTCTTTCAGATATCCTTGATCCAATTACTGAACTTGGAAGTTATATATCTTATTCACCCTATTATCTAAGGACGAAAATATAAAAAAATCAAGCGGGTAATATAGTAAATGTATTTATATCAAGATTTTATGATCATGTAAATAAACAAGTATGAATATATGTATCTTATTTGTGTGGTATATTTGTTTGTGTCCAAATATTCTAAAGCGAATTTGCTTTGGTTTTTGTGTTCTAACACAGCCAGATCTAAGCAGTTCTTGTTGAATTTCGAGGAAGATATGTGTTATGTTTATCAGAATATGTATGGCCTTTATTTTACAAATATAAAAATCACAGATAACTAAGTATAAGTCCAGGATACAATATACAAATATGGTAAATATTGAACAAACACAAACCTGGAAAGCCAGGGGTGGGATCAGGTGTCATTGAAGAGTAAGCATCATATGTTGACCGGTCAAATCCGTCATTAGTCCACGGTCAAATTCAAATGAAATAATTGATGAATAAATCCTCGTCACAACTGGTACAGACCGTGAGACGACACAACACCCGCTATCGAACAGAAAACCGAACATTTCATTTAGTGAAGCATAGTAATTGCAAACAAAATGTGAGTGGCATTGTTTTCAATTAATATTTTGTTTCAATATTGTTTATTACAGAGTAAAGAGGGTCACTACAGCCTCAGTATAGAAAATTATCAATTATCAGATCGAGGTTGTTATACATGTGTCGCTGCCAATATTGCAGGTTCCTCGTCCTCCAGCGCCAACCTGTCTGTTGAAAGTAAGTATCGATTTACAAACGTCCAAATTATTTGGTCCATATTTTTGGAGAACTACCCGTTGTCGGCTTAATTTCCGATCTCACAAATAAGGCAAAAATAATTCGACGAAAATGTATCTTGATAATCAATTATAATGGATACTACTGTATAAATTTAAGATATTTTCTCAGGTATAGTTTTATTTTCAAAATGGAGAAGTCCAAATAAGTCTGAAAATTTACATACGATAAAAAGAAAAAAGAAAAAAAAACATAACATTGTAATATATATTTTTTCATTGACAGCTGATGATGATACGTCAGATATTGAACCTTGTCCCCCAGAGATAACAGGAAAAATGGAAGGCTTGGTTATATCACAAGGAGGTGTGGCTGTCTTTAAATGTTCTGCAAAAGGCAATCCATTACCTAAATTCAAATGGTACATAATTATTTGGGTGTTATGGTAACATTTGAGATCATGATTAGAAAAATGGAAATAAAACATAGAAGTAATGTTGTACCAGTGTAACGATATATACATGTTATCCTCTGTATAGTATGAAAATAAAAAATAAACGGTCGATACTGGGATCCTGTTAAACAATATGAAGCCCCCCTCTCAGAAATATTAAGATAATATTCTGGAGCACGGTCATGTATACAATGACTCCTGTCAAATCTTAAACTATGATGACATTTTCATCAAGCCTGACCTTTTCACCGAACTCGAGAGGTTTCCATGTAAAATTTGCGACGGGTGTGGCATGCTTACAGGGGATGCCGATTCCTTCTGGACAACTGCTCCCATTCCATTTGAGGCTGGAAATTGTTCTTTATGTTATTTTTTGTATATCCGATTTGCCGTGTTATTATGGACTTGGGAGTTTCCATTATCCATTGGTACTTCTTCATTTTGCCTTGAATATAAGTAAAACTACCTACCTTTGAAAGATGATAATAAACGTCTAACAAATACGATTTTTTATTTTTCAGGCAGAGAGACATGTTGGACATTTCTCAGTCACACAAAATAACTATCACCAGTACAGACACTGAGAGTACTCTAACCATTAGCAATGTTAAAAAGTCAGACAATGGAATGTATGTGTGTGCTGTGAGGAATAAACTCGGAAGAGCTAAGATATCTGCACGGCTAATTGTTAATGGTAAGTGTTCACCGTGTACATGTAGAAAAACATGATAGCCAGGCTATCTATACTTAGTAAAACCCTTATAACCAGTTGGAGTCTCAGGAACATTTTCTGAACCTGGACGAGTTTATATTTTAGAAGGAAGCATGATAAGATTAAAATAACACAAGAGTAATCGTTCCTAACTGTCATCATACATGAGTATCCAGTGAAAATGAAACGCTTTCCCCATGAAACCGAAAAGTTAGTAGAATCATCCGTCTGATAATCAAAAGATTACTCCACCCGCCATCTTATGTGAATAGGAGTATAGAAAGGATTGACACACCAGTTTTGTAGTTTGAGAGAAGTTTGAGAAACTTCAAGTTGACTCTAGGAAGTTGATTTCCTATGACATTATTTTGACATTGTCTGTTGTGTTTCTTATCTGTCTGACAGTCGTGGTAGACATTTTCCTTCTAACAATTTCAGTTATACATGAAACTAAAATGATTCGCTTATAATGTATGTCATTATAGCTATAGTTTGGCAAAACAGATTCCAAAACAAATGGCCAAGAAAATTGTTTCTGTCATAAATCTCTGCGCTCGAATTTAAAATAAAATAGATTTAGAGTTCTGAAACATAAAGTGGTGTCATACAAGGCGAAAAAATAACCAATATGTATTCTCAAATCTGTCTAAGAGTAATAACCATTGTGAAAACGACTATCTCAGCTTTTGATAAGTTTAGAATTCAAAGATGCATTAGCTGTGTTTTTTTTTCTTTTTTTCTTCCTCTTTCACTCCTTGAATTAATATACAATAACAAAAAGAGATATATACAGGCATAACATTTCTTTAATTCCTAAAAGTTTTGAGAATATCGCTTGAGACTTTTTCAGTTGCAATTGATGAACTCGACCTTACTTTCTGTATATGAATACCACACTAATAATAAAAAGCTTTTTGGTAAACACGGCTAATGCCCCTTTAACTCCATTTGAAATATTAAGTTAGCATAAAATAACCAGCTGGTATAGAAATATCATGTACTTGATGAACATTTAGCATGACAAATATTGGGAAATGCAATATAGTTTTAAGTATTATAAGTATTTATATTTTTCACTGCAGAATCAAGTGATAAATCAAGGAGAATGACATGGACGGGAGAATCAACCACTTTACCCGAGGATGATGATAAATCGCAGCCATCTTTAAATCGTAGTGGGTCAATGGATATATCTGAGCAAGAGATGAAAAGTAAAATGTCTGAAAATAACTCAGAATTAAAAATGAAAAAGAGTCTTACAGGAGATTCACTGTCAGGTATTATTGAGGAGGTTAAAACATCAGAGGCTGACATTGTAAATGTATCCGACAAACTCGAGGATACCTCAAAAGCTGTAGTGGAAGAACAAAAATCGAAATCACTGGAAGATTCAAACAAAGTGGTCAAAAAAGAAGAAATCAATGATGCTTCCTATGTAACAATGGCTCAAGAAGAGCTCAAGAGCTCACAAGAAGAGCTCAAGAGTTCAAGTTCCAGTGCGGCTGAAGTCACTCAGAATGTGCTGAGTGAAGAGAAGAAATCTGATACCAAAACTGAGAGTAGCACAGAGGTTAAAGAGGTAATAGAAAAGAAAAGTGGTAAGGAGACAAGTTCAAAAGTCGTTGAGGCGGAAAACAAGTTAAGTCAACAAGAAGCAAATGACGCTCTATCTGCAGGGCAGTCTGGTGAAAATCGTATATCGAGCAATGAGGATACAACAAAATCAAAAGCTACAGAGAGTGAACATAAAGCATCGTCTCAAGACACTAAGGAAGAAAAACCAATATCGCAAATTGAAGAAAACGCAGACATAATTACATCGACATCATCTGAAGCAGTACAGGAAGTAGTGTCATCAGATGTTAAACAAGAGTCTAGCGAATCAGTAACTCCAGAAAGTAAGAAAGATGAATCTGACACCGAAAAACAAATGAATAAAGACAAAAAGCAAGAAGTAGCTTCTAAGGAAGATGAATCAAATAAAGACAAAACGCATGACGTATCTTCTACTGAAAATGAATCAAATATAGACAAAAAGGAAGAAGTACCTTCTAAGGAAGACGAATCAAACAAAGACAAAAAACAAGAAGAACCTTCTAAGGTAGAAGAATCAAATAAAGACAAAAAGGAAGAAGTAGCTTCTAAGGAAGAAGAATCAATAAATCTAGAAACTAAACAAACAGAAATGACTCCGGAATCAAATTCTACAGACAGTGAAAAGAAAACATCATCCCAAGTCCCCATGGAAGAACAGGCAATATCAAAGATTGAAGAAAATACAGACAAAATCAGTTCAACATCATCCGAATCAGTAAAGGAAGCGGTATCGTCCGATACATCAGATTTGAAACAAGAGTCTGCAGACACAAAAAGTAAAAAAGACGTTTCTGCATCGGAGTCAGAACCCACAAAGGATTCATCGACAATGGAAAATGCAGCAGCAATAACGGATGTTTCATCCACCGAGGCAGATAGTGCAAGTACATTACAGGTAGATCAATCAGCAGCACCAATAACGGATGTTTCATCCACTGAGGCAGATAGTGCAAGTACTTTACAGGTAGATCAATCAGCAGCAGCAATAACGGATGTTTCATCCAGTGAGGCAGATAGTGCTAGTACAATACAGGTAGATCAATCAGCAGCAGCAATAACGGATGTTTCATCCACTGAGGCAGATAGTGCAAGTACAATGCAGGAAGATCAATCAAACAAAGCTTCAGATGATAAACAAGACCTTACAGATTCACAATCTAAACAGGAAGTGTCTCCAGAAGCAGTGATCGAGGATTCTAAGCAGGAACGTCCTACAAACTCAGAAAATGAAGGTACAAAACAAGGACAAGAAGGAAAAGTGCCTTCTGAAACGCCATCTTCGATATTAGAAACTGAATCGACTAAATCAGCAGAAACAGATAATAAAGATATACAACCATCCACTGGATCAGAAACTGCCACAACTAAGCAGGAAGTAGCATCAAATCAATCCGAAACTGCGGATAAAACAGTAGAATCTACAGATACTCAGGCAAAAAAAGATAAAGGAAAAGATGACAAAGGTGTATCTAAGACTACAGATGCAAGTAAATCTAAAGCAAAAGCTGAGGATGATAACGAGGAGTTCGACATTGATCAGTTGGTGCAACAAGCAGAAGAAGTATTAGGGAATAAAGAGGATAAGAAATCAGAATCAAATGATATCTCATTTGAGGAAGTTTTGGCAAAGTCTGTACTGGAAGAATCTGTAACAGAAGCAGCCAATGAGATGGACAAAATTAAAAACAAAAGACGGAAATTTTCTAAAAGCAAAAAGAGATCAGATAGCGTAGACTCAAGTGAAAGTTTGAAAAACCAAGACAAAGATACCTCTGTTAAACGTACTGAGTCCGAGGGTTCTGTGGAAGTAAAAACCACAGTAAGTAAGTCTGAAGACACTAAGTTGTCCTCCAAAGAGGAAACTGTTACTATTGATACAGAGGTTAACAAATCGCAAAAAGAAGAAAAATTTTCTAAAGACACTTTGTCAAAGGAATCAAGTGAAAGTAAAATGAAAAAAGAATTAGATGATGTTGATGGCAACGCATCTTCAAAAACCAAGAAAGAAGTTAATGCAACAGAAAAAACAGTGAAAATTACAGAGGAAAGCGTTTCTAGTGAGTCAATGAAAATACGTAAAGAGGCAAATACATCCACTAAAGTCAGATTAGCTGATAGGCACTTAATTGTCAGTGATGCCACATCGACCGATTCCCTAGTAAAGGAGGTAGAAAATGTCAATGAAATGTCGGCTGCAAAAGTAGAAAATGTCAAAGAGTCAACGACGACATCAAACACGGCATCAGCAAATACCTATGGACGAAAGCAAACCTGTAAGATGATTCAAGGAAATTAATTTATATTTGTTTGTTGCTAAAACTAAAAATCTTTAAAGTTCTTTAAATTATCATCATAAGAATTTAACATTTCCTTTTGAAGTCTCGGAAATTAGCAAATAGGATATTATCTTTATATTTTCAAATTATGTTCTGTACTCGTCCTTGTTTTCCACGAAATGTGTAGTATACTGCCATTTCAAAGAGATACAACTAAGTGGACCAATGCACCTTTTAATCTATATTTTACAAGCGCATCAAACATAGATTTCTGTGCTTATTACTTAATCAAATACCATCTCACGTGATATCATGAACGTCAAGTCATTTCAATTATGATGTAACGATTGTTTCAGAAAACGTTTGTTATAAATTCAGTGTTGTACATTTGACAAAAGCGTCTAAATATATCAGCATTTTTCAAGTGAACTATTCATAATTTTGGAAGAAGTTTGTTATATATAGTGTTGTACATTTGACATATATATATAACTATATATATATATATATATATATATATATATATATATATATATATATATATATATATATATATATATATATAAAAATCAAAGTATCATAATAATTTTTCTTTGTTTATTGTTGTATTTATAGTAACAAGAATGATGTCATCAGAAGATTTTCAGTCTACGATTCAAATGTTAGATGTGGGATCACTAAAAGCTAATGAGACTAGGTAAGAATTCAAAACAAGATGTATACATATTTACTTGGAGACGGACGAAAGGTGAACATATAGCATTAAATGACATCTTTCAGAATAATCCTGAAAAAAATCACGTAAACTTATTTTGGTTATTATTTAATGTGTTAAACATAACGACGCAGACTTGCAACAAATAAATAATTTATGTTTTATCCTGTGTTTTGATTGGTTCTTACTGGTTCAGCAACATGCGTTATATTGTATAACAAAACTTGTGTAGATTTTATTTAGAATATAAAATTGCAGTCAGCGAGTTGTTTGTAACTTTATATAGAATTGGTGATTGTCTTGGATAGTACCACTGCCAACTCGCCTCGACAAACGTGGGTCACTCACTCTTGCTATGCACGAAATCTTTGCACAGCTGAATCAAACTCAGTGTTGACTTTACATTAAGAATAATAATGATAAAGTTAGCCTATTTTAGATTCACCTGTATTCTTATATTTAATAATATCAATATTTTTCCGTATAAGAGGAAATTTTATGAGACGCAACTTCAGCGTTTTGTCCTAATATTTTGGTATATAATTTTACTGAAAAGTAATTTTAGCGATTTTATGATTTAAAAAAGATAAGTAGAATCAAACCCTACCTTGAGGGTATAACAAAGGAATCTCAACCCTCGGGATAAGATTCTTGAATGACGAACCCTCGGCAAGCCTATGGTTTGTCATTCAAGAATCTTACCCTCAGATTGAGATTACTTATGCACTGCATTCTAGACGTCACGGACACCCTACATCATAAATTGTATTGTGACGTCATATCACATGTAACTTGTCAATACCCTAGGGATTACAAGGGAATCATTCCCCGTTAAAATGAAGGGGAAAATCTGTGAACAATGAGATAAAACCCTTTCCTACGATGAATTGTTAGTGATATTCAAATTTAGCAATCTCAACAACCTCGCTAATAATGCCAAAATGAATCCTCGCTAACATTTCTGCTTATACGGTATAAGGAATAAAGCTGATTTGTACCTGGTGTATTAAACGACATAGCATAAGTTGGGCCATTATACTCTTTATCTATATATATATATATATATATATATATATATATATATATATATATATATATATATATATATATATATATATATATATATATATATATATTATATATATATATATATATATGCAAATGCACTAAAGTAAGTAACATGCATGCCGGAATATGAATACGTAATTTTAAGTTTTGGGGGAAAAAATACATCCTATTTCTGTAAATACTTACAGACAAGCAGTCTTGGAACAGACAACAACATCAGGCAAAACTCAGATTTTAGAAGTTAGTGCCAGAAGGGTATCACGTGACATTGGATCGGTAAATTCGAGTAATACACTTCACCACGCACATTCACACCATGTTCATCATCCTCCAGAGATTCTTCTACCACCAGAGACCCAGTACACATCTGTCCATAGTGAAATAGAACTGACTGTCAAGGTGAAAGCCGCGCACGGTGCTCATGTGACCTGGTATCATGATGGCAAAGTAGTTTCCAAATCAGGTATATTATAAAAATATAATTGATTAATTAATTGTAAAGGGCTTCTTCTCAAACTTCTTCACTGATGAAATAATGTCACCTAGATTATTCATGTTTTCATCCATCTTGAAACTTTTCAAATTAAGATCTAGTTGTAAGAGACATCTATATATATATATATATATATATATATATATATATATATATATATATATATATATATATATATATATATATATATATAATTTAAAAAAAAAAACTGTATATAGTACACCATGCACTTTAAAAATGTAATAAATTTTTCATTTATATTCTCACCTCGCTTGGGCTCAATAGTCTTAACATTACTCTGAAATGATGTGCGAGGATTAAATTAAGAAATAGGCACACTGAGTAGGGGAAGACATTTCGTGTTTTAATGTAAGGAAGCTATTCACGGGTATTAAATTTCACGCAAGTGATTTTTGTATATGATGTCTGGTTATATATGAATACATTTTGATTGGTTACTTATTGTCTTCCCGATTCATATGTAAAAGTTATTATATCCCGGGGTGTCGTCTACACAAATAAAAACAACCATACAGTATGCCGTTGTTGATATGGATGCCTAATGATTTTTTTTCATTTTACAGAACACTACGAATTTTTGGAAGAAGAATATCCAGTAGACGAATGATAATAATAACAATAGATGTGGGATGTTCTGAACTACGGGAAAATTTGAGTCTTCAAAATGTTTCCAATTACTATGGGAATCGTGTGTGATTTATCCAATACTGTGATAATATGAGTTTCACGAGTATAGTACGTGCATGTTTTATCATTTGACTTGTATGTACAGTAACATAACTAACAAAAGAAAGTGGTGTACATCGATATCCCTCCTTTATGAATACCTCCATATGAGACACATATCCACAATGAACATATAAGGATAACTGTCAACAATTGGTATCTCTTAATGGTAATACATGTTGATGAAGGTCGTCCATATAAGAAATACTTGTATGCAAAAGAAAGAGTTAAACCGACTCCTTTGATTATCGTTATTGCACCAGTGTAACAATGATTTAAACATGTAGAGGAAGAAATGAGGTGTTATGAAAAAAAACTATAAAGAATCGATATCTATTTATTTATTCTATTTATATCTTTATCACATATTAAGATTATTCCACGCGACTAGAGAAAGTTAAGCGATATAATCGTTACGATGGCACGAGTGTTCGTTCAAATTAGGTTTCATGATGTCATAAACTGATGCAGAATAATAAATAGATATTGTAGTTAGAGAACGGATGGCCATCAGAAACGCAATCCACAAGAGAAAGAAATAGTTAACTTTTCAAAACGGTTCATTCAATCTTGGCTTGTTTCAACATAAACAATTTGATATCAGTTGTCATATTAATTCGACATGTTTAACCGTGGTTTGCTGTATCAAGACCATCACATGAATGAACTGTAACCTTGATGTGTGCAGTGTTCAGCATCAAGGTCCTCAAACCTCAACATATGTAACCTTAAAGACAGTAGTAATCAGCATCAGAGCCCTAATACCAAAGACATGTAACCTTGACGAGTGTAATAGTCAGCATCAGGGCCCTCACGTCCAAAAACATGTCACATTGATGAGTGTAGTATTCAGTATCAACGCCCTCACATCCATAAACGTGACCTTGACTAGTGTATTATTCAGCATCTAGCGACAAATGTCATTTTAATATAATATTACGTAATATTTGTCGTCATAATGAAAAAGACTATCATTGTAAACAATAATCACGTGTCATACCAATTTCTTCTGGCTCACAAATGTTTGTTTACTCATATGAAGGACTGTTGAAATTTTTGCGAGAAAAAAAAGCTTGATTGAAGTATGACATCATTTATTATTAATTTGATTGAAATAACAAACTATTTTGTTTGGTTAATTACTTTACCACTTTAAACTTTCATAAGAGGGTTTTATCCCTAACCTTTGATTCGTAATCATCAATACCTCCTTGTGTACATTTCACAATATTAATCATGTATTATGATAAGAAAATAATTGATTTAAATATGACATTAGTTATTGTTAAATTAATTTGATTGAAATCACAAACTTTATTGTTTGGTTAATTTCTTAACCATTTTAAACTTTCAATGCTCGAAAAGTGTTTCACCCCTAGTCTCTTTTTTACACAAAGTTTTTTTGTCATAATCACAAATCCCTCCGTATGTAAATTCCATGATAATCATGTGTTTTATAAGAAAATATAAAAAACAATTTATTATGTAATTCCCTACATGTCTTTGTTGTTCGAAAGTGAATACATTTTATTTCTTGCTGAATGAGTACCTCGGTACCACGATATACTAAAATTATCATTTTATGCACGTGTACTGATTAATCTGCCGTTAATTTATGCATACTTTCATTATTGATAACAAGATTTTATGGGCATGATAAAGTAACGAACACTAGCACTAGGTATTCATTGTATATTGAGCAATATATCTGTGCTTTATGTTTGTTGTTTTTTTTATCCCATGAATTGAAAACTTTACCTCTTCATTGTTCGTATATATCTGTAATTTTGTAGCTCCATTCATTACGGTACCCGGAACTTTGAATTTTGTTGACAAAGCGTTAAGTTCTTCATGTCAAGAAAATTTCATAAAACTCTGCTCAGAACCATGCAGTCCAAAAGAAAAGTTAATTTGTGATCCACGTGTGTTGTTGCAACAATGATGTTGGAATGTTCAGAAAATGTAATAAAATATTTACAAAAACTTCACTATGTAGTTTAATTTTATTTTATAAGCACAAGACTTGGTATTATTTCCTAAGCTGACAATTTTGGTGATCATATGTTTTTTAATGATATTCTCGTATAAGCGTTTCTTTTAATATTGAAATCACAGATATCGAAGTATTAATCTTGACGAGGTTTAGCAAACAGTTTACAAATCTGAAAAACATTGGACAAACATGGACTTCTATAAATCCAGAGCTGGGATCTGGGCCAGAAATCACCATATTTACTTGGTACTCAAACTCAAATAGCTTTTCGGGATTTTGAGGTAAAAGCACACAATATTTATTCTGTAACTGGACATATTTGTATACTGACGGCATATGTTTGTAAATAATGATCAAAATCATTGCTCATTTAAAAAAAATCTGAGTATGTACTCAAATTTTGAGTACTGTACTTAACGTATTAATTCATTTTACAGGAAAATCATAAATATGACAAAAACATAAAATTTTGTGAATGAAAAAATAATAATATATCTCCTAAATGTTTAAACTCAAACGTTTTACAAACTTTTATATAGTCAAAATAATTGAATAGGAATTGAGCTTAAGTATTGGATAAATTTGGTGACTTCGAGTCAAGGTGCTTTGGAGGAGTAAGTAAGGAGCAAAATCAAATGAATTAAGTGAGGAATAAATCCTCATCACAATAGCCATTGGAAACAGAATCAATGAAGTAAAATATATATATATAACATATATATATATATATATATATATATATATATATATATATATATATATATATATATATATATATATATATATATATATATATATATATATATATATATATATATATATATGAAAATATATGAACACATCAAAATTGTTAAAATCAAAGAAGTCCTCATAATGGATGATTATAACATCTATCTCTTCGAGCTGAAATCTGATTGGTTAAGCACTGTAATGCAGACTAATCACACATAGTCAAATCAAGAAAAAAAAATGAGGCCTCCATAGCCAAGTTGTTAGAGCATTGCATTTTGAACATTATCGTTTCTTTGTTGTGTGTGATGTAAATCACTATTCAAAATAAACAAACAAACAAGATGTATAATCCAAGATACATGTAGCAATGGGTACAGTTGATCCAAAATTGATCCACCATCCAAGATAAAAAAAAATATGCTTTTGACAAACAAAGTTATTTTATGGACCATAAAATCGGCGATGTGTTAATTTTAAATGTAATTCATTAATTCTTGAAACATTAATTTATCACCAAGTAAGTTTACTATGTAAACAAAATGATCTTTAGCTGAGCATGGGCTGTTTTAAAAATAGTTAACAGAAAACATTAAACTAAGTAGGTTTATTTTAAAATTATCATAAATACATTCATCAAATTTATAGTTTTTCATTCCCTGTAAGCACTGGTCTGGGTAAGCTGAAAACAGAAACAAAATTTATTTAAAAGAAACCAATGAAAAACTAATGTAACAGAACTTCAGACACCATATTTGACCCATTTAGCACCCATGTTCCTATAAGCGCCCTTCCCCTTTTTACATACGATCGACAATGTATGATAAGGCAATGTGGACCTGAAAACCATGAGTAATAGTTCATCTGTAGACCCCTGGCAACGGAATTTTCCTCATAGGCGTCCTCTGTAATACAATGTAACTACAACAACTTTAACATTGTGTCTTATAGATATTACATGTAGCTGTTTTGCATCAATTTGATTTTTAATTGGTCCCATTAAGCGACCACTCCTTTTTTTCTGATTTTTGTAGCGCCGTGTGCATTTAATGGGTCAAATACGGTAATTCTGTTCACATAAACACACATAAGCACAAACACATACAGTACATAAGACGTTATGGTAGATTTAACTTCCAAAAATTGAACAAAATATTAATATAATTGGATGAAGCTACAATGCTAGGATGTTTGATATTTTCACTATCATTTTATTCACTTTACTTAGGTGTTTCTATCCTTGACTTTTGACCCTTTGCTTTAATGATCCTTAGATAATTCCATACAACTTTTTATTTAGCAAATCACTTTTAAGTTAAAAAGTCATTTGTTTAAAATCATACCAAATGTTATTAGAAGTTGCCATTTACAGCTAATCTATAAAAAAAAATTTGTTTTCATTGGCAAACTTTGTACGTATGGAAAATAATATATACCGCACTAAATTTGAAAGAAATCTGATATTTACTTTATTCAAAAAATATTTTGAAAGATGTACCAAGTTTTGACCCTTTTTTGAGCCCCTTTGAGCACCAATCTAATTAAAACTGATCTCTCACCCTCCCATTTTCCGATATGTCCTGTAGAGGATCTAACGTGATCCGCTATAATGTCATGTGTGGGTGACTATAAGGTATATAATGTTAGACCAATTAAAATGCGATTACAAAATTGAATAGCAAAGAGATGTAATTTTTTTTATCTAAAGGAGACGTCAATCTGCAAATGTCCAACAGAATATATTGGTGATTCCAATCTATCCAACGTTATGAAAATAATTCTGTATAACAAATTTGTGATTTGTATATACAAGGTCTGGATATATTTGTATGCTCTTTCAAATTATATAATTTAGATTGGTACCATATTGTCTCTGACACCATTAGTATAAAATATTATATTCATGGGTATTTAATTTTATGGTATTTTCTTCTACCATGAATATAGTGAAAGTAAATCCTGTGAATAAAAGCAACTATACAGTATTAGAGAGTGCATTTAAATGTATCTATCTCAGAGAGTACTTAAGAATATACCATGTAGCAAAATTCCTTGTCCATTTCACTTATGTTAGAAAAAAAAAGTCAATATTGTAAGCATACCTCTTTAGTTCCATCAATTGTTTTATGTTATTGAAATGAATTACATCTTGTGTTGTATCAGTTGCATATCTCAAACCATACAATATCAGTCCAA
>BROG01000619.1:90000-342500 GCA_030159075.1 Atrina japonica
TCTCCTTATAAAATACTTTATTTGATTTTTAATTTAATTGTGAACTTTGACATATTACACTGTACAGAGAACATGTTTTCTCCCTTTAACTACAAAAGTGACATACATGTAAGTACTTACTCTATACTAAACATTCTTTGTAACCTTTCCATTGCAGTTTCATTTTGAATGAAAGCATTCACCTCTTCATCTGTCACAGGATTGATTGATGATACTACTGATGAAGGTGACTGTGATTTTTCAGACACTTTATCATCATTAGAACTTTCAGATTTACTTAAACTGTCATCACAGTAAGCAGTAGGTATTATAAACATATATCTTATATTTCTATAAACTGAATAAGAGGCACACTTTGGGGTAAAAATACCCGACAGTTTGAGTTTCGCATTGTGTTTTCTAAAGACAGAATATTTTCCAAGTTGTTTGATTTTATGTAAATCCATGACCTTGTCTAATTCCACCTGTAAAATGAGAAAATTATAAGTGTAAGTAAACAAATGCAGGTAATTATTGTTCAATAGGATAATTACGACCATGCTGTTATAAATAGAGAACATACACTTGATCTTCAACTGAAAACAATAGAGGCACTTTTGAAGTTAGTGAAGACTTGGCTTTACAGACAAATGCACTCCTGTGTGCTCTGATGTTAATTACATAAGTTGATAGAAAGATACCTCCCAGGTCGAAGTATATATAATACCCCCATACATCAAGAAGAGTTATTCCTGTAAAGCATATTCAAAGGCAAATTTAATATTATTTCATGAGTAGAATTTTGTTTTCAGTTAACCCACTTATAAGTCGACTATTTTTTAAAAATTTGATTTATAAGCGAGTATATACGGTACTTGTATTATAATGCAAATGGACTTGTCCTGACAACCGGACAAACCTGAATGTTGAACCCTGATACATGTATTTGGTGTGTTGGTTACTGTAGATGACAAGAGCTTAGCCCTAGCTTGGAATATGATATCACTACTGAGAACATTCAAATATATAATGTAAAAGAATTTTGATTAAATTTTATTTTCACTTTTTACTCTTAAGTCTTTTCTTTTGCTGATCCAACCTTCTTTTGAGAAGGATAATCAAAATAATTTAATAACGGATTGTAAGGCATATTTTCGCACCTGGACGATTTTACAGGATTCCAAATTTCACAAATTTTTTGAAAGATGCCTAAAATCTGACCTACTAAAGTATTACCTCACAATTAATCCAACACATAGAATTATGTACAATGATCAAGGAGGGTTTCAGACAGGAGTGCAGAGAGAGTATTCTCCTAAAGTTGATAAAATGTGTAAAACCTTATATTTTTCTATGAAAAGTAAAAAAATTAATAGCAAATTTCCCAAACTTTTCTACATTTGAACCCCTCCAAATTTAAATACTTGGTCAGCCTATGGTGAGGTATTAATTGCATAGGCTTAACAGTTGCTCAGCAGTTTTAAAAAGTATTATTTTATGCCAACATTTTCTAGAACTGCCATTGCTGCATTATGTTGATTGCATAATTAAAAGGCATATGATTGAAAACAATTTTTAGCGGGGGAAATTTCTTCATCATCCTACACTTCCCATGCCTCTGTATTGAAATATATTAATTGTCCATTCATGGGTACAACTGACAATCCATTAATCCTTCATGTAGGGCTGTCATTGATAAACTTGATATCGATGTATCGATATAAGAATTGAATCGATACGATAATCAATACATTTCTTGAGTATCAATACATTTCATACTGTATTTCACAGGATATTTTTTCTTATACAGTTTCCAAAATTTTCCATTCATTTTACTTCATGTTTTTGAACTATGTTACATTTCATTCTAATTGTTTAATTTGTTCAAATAAACAATGTTTTCCTTGTAATGATTGATTTTTTTTTATTCTTCAGACAGTCTAATACACAATAACACACCTAAGTATTATAAAGAATCTATTTATTCTGAATGCATTTTATAGAAGTACCAAATCAATTGATTTATCAATATATCGATACTTTTTACTTATCGATATAGAAATTCTCATCAATGACAGCCCTACCTACATGTACATGTACATGTATAAGTATAATTATGAACATTGCATATATAGTGGAATCTCGCTATTAATAATCGGGGTAAAACCATCCGAGACGAAACAATCTGGGGCGAAAATGAATCAGGACAAAACCATCCGTTACCAAAATGCCACGTGCAACACATTTTGAAGATTTTATTGTGAATTTGTGTAAAATTGGAAAAACTTATTTGCACATTTGTAAATCTAGGCTACATGTGTACATATGTTATAGACATGTGTGCTTATTAAAGTATTTAAATAATTAATCTTATAGCCATGTAAAGCTAACTATCAATATATTGCACAACTATATAAACGGTGACGTTATGTCGAACAGGACTCTGAGTCTGAGTGATAGAACTTAAGAAAGCAAACCACTGAAAGTTTAAAGTCAAATGAAATTCTCAAATGAAATAGATACCAATCTGACCTTTTATTAGGTTCAGTTTAATGTAGAGATTGCATTTATCCTTTGCTGTTATGTGTCTTCTATCAAGTATAGGTTTGGCTGGTATCAGGATCAGTCGTGATATAGATCTAACAGGGTACCATCTAACAGTTATAATATCGCAAAAAAATCGCAGGAAATCCACTGTACGGAGTTAAATAAAAAGTTGAAAACGGTTTATATACTTACACAATTCCGGAAAAAAGTAGTATCTATGAAGGTTATTTTGCTGTATTAACTGTGTGAAACGGATATCAAATTAGTACTTCAATTAATGTACTTGTTTTTAGATCCTTATGAATTTGTAGCTTTTAATTATATTCAGCAAATAGATTAACTAAATACATTTTGTGTAACAACAGTGATATATATATACATATATATATATATATATATATATATATATATATATATATATATATATATATATATATATATATATATATATATATATATATATATATATATATATATATATAAAGCCTAACAAATGTTTGACTTTATATATCGCTGGTAGCATTTTCTATATGCATATGATATAATTATGATTTCTAAGAGCATCATATAACGTCTTATTATAGACATAATCCGTGACTTGAGGACATATATAAAGGCACTATGATGCACGGTGTCACAATGGATTTTTTTGTTCACATCAAAAGTTTCAAATATCTGATGATTTATAGAAATAAAATGTTCCTAAAAATCTCTGGTTGCAAAATATCAACCGTCGACGTATATATGCCTAATATGCTAAAAAATATATCTTTAAGTTATTATTTTTTTTTAATCCAAATGTAAGTCTTTAAATCTATTTCTGGATATATTTATTTAGCAATATGACAGACTTACCTAGGAACGGCGTTATAAACCATAAATCATAAAAATTTCTATACGAACTTAACGTATGTAAGACGCCTTCGTAAAAGCAGCGATATATAAAGCTATATCGCTGGTAAAAGTACAAAAATCGCCGAGCAAAAAAACCAAAACAACAACCAACCCCCCCCCCAAAAAAAACCCAAAACAAAGAAAAAAACAAAACAAATCAAAAATGAGAAAAAAACAAAACAAAACAAAAAAAGGATGTAAATCAAAATTCGCCGTGGTGTGAAGCAAAAAATCACGGATTTTAAATCAAAATCCATCGCGATGTAAAGCAAAAGATTTATGAGGGTGTAAATCAAATTTTAATTTATCCGCAATTTAAACTGACAAAAATCACGAGGGTGTAAAACAACCTAGTGCAGGGCCGTAATTACCCATGCCTCATCTGAATTTTTGCCATTTTTTTTTTATAAATAATGTTTGGAAACAGTGTTATTTTTATCTAAATTTTCAATTTTCTCCGAAGGGGATTCGTACCCTGCATCCCCAACTTTGGGGGCCTCAGTCAGACGCCTCAAAACCCCTGCCTCATCTATTTCCGGGTCCTACTGAGTTACGCCCTGCAGGGTGTACCGGTATGTAAACAAAATTTATTGGGGTGTAAAACTTCAGTTACGAACTACATCATCAGTAAGTCCACCGGGTGTAAATAAAAATTACACAGAGTGTCAGGGTGGTGCAGATCAAATCAGATTATCTGGTGGGTAATTTGTTCCCGACTATCCAAAAGAATTCGAAATAAAATGGCAATCTCTGAAAGAGTGCAAGGACGGATCGACAAACTTCTAGAAAAAAATAACAGAGAGAATTTATTCAGATTGTGTTGTGAGGGTGAAGGAAAACAAAATATAAATAAATAGATTAAAAAAATGCATGAATGAATAAATGAAGTGAATAAGTAAATAAATAAATAGAAAGATAGATAAATAAATAGGTAAATGAAGCAACAAATAAATAAACAAATAAATAATCACCTCCAACCCCCCCCCCCCCCCCCCCCCCCCCCCCCGATAACATAATTCGGGCTCGGAATACCGATGACATTTTATTGATGGCGGCTTCCTTGAAAACATGAACATGTTTCCAGGTGGTGCAGAATACGACGACGATTTCGATGATGAGGATAATTTTGTGTTTGGAACTGATGACATTGAATCAGATGATGATATTCCGAAATTCCACCAACAGACTAACAGATTGATGGTTTCTTCATACATAAAATGATAAATCTTCATTCTACTTCTGCATGCGTGACATTGCGCTCTGTCTCTGTTGCAGTGTCATTCTTACTCTTAGTCTTAGGCCGAAATTTTTAAGTGACATTATTTTTGGTAAAACCAGTGGCAGATTTCCTCCCATATACTTTCTCCGTAGCAAGATTCTGTGACATTTCCACAGCAATATATCGATCTGTTCAACTAAGATTTCTCATTGCTGCTGCCAGAAAGTGAAAATTGGTTAACTGTCATTTGAAAAAATCCATGATAAGCATTGATTATTTAAGTAGTGTTATGACATAAATCAATTTATTTGAAACCTCAGTTCCAGCTACCAATCTGTGATCATTTTATTTTTGTTTACTTGTCTTGTCCCCATTTTGAATTTGTATACATATGACATCACACCTGTCAAGTCTACCAATTTCGGCGGTAGTCCACCGATTTTTCTACCGCAGAGAAAAAATCTACCGATTTCTACCAATTTTTCTAATTTTCAACCGATTTCCCTATATTTCTACCACTTCTTATCCATTTTCTGGCGATCGGTAGACATTTTTGTCAGTATTAAATGTTCTTAATCGTAATTTTAAATCTATTAATTGGCAACAAAAAATAGCTTGAAATTTCTGGCGCCTCCATATCATTGAAGTATTAAGACATCTATTCTAGGTTATATAAGTCCCCTATATCTTCCAAATAGTTATGAAGAACAAGGACTAATAACCCTGTTTATTAATTAATGTCATTAGACCATACAAAGGTGTC
This sequence comes from Atrina japonica, assembly GCA_030159075.1. Lineage (NCBI taxonomy): Eukaryota > Metazoa > Mollusca > Bivalvia > Pterioida > Pinnidae > Atrina > Atrina japonica. Next base: position 95,403 of record BROG01000619.1, read on the forward strand.
ATTATTGGACGTGTGCCGACGGTAATTACACAATGACCTGTACTGTGGACAGGTACCTAATATACAGATTGATTACCTGTATATCTAAACATCCACACCTATAATCACTATCCATATGTTCTGTCCTATATACAGTTATCAAAGATTAACATCATTGATGTTATATTAATTTCATGCAGCTTCTGTATCATTTCTCAATGATTTTACTTTAAAAATTTAGCAGAGAAATAGCGACGCGAGATCATGGTGTCTTCTTTGACGTCCGCACCCCACATACTATACAGTATTATACATGCATCTTAAATTTGTGATGATTTCAATACAAAACGATCTTTTATTTCATTTACATAATATTTTATATAAAGATAATAATATCTTCTTGTAACACATTGAATTGAATTAAATAAAATGTCAATAATGACAGTAAATACATTTATATAACCTCAATCATCTTTTTTTTCATTTCAAAAGCAGATTTTCTTTTTCTTTTTCAAATCTCTTTTTTTTTTTGGAGTGAACTATTCAGTCATCTTTTGTTGTTTATCTTATCAAGTAATGAAGATAAAAACCTTAAAATAATTATTTAGGTATGCAAATATTTTGGTAATAAATGTTCAAATCTAAAAATAAATAAGTAAATAAAAATCAATCAAGCAATCAAACTGAGATTATATTTCTTCCAGGTAAGTCTAGTTATTTATTTTCTGCATTCCAAATCCAAATCCAACTGTTATATTAGATTATATTAGATTATTCAGAATTTAATATATTTTAAAAGTTGTTATAACAAATTCACAAATACAAAATTTTAAACATTCTAATATAACACAATGACCATTACATCATTTTGAGTCTTCCAAGCTGTGTACATGTATATATTACATGTATTAAAACTTCAAAATAAAGCCTATATCTATAAATTTCAAAGTCCACTAGAAAATTGAAAGAAATGTGATATATATATATATATATATATATATATATATATATATATATATATATATATATATATGTATACACTCAATATATATAATCATCAATATTATTGACAATAATTCCCTTTTAGATGCATAAAATGGCAGATATTGAAGTTTAATATTAAAACTTTTTCTTGTTATTTCGGAAGGGGGACACCCCCTCACATACCCTCCCCCTTTCACTTATTTTGATGCATTGTAGGATTTTTTTTACCCCAGACAATTTTCCTAATGTTGACAGGTATGTGACAATCTAGTTCATGTATGCTCACAGATTGCTTATGACAGAAAAACATCATTCCAGTGTTCTCAGACACGCAAAAACCTGCATGAATCATGTCATTTTATTACAAAACACGCATAAACTCAAAACACATCACATGCATTCACACGTAATGGATGCCTATTACAATATCATATGTCATTTTGATGGTAACACTAAAGCGATGTTAGTTCCCTGTGTGGTACCGGCTTAAACAGTGTCAGTGATTATAAACAATTCATCCTCAAAATTGAGTGTATTTGTATAATAATACTTTTTCCAAGACAGGCCCAAACGGAAAGCCTGCCTCAAGATTCGTATCAGTTCAAAGTCAGTTCCAATAAGCACAGCTTGCAGTGTTCTGATGGAAGACTTTTACTGCCAAGATAGGGGATGATTTGAAATCTTTACAGATTTTGAGTATGCAATTTTTGACACATTATCTAAATACCCTTGAATCTCAATGCTATTGTAACATGAAAGTCCATCGCATATAGTTGTCAATAGATGTTAAACACAGTGCACTATCCACACCTACATACATGGTGTCACACAATTTATATACCAAGTATCTACATCATATCCAGAGACACTTGTGTCTATTAATGGGGGTTAAGATGAATACAATAAAACTTTTTTTTTATTTTGCTTTTGATTTAGTTTTATATATGTGTACCCCTGATAAGATTTGTATCCTTGTACCCCTATTTTTGCTACCCATGGTACCAAATCCCCAATTATGAAAAGCAGTGGGAACACTGCATTCCATATTTAGTAAATGCTTTCTGTAATATATGTACTTACCTTCAATAAAATAAGATTTTCCTTATATGGAATGTCACATCCTATGACTGCTTTTACCGTCAGTCAATTAGTGAGCGTATCAGATTTTCTTGTGAATACATATATAATGGAGTCTGGATGATAAGTACACAAAAGTGAAATTCATATCTCAGCTAGATAGCATTATATCATGACACAGTTGATGCTTATAGATTTATAAAAATAACAGATCAGGAAAGCGAATCATTTCAGATGAGGAATAGAGTGTTAAACTGATCCGATACGTTGCTGGGATGACTTCTGCCCCATCTATCTATCTATCTATCTATCTATCTGTCTATCTGTCTGTCTGTCTGTCTGTCTGTCTGTCTGTCTGTCTGTCTTGCTGTCTGGCTGTCTGGCTGTCTGTCTACCCATCTGTCTGTCTGTCTACCCATCTGTCTGTCTGTCTATCAGTCAGTAGTATATAGCTTTCATCCATCTGCAATGTATATATCTATCCTTCTGTCTTGCTATCAACCCTTTTTATCAATTTCTTCATCTTTCTTATTTTCACTCCATTACTGTATACAGTATTCACATTCCCCATATTAACAAGTGTCACTTCCCTTTTAATTTTGAAAATTTCATTGCATTAAGATATGCTATATTTTTGGTGACATTTTGAAAATATATATATTTTTTTTCATTTTTGGGGGACAGCCTTTAAACTGCTGTAAAGTGCACCTAAAAATGGCTGTTCATTTTGGCCTTTCTTGTTCCTTCCGCTCAGGGATAGAAATTAGCAGGGGCCCAGTAGCCCATGGCGAGTAAAAACTGAGCTTTTGATACAATGTATTTAATGTAGGCATAAATGTTTTTTTTTTTCAGGAAAAGCTTTAGCCAAAAAGCCCTTGTGTAGAGTGTAGGGCCTGCATATTATTTGGTTTATGTCAATACAGGCGCTAATGAAATGACATTTCATATTTCAGAGCCATGTCTGTGAAGATAAACCTGACTTTAAAGGACGGGGTGGTTTTGGAGTTCCACCTTCAAAGTCCAGCCAGGTTAAAAGCAAAGATACTAAACGCGACCATAGAGTCCTAGGATTAGATGACTTTAGAATGGCGGTTATACGTGGCAATATAGATGTCATAAAGTCTTATATTGACCAAGGTTTGTATGATTATCGGTATAGTTAAACATTTGCAAACATTTTTCTAAGAGGTTTGATTAGGGCCAATGAGGGTATACTTAACAAATCCATATTTTGGCCTGGTGTCATACAATATTTTGACTCCTGCTTTGTAACGAAATATTCTCTGCATTTTGCTGAAACAGGGATTTTCCACACTATTTAGCAGCATGTTATTGAAATTAGGAAATCTAGAAATACACAAAACTATGTTCAAATACAAGAATCTCTTCAAATTCATTTTCATTTGACTTCATTTGGGAAATTTTGACTGCAAATTGGGGAAAAATGCATTGTTTTTGCATTGGGAAGGGGTCTTATTTCGACCGCATATAATAGGGTTGAAAATCCCTGCGAAAAAATGTCAGAAGTTCAATATGGTTCACTTGTGTTTCTAGTGTGCATAATTTTTACAACGAATATTTACGAGTTTGTCCATATGAAGGACAACAGATGAAATAAAATGGATTGGACATAATTTGAAACATTCCTTAATTATAAATAATATAGGAATCCTATCATTAACATACAATGCAGTTCTCCATGCTGAGATCAATGGTAACATCAAATGATTAGTACTACAGTATTCTATCTGATGAGCACCAATGTTCCTAGAAGTGCCCCTCCCCTATAGCTCGTATTTACTCACCCTTTTCACACATGATCCAGAATCATTTCCAGCCGGTTGATGAGAAGATATGGACCAGAAACACATAAGTAACAGTTTACCTGTAGCCCCAGCAGAAGAATAATGATAGGTGTCCTTTGTACTAACTACAACAAATTTATCAATATGTTTTATAATAGAAAATACAATCAGACCTGTTTTAAGAGATTGTCCAAGGGAAGAGCAAAAATGGTTGCATATGACAGGTGGTCTCTTATTTCAGGTGATTTGCTCCTCACAAAGTGTTGTAAATTTAAGGTACCTTATTATATAAACCCTCAACATGTTTTTCATCTGCATACATGTAAGTTAAAATATGTTAGGTAAAGAACTTATTAATTCAGTTTTTGAAACTGATTCGAATAGAGTTGGACATTAAAAACTGGTTAACTGTAAACATTATTAAATTACTGGTACAAATACTTAACTGCAATTTGATTGCCATATGACTCATTTTAGTTGATTTCCTGTAATATCAGCCGGTAATTTGGTTATGTCACATCCGGGGTTTATTTTGTGTTTGTAGTGTAAATCAAATCAGGGATTTTCCACAATCTTTAGGGAATGAGGCCTTGGCCTTTTGAACTGGGAATTTTAGCAACATTTTATTGAAATTGGGAAATCTAGAAATACAAATACTATGTGAAAGTACAAGAATCTCTTCAAAATTATTGTTACTTGACTTAAATTGGGAAATTTTGACAGCAGATTGGGGAAAAAAAACCACGACAAAGAACAGTTATTAATGATGAATCATTGAAATATTGACATACTGATTTATGGTTATTTTATAGGGCAGGACCCAAATGTGGTGTTTAAGTGTGGCTGGACACCGTTGATGTATGGAGCTAACACGGGTGATCCTGGATTAGTCAGATACTTGTTAAGTGTCGGTGCCAACACTCATGTCCATAAAGGTAATGTAACCACAAATGTCTTCATATTACAGCGGAAAGTTATTTAGGCATTGAGCATGTACGATTTTAGCTGTACTTGAAAGTAAAATGTATTTAGGCATTGAACTTTTAACATTTTAGCTGTACTTGAAAGTAAAAATTATATAGGCACTGAGCTTGTAAGATTTAACTTTACTTGAAAGTAAAAGTTATTTAGGCACTGAGCTTGTAACATTTTACTTGAAAGTAAAAGTATTTAGGCATTGAGCTTGTGACATTTTACTTGAAAGTAAAAGTTATTTAGGCATTGAGCTTGTGACATTTTACTTGAAAGTAAAAGTTATTTAGGCATTGAGCTTGTAACATTTTAGCTGTACTGAAAGTAAAAGGTATTTAGGCATTGAGCTTGTAAGATTTTAGCTGTACTTGAAAGTAAAAGTTATTTAGGCACTGAGCTTGTAAATTTAACTGTACTTGAAAGTAAAAGTTATTGAGGCATTGAGCTTGTAAGATTATAGCTGTACTTGAAAGTAAAAGTTATTTAGGCATTGAGCTTGTGACATTTAACTGTACTTGAAAGTAAAAGGTATTTAGGCATTGAGCTTGTGACATTTTAGTGCACTTGAAAGTGAGAGGTATTTAGGCATTAAGCTTGTGACATTTTAGTGCACTTGAAAGTGAGAGGTATTTAGACATTGAGTTTGTAACATTTAACTGTACTTGAAAGTAAAGTTATTCAGGCACTGAGCTTGTAACATTTTACTTGAAAGTAAAAGGTATTTAGGCATTGAGCTTATAACATTTTACTTGAAAGTAAAAGTTATTCAGGCACTGAGCTTGTAACATTTTACTTGAAAGTAAAAGTTATTTAGGCATTGAGCTTGTAAGATTTTAGCTGTACTTGAAAGTAAAAGGTATTTAGGCACTGAGCTTGTAAGATTTTAGCTGTACTTGAAAGTAAAAGGTATTTAGGCACTGAGCTTGTAAGATTTTAGCTGTACTTGAAAGTAAAAGTTATTTAGGTATTGTGCTTGTAAATTTAACTGTACTTGAAAGTAAAAGGTATTTAGGCATTAAGCTTGTAAGATTTTAGTGTACTTGAAAGTAAAAGATATTTAGGCATTGTGCTTGTAAGATTTAGTTTAGCTGTACTTGGAAGTAAAAATTATTTGGGCATTGAGCTTTTAACATTTTAGCTGTACTGTTTGTATGAATAGTAAAAGGTTGACCTTTTAGGTATTGAGCTTTATAATATTTTAGCTTTACTTGTGTTTTCAGATAACTTTAAGGTATTTTAGGTATTGTGCTTTTCAGATAAACTTTATATTTGACCTTACTGAAAGTGAAATACTCTGTTTTTGGCATTACTGTTTGTGTTTTCAGATACACTTTATTTGTACTTGAAAGTGAAGAGGTATATAGGCCTTTGATTGTTTGTTTTCAATACACTTTATTTAGTTTTATTGTTAGTACTTTCAGATACACTAAATTTGACCTTATTTTTGTGTTTTCAGATTCTTTTATATTTGAGCTGTACTGTTTGTATTTGCCACTTTATAGACTTTTAATGTTTGTGTTTTCACACTTTATATTTGACCTTTACTGTTTGTGTTTTCAGATACACGCTGTTTGTGTTTTCAGATACACTTTGTATTTGACCTTTACTGTTTGTGTTTTCAGATAACTTTATAATATTTGACCTTTACTGTTTGTGTTTTCAGATAACTTTTATATTTGACCTTTACTGTTTGTGTTTTCAGATACACTTTATATAACCTTTATTTGTGTTTTCAGATACACTTTAATTTGACCTTTGTGTTTTTTCAGATAAGCTTTTATATTTGACCTTTACTGTTTGTGTTTACAGTGTTTTCATATTTGACACTGTTTGTGTTTTCAGACCTTTAATATTTGTGTTTTGAGATAAGCTTTATATTTGACCTTTACTGTTTGTGTTTTCAGATACACTTTATATTTGACCTTCATTGTTTGTGTTTACAGATACACTTTATAATTGACCTTTACTGTTTGTGTTTTCAGATACACTTTATATTTGACCTTTACTGTTTGTGTTTTCAGATACACTTTATATTTGACCTTTACTGTTTGTGTTTTCAGATACACTTTATATTTGACCTTTACTGTTTGTGTTTTCAGATATGTTTTATATTTGACCTTTATTGTTTGTGTTTTCAGATACACTTTATATTTGACCTTTATTGTTTGTGCTTTCAGATACACTTTATATTTGACCTTTATTGTTTGTGTTTTCAGATACTTTTTATATTTGACCTTTACTGTTTGTGTTTTCAGATACACTTTATATTTGACCTTTATTGTTTGTGTTTTCAGATACACTTTATATTTGACCTTTATTGTTTGTGTTTTCAGATACACTTTATATTTGACCTTTACTGTTTGTGTTTACAGATACACTTTATATTTGACCTTTATTGTTTGTGTTTTCAGATACACTTTATATTTGACCTTTATTGTTTGTGTTTTCAGATACACTTTATGTTTGACCTTTATTGTTTGTGTTTGATACACTTTTATTTGACCTTCAGATATGTATTTGACACTGTTTGTGTTTTCAATGGCACTTTATATTTGACCTTTACTGTTTGTGTTTTCAGATAAACTTTATATGTGACAGACAGTTTGTGTTTTCAGATACACTTTTGACCTTTACTGTTTGTGTTTAAATTTTATATTTGACTTTACTGTTTGGATTTCAGATACTCTTTATAGACGTAAGACAATTTATATTTGACCTTTATTGTTTGTGTTTTCAGAACACATATTTAGTTTGTGTTTTCAGAAACTTGCCGTTTGTGTTTTCAGATACACTTTATATTTGACCTTTATTGGTGTTTTCAGACACACTTTATATTTGATTTATTGATTGTATTTTCAGATATTTATACCTTGTGATATTGTTTGTGTTTTCAGATATGTACACAGTGTTAATGGCATAGATTGTGTCAGATAGGACATTTTTGACTGCGTGATTTGCTATTGGATCATGGTGCAGACGTAAACAATCATGACAGGTAAGAACATATAGTTAAAAACTTACCATAACACATCAGGTAAAGGATATACCTGTGATAGATTATAAGATATATACCAGTGATAGATTAGATAGATACCTATGATAGATTAGATATATACCTGTGATAGATTAGATATATACCTGTGATAGATATATATACCAGTGATTATTTAGATAGATACAGATGATTTAAAGGTTTATACCTGTCAGTAGATATAATGTTTTTGAAGTTTGAGTACATCCCCCCTAAAATTAAAAATACCTAAAGAGATATAGAAATTCATTTGGAATGGAAAAGGTTTAATAAAGTAAAAATGTTTTTAAGTAAGATATATATTTTTCATATCTTAGAGTGGATAATAAACTAAAATAAGATATATATTTATCTTTGCATATTAAACAGGTACCATATGTCACCACTTATATATGCTGCTCGGGAAGGACGGGTCAAGGTCATAGAAAAGCTTTTAGATAAATCCGCCAGTATCAACAAACAGGATTCCCGAGGTTGGACGGTATGTTTAATTTATACAGGAAAATGGAAGTAGCATTTGGTATTTGGGTATGGTATGGGTACATGTTGTATATATATGCCAGTGTGTTAAAGTTCTGAGAATTTCTCATTGCTGAGGAATAGTCATCTCTTTGGTTTGTATACTAAGTTTTAACCGCATTATTGTTGAATATGGTCTGGATAGCACATAATTAGATGTGAAAATTGGTATAAAACAACAATTTATATGAATTAAAATTATGATTTTTAAATTTATTTTTCTCGGAGTTGCAATGAATATGATGGGACAGTAATTACATGTATTAGAGGAGTATTTGAATTTGGGATTTTTTAAGGATTAAATTTATTTATTTTATTTCTTTATTTTTATCTTTAGATTTAATACATACATGTATACAAGACAGCACAAAATCATCTATAGGCCTACAATGTAAATAGAACTAGACTGCACAATAAATACATTTTACTCACTCTTTTATGGCGTCTTACTTATTGTAGAAGACCTGATTGTTTTATTTAGAGATTTGCTAAATATTTTGTAATCCATTGCAGGCTTTGAGTTGGGCTGTGAGTAAAAATCACAAAGATGTTGTGAAATTATTGGTCAGCAGAAAAGCAGACATAGAGAAAAAGCATTGCGATGGTCAAACAGCATTGGACCTGGCCATTGATCAAGATTTACAAGAGGTAAAAGATAAATTATGTGTTTAAATAGTTTTGAATCTTCTGCCTTGACCACCCTATTTATACCATACACATGAATACCATGTCTAAATCCTACTTGTGCTGTGTCATGGAAATTCATTGAAATCTATTTCTAAATTTATTCAGGCCAGTTTTTGAGTCACATATTTCCAGATTTGGATATTGATGTGTGTATTATATAGTTGTTATCTGTTCTTATTTTTTTACCATTCAAGATTTGAAAATAAATGTTTTTAGTAAAACAGATTTATCAAAGTGATATATTATTGTTTACATTCATAATTAGTCGATTGTTGTGTATTATGCTGCTCTGTCTCTGGTTTTTGATACTTATTTCAGAAAAGTGTTCGTAAACATTGAAAATCTTTGACAAAATTGTCACATAAATGTTTGAAGCCACACGAAAATTAGAATTTAATACATGTTTGACAAAAATTGCAAACAGAAACAAAATGCCACAAGATCTATTATCTTCAGGGTATTTCTATAGATAAACCTTTATAAATTGTCAGGTAAAAGAAATAAATCTTTCTAGTAATTTTGTTGGAATTATGTATGTTTTTTCCAGATCATTGTTCTGCTTGGAGGTGATGTTTCTCCACAGCCATTTCCCAGAGTTCAACAGAATTCTCTTGTAGATTCGTCGCAAGCTACACCTCAGTCAAATACAAGAGAAAACAGATCATCTAATTTACTAAGTGGTGGAGATAGACAGTAAGTTCGTTTATAAGCAAAACCAACAAGGAGTGTGTGGAAAACAATATGCCCATTCATTTAGAATTTCAAGTCCCATCACTCTGGTAAATATTGCCAAATGCTGGTCGTAATCAAACTCATCCTTGGTTATACATGTATTGATATTTTGAGCAGCATACAAAATTTCTTTAAAATTTGAAGAATAAACACAAGGTATTTGATGGAATATTGCAATTGAACAAACAATCAGATGAACCCAAAACAATAAGTGCCCTCTCAGTCTTTGATTTCAGGGTTGGGAAGAGATGGAGGGCATAACAATTCGAATATTGAATTTCCTTCTTCTTATTGAATTATGATTTTTTTATTTGTCCATTTTAGCATACCTGTAGCAGAGTACTTAAGTAAGACACGATATAAACATAAATGGCTAAAATTTAATTGGTCAAAAAATAACCTTCATTTTATGCCCCAAAGTGGCCAAATTTTAGCGACACCAAACTATCCCAATTTATGGTAACACTGGTGACTTGTAGAGCCCCAATATCACTGGTGATTTGTAGGACTTGTATGACACTGGTGACTTGTAGGGCCCCAATGGTGACTCTGGTGACTTGTAGGGCCCCAATGGTGACTCTGGTGACTTGTAGGGCCCCAATGGTGACTCTGGTTACTTGTAGGGCCAATATGACACTAATGACTTGTAGGGCCCCAAAGACACTGGTGACTTGTAGGGCCCATATAACACCTGTGACATGTAGGACCCATATAACACTGGTGACTTGTAGGGCCCCAATGGTGACTCTGGTGACTTGTAGGGCCCCAGTGGTGACTCTGGTGACTTGTAGGGCCCCAATGGTGACTCTAGTGACTTGTAGGGCCCCAGTGGTGAATCTGGTGACTTATAGGGCCCATATAACACCTGTGACATGTAGGACCCATATAACACTGGTGACTTGTAGGGCCCCAATGGCAACTCTAGTGACTTGTAGGGCCCCAGTGGTGACTCTGGTGACTTGTAGGGCCAATATGACACTAATGACTTGTAGGGCCCCAAAGACACTGGTGACTTGTAGGGCCCATATAATACAGGTGACTTGTAGGGCCCCAATGGTGACTCTGGTGACTTGTAGAGTCCATATAACACCTGTGACATGTAGGACCCATATAACACTGATGCTTTGTAGGGCCCCAATGATGACACTGGTGACTCATATGGCCCAAATGACACTGGTGACTGGTAGTTTTGTAATTGTAGGCAGGGGACATGAATTGATTCATCAATACTAAGAATGCTTGTTATACTGGTATGTGACATTTTGATATTTCTCTTGTAGGTCTATAGTTAAGTATGGAGAACTGGAATTGTTTTTATGTGGTTTGGATCTCAGTAATTTTGTTCCATTGTTTCAAGCTCAGTATGTGGATTTTGAAACATTCCTTAGAATGACAGATGAAGACTTGATAAAGGTGAGTCAGATATTAACCCTTTCACTACCAAGTAACTAATGGTATGCTCTTTCCTATTATATTAGACCAGTCTTTTATTGTCAATGGGGTTGAAAGGGTTATACCTGTAAATACTTGGCAAAGATGACAAATAACATATCAGTTAAGGATATGATAATTACATATCATATTTCTGTTTCAAGCTATCCTTCTCTAGGACAGTTTTCACAGAGCATTGCACAAAAACTCGCCTCATGCTTTGCCTTGCCTAGTTAGGCTATTTTTATGGCGTCCAAACATTTCGTGTCCATCATGGTTACCAAACACAGACCTGTTTACTAGTAAGGATTGTCTGTATTTTGTACAGAATTTCAAGCAAATATACAGAGTATGGATTGAGGTCATAAAAATACAGATCCGTAAAATCCGTACAAGAATATTTGTTTAGTTTGTTATTTTAGTCGGATAAACTCTATGTTAACAAGGCGCATTCGTGGTTAAACTTCCATTCAAGTAAAGCGTATAGAAGAACTGATATAAATCCAGACCTGGCAGTTATGGTGACATTTACTGCAGACAAAAGTAGGAATACTATTGAAAATAAAAAGGTTCCTAAGCTTGATCAGTATTTTGGCAAAAGAGGAAAAGATAATAAAATAACTAAGACTCATGTTGTTCAACTTGGCAGTGTCTAAACCCATCCGAAAAAGAATGTATTTTGGCGTTTTGCAGCGTTTCTACCATTGACTTTATTGTAGCTGTACTGAGTCCAATAGTCATACTGGTCGCAATGATTGTCACCGACACATCCAAACTCAAAGTAAACAACATATTGACCTTTCAGAGCAATTTGAATTCAAAGTTTCTATGAAAAAGTTTGTGTCCCAAAATAACTCTGAATTACCACACCAAAGAGCTATCGATAGGCCTATTAGTATTACCCTTGCAAAAACAATGATGTGAATTAATTTTTTATCACCAAGCTGAACCTTTCTTTGACGTCTATCCCTGAGTATCTATAGTCAGACGAGCCGGCCTGGCTCAGTCGATAGCACGCTCGACTCTTGATCGTGAATTCGAGTCCAGCCGGTGGCAGGTTGGTTTCCGGTCCTTTGTATGAGATGGTAAAAACTGAGGTCCTGTGTTACAGTAGGTGTTGACACGTTAAAGAACCCTCACTGCTCAATGGTCGTAGGGCAAAATTTGAAGCTCTTCACAGGCATTTGGTGACCTCTCCATATGAGTAAAAGATTCTTGAGTGGTACCTGACACAACAATACAACAACATCAGTAGTCAGGCTAGTGATACATTTATTAAAGAATATAAAACCATGTTTCCTGACAAAAATAGCTGATGATTAGTTTATTGAAAAGAAATTTTGTTTCATTTTTAATGAACTTTTTTGAGATTCTATGCAGTAAATTGCATACATGTATACTTTAAGAAATTTTAATATTTCAAGCAGATGAATAATAAAAACAGAAGAGATCTTTTTAAACCCCCACCTAATTCTAAAAATTATTTCACCTATCCAAGTATCTAAAGGGTTCATTTTAAGGGTCCTATCAGAAAATTGGGTATGACTTTCTGGGAGTAAATATTTTGAAAAAAAAATTACTAGAATTTAATAATGATAAATCTTTATAGTAAGAAAATTTTGACAGTGTTTGTGGATTTGAACTTAAGATTTGGGTTTAGGGTTTTAAATGAATTTATATGTTTATAACAATATTTAATTTATTGGATTTAAATAGATGGGAATTCATCAAATAGGTGTGAGAAAGAAAATACTTGATGGTATCCAAGCTGTTCACAAGAAAGAATGGGAGAAGTCTAGTCTCACGGCAATACCACACAACAAAGAAATAAGGTGAGGAATAGTGTTGTATAACAGTATACTGCTAAATATAGCCTCTTTGTATTCTCCCCTTATGCCTCCCTTCTCTACAGACTCACATCAATCCCTCACAACAAAGAAGTAGGATGAGGAATTGTGTTGTATAACAGTATACTGCTAAATATTACCTCTTTGTATTCTCCCCTTATGCCTCTCTCCCTCTCAAAGAAATAGGGTGACAGGCTCACCTCTTTGTATCAATCCCTCACAACAAAGAAGTAGGATGAGGAATTGTGTTGTATAACTGTATACGGCTAAATATTGCCTCTTTGTATTCTCCCATTATGTCTCTCTTCTCTACAGACTCACATCAATCCCTCACAACAAAGAAGTAGGATGAGGAATTGTGTTGTATAACTGTATACGGCTAAATATTGCCTCTTTGGACCTCGTGTTACACCTCTTCTGACACTCTTTATTACATTAACATAGTATCAGGTCTTGATTTATAATATCAAATATTTTATACATGTGTTACCTCCCCATTACCCCCTCTCCTTTACATTATTATAGCTATCTTTATGAGGTCTTGATTTATAATAGCCAATATTTTACTCTTGTGTTACATCAGGTTTTTAGTTTGTTTCTTCGTTATTTGTCTCCAGACCTCTGGCTACATATTATCATCAAATGTGTTTTTTGAATCATTCTAGTGAAGATATTTTACAGCTGTACTCCATTTGTCCATTACTATATGGTTACTTAAACTGAAAAGTCTTCTAATTTCAGTTGTGTGCATGCTGTGGCAATGGTTTCAAATATATGCAAACATACTAAGTATATTACAAGTTCAATAGGATATATTGGTGACCGAGTGAGGACAAACAATCATATATTAGAACCTCAGGTAAGACTAGTACAAATTTATGTATACTAAATCAAAATACATGCTGTCAGCACACCTGTATTACCAGCAAAGTCATGTGACTTTTTTTTCAAAATGATGCTTGCAAAATTCATATCAGATATCTGATCATCTACAATAAAACATAATTACAGTATCTCGGCATTTATTGAATTCAAACTTGCAGGCTGTAATTTAAATTTTAAATCGTAATTAAAGAAGTAAAAGCGAAATTAATTTTTTGCAAAACACAGGTAATGCCCCTTTTTGTTCAGGATTACATACATTTCAGTCAATAAAATATTTAGTTTATCTTCTTTGTTTCTAGGATGGTGTGAGTGCTAAAGATCTTCAAAAACATTGTTGTAGTTTAAGTGTAAATTTGAAGTCGTTACAGACAGAACTGGACAGGCTAAGTTTGAGATTGAACACTGTGAGTATAACATGTACCAATGTCACACAACATCATTATAATGTCATTCAGTCAGTATCTTTAATGTCATAAAAAATTGCCCAATTTCATAATTTTGATAAAAATGAACTACAAAAAAAAAAAAAAAAAAAATGCAAACTTTTCCTCATATAATTGGTCTGTTTATTGAGAATTCCAAATCTTTCTTTTTACAGTGAAATCCAGAAGAATAGATTTATAGAATCTTACATGATTTTTTGTTGTGGACTGGTAAATCTTAAAACCTGAGAGAAATAATGTAACAATACAGAACGAGGCTGTGCCGAGTTCTGGATTGTCATGTTCTTTCCCGAGGGTTTTAAGATTTCCCTGTTCACGATGAACAATCATGTTTGTTTTTTTTCTCCCACACTTTCAGTCTTTACAACAGAGCAAATGCAATAAAACTATGTGTTCTTTAGCCTTGACGATAGACAGTGTGTCTGTGACGTCATAGCACATGTGAGCTGAGTTGTCTTTACATGTGTAATCATTGTCTTTTACAGACAGGTGTGGGAGAAGTGTTTTTCTTCTGGTTAATTTAGCATGGAATAAGATGCAGGTTATTTTTTTCTCAGTTTTAAACATGTTGAAACAGTAGTTTAAATTTTAAGTATTTTTTTCTTTAACCCTTTTCTTTCAGATTTTATCCAAACGAGACTTGGATCCACCCGATATGGTAAAAAAAGAAAAGCTGACTCGCAGCAAGCTGAACTACAAGAGACTTTCAACAGCAATTTTACTTATTGGGACATTTTGTGTTGTGGCGTATAAGTGGGAATCTGTTAAACATTTCATGACACAATCACTCAAAAAAACTGGACAAACTTTTTTTTACGACAGAGGAGTTGTGAATATTATGTTATCTGAGGCAAGGGAATGCCAAATCTGAAAGCTAGTCAGTATTATATAGGTGCACTAGAATCTTGATTTAAGCAACAGGTGTTGGGTTTGTTCTAACTGTGCCATAACAACCAGTAAAATCAAAGTACAAGTGTTTGGTTGGTTCTAATAGTACTTCAAAAACCAGGAACTTTGAGTACTGAAAAGGACTATGCCAGACTTAATGATTTCTTTCATATTGCTCTTTAAAATTGAACTAAAGCAAGAGACTTGTTAATTCATAATTAATTTTATATTGAGATGGCACACACTTATGAAGTGTCAAAGTGGTATTGTCACCAGATGTGGCATGACCAGGAGGCCTAATGGCGTAAAAAAGAAGCTTCCCTTTTTGTTTTCTTTTTGTTTTCAGATGGCGCTAAATACATCTGTTATTTAAGTGCACGTGATATTTCAAGTGAATTTTATGATGTCACATGAAACAGTTAAATGACATTGAATGAATTGAAATAGTTTTTTAGTCTAGTTTGGGTTTGATTATGGCACAGGCCATTCATTTTAACTTGTCTGTAACTACAGAGATCACACCATCTTCACTGAAATGTCTGTTAAGATAGGTGGTCTCTCAAAAGAGGTTTTAGTAAAAGGATTATTGACCATTTCTAAAATATAGTCTCAAAAGACAGGTGACCTCTCATGAGAGTGGTCTCTCAAGCCAGGTTTCACTGTAATCAGTTTCACATGTAATCCATTACATTTATACTTGAGCTTTCATTTCAGTGATTATATTTTACTACCAAAGAATATGTTCGACAGAAAGGCTATCACCCATATTGTTTTGATATATTATATTTACCAAATAGTGAAATGAAAATTGAAAATATAGATTGTATATTTCATTGTCAGTTTATTTCATACATGTATTGTACATTCTGACCGTAAATTGACATCATAATGACGTCATAACATTAATCATTAACATATGTAAATATATTTACGTTCTGTCACTTAAAATAAAGAAGAGATACAGTGAAACCTGTATATAGGGGCCACCCAAGGGACCAGAAAATATTGACATTTATGTGCAGGTGACTCTTATACACAGGTTCAATTTAGTTGAAGTATGCAGTCAAGGGACTTGACAAAACTGGCCTTTATAAACAGGTAATCCTTTTATAGAGGTGGCTGCTATAGCAGGTTTTACTGTACTTTAATAGCTATTAAGCAACTGGTCATATAGCAGATGCGTGGTTTTGTTGTGTGAAATACTTTTGTCACCGCACTGTAAGGCTACATTTAATTCTTCAATAAAATGCATATTGACCTCTCCTTCAGACTTAAGTTCACATTTCAGTCTTTTTCTCTTCTTCAGACTTAAGTCTACATTTCAGTCCTCAGTAAAATGCATATTGACCTCTTCTTCAGGCTTTAATTTGGTAATTAGGAGCACTTTGGGTGACATTAAGAAAGGTCCTATGTCTTGGACTTGGGTTTTAGGGTCACACTTACGACTTGTGACCGTTTTACAAAGAATTTGTATTTGTGACTTTTGACCAAATCAGGCCCTGTCGTTATGACTACACAGATGCAGTGCATTGAACTAAATTATTTTTGTATGACTTTTTATTGTTATCATTTACCTTTCTATATATTGAAGGTTATTTGAAAATATGCAAATATACCGTAGGACTTAGGTTAGCGTTGATAAAACAGTCCTAAGTTTTGTCTTAAGGCCAATTAACCTCAAGACTGAGGACATCTTGATAAAACAGACTCGTGGACTTAAAGTCTAAGATTGCTTTGTGATATGATGAGCCAGTTTTGTCATTTAGCTCCTTATTCTACCAAAGATAATCACTTTTGTAAAATCAAATTGGGTATTGTTTTAAAATGAATAAAGTTTATAATTTTATTGATTATTTGCTTTAGATTTTTATATCACAATTTTTATTTAATTTCAGATTCTTTTACCGCATTATTATCTCATAACAAGATATAATACAATCAGTTTCTTTGACATGACAATGTTTTTATATTCACCATTTCTTCATTTCAATATAACATGATGTTTTAATTTCACCAGATTTTACCAGCTATGGCCAAAGGGCTGCATGATGTAATTAACCTCTGCAATGGACTAATGTAGGTTTGTTTGGTAATTTACATTCTGCCAAGAATTTTTACTCATCATGGAGATGTCACCAGGTTTGGGTGAAGTACCATAAATTTACACTTGTGCTATGGACTGATGCAAATGCAGTGGGGTGCCATGCCTGTCGTAACACCGAACTTCAGTTTTAAGTCTCATCCGGAAGACCTTTAAACCATCTCCATTGGATGAAGGTGAACTTGTGCCACAAGACCATAAACAAGGAAAATTCTGAGACAAATTTTATTCTCAAAAGTTTAGAATTTACCAACCAAGTGATATAAAACGTGTTAAAAATCAAGTAGACAACACGTTTTGTGGCATTAAAAGAGAATAGATATATACCTTTTTAAAACATTAAAAACGTCTTGTAAAATGCCAATACATGTCCGAAGTCAGTAATTTACACATATGTAAACAAACATCAAATGGCCAAAACAAGCCAACAGAAAAAAGTGTTGGTCTCCTAAACCTATATCGCTCAGATAACGCATTGTTTTTGAAAGTAAAAGGATTAAACATGTCCCGATACACTCTAGGGCCACAATGACAATGACATTTGCGTTTATTTATCCCGAGGCGAACATAGGGGTAACCATTTTCATTGTTAAGAATTACTTAAGTCAGCTACATGCCGTACTTAAGTATTTTATCACTTGAGAAAGAAATTTTTCAAAAAATTTTTTTATGGTTCAGAACTTTACCCAAGTTGAGAAAATTCTCAGGATATGAGTAAAATCTTGACGTTGAGTAAAAAATTGGTCTGAGAATATTTTTATGGCCCTGGGCCCTGATTTTACATACAGGAGACACAAAAATGAGCACGCTGCTTCTGATATACAGAAATCACAAGAGCGGAAGATGACTAATAAAGGAAATAAACATTACCCAGAACAGGTAGCTCGATTTGATATGCAGGGATCACTTGTTGGAGGAAGCAAGCCAAATACCGGTATGAAACCTGCAACTTATGATGGAATAGTTCATGACAGGATTACAGATGACACTTTGATGCTTGGGAAATGGAGCAAACTGGAGATGGGACTATACTTCACAATCTAATTACGAAAACAAGCTCAAGGAGTGCTCAGTAATCTTATCTCGAGATGCACTATAAAATGATTGTAGAGTACCGAGAAGAGAAAACAGAGGTAAGAGAGACAGCAGAAAGTCTGGAACAAAATCAAATTAGCCTCAACAAAACTTCAAACCAGTTCGTATTGTAGACTTACAGGAATAAAACAGCTGCTGGAATAGGCATTTACAACAAAAGTAATGATCAAGGATTCTATATAGAAGCCTCGATTTACGATATACCAGCAGAAATGCTTGTGGACACTGGCGCAACTGTATTGTTAATTTCAAAAGAGGTTTTCAATAAAATCACGAAGCATACAGAAGAGTTTCATGTAATCAGAAGGGAGATACTTTCCGCCAATGGAGAGCCAATTAAAGTTTATGGGAAAACAAATTTAAGTTTGAGATAGGATTTAATGTATACAGGAATACATTAGCTGTAGCTGATATATGAAAAAAAACATACAGTGAAACCTGTCTATAGGGGTCACCCAAGGGACCAGAAAATATTGACCTTTATGTGCAGGTGACCCTTATACACAGGTTCAATTTAGTTGAAGTATGCAGTCAAGGGACTTGAGAAAATTGGCCTTTATAAACAGGTAATCCTTATATAGAGGTGGCCGCTATAGCAGGTTTTACTGTATTTCCATTGCTCTCCGGAGGTGGTATTAGATTGCAATCTCTTACACAAAGGTTGTGGGTCCTTCCACTCCTTATCAATCTTTGTCAATGTATTGCCAATTTCTAGCAAAATATATAAATCTTTTACATATTTTGTTCTTTGTAAGGTATTTATCTTTTTGCACATATTTTTAGTGCTGACATAGAATAAAATACTATTTGAGGCGAAATTACTTTTTTAAAAATGGATATAAATATAGGGACTATATTCTTGTGAAAAGTTGTCTTACTCTGTGCAATTTGATTTTTATATTCATTTTGTGGGTTACATGACCACATGTCTAGACGTTGACAGAGATTGATTCAGAGTGCAAGGACCCAAAACTCTGTGTAAGGGATTGATATGATTGCTCTTGCCAATACGTTATGTATTCCACCCAGAATCGAGTTTAAGTTTCATTAGGTAAAGCTTTCCTCAAAGAAAAACAGACCATACCAAAAGGAATTGGGCTAAATGAGCCAGATGAAACATAATATGTAAAATCTGACAACGGACTTGTTCGGAATGTTTTTGTCAACACAAGAGACAACTTTCCACCAGAATTATGAACCTTTCTTTAGATTGTAAAGTTCTTCATAAAGGAACAGTCGTTGCCACTTTGACACCGATAGAAAATATAATTGAAGAATCAAATAAAAGTATTTCTACATGTACAAATACCAGAAAGCTCTCTCCAGCTCTTGAGGATTTGTTCAAAAGATTATAATAAGCAAAAATCTAAGCTCAGAACAGAAGTTAAGAGAGATGCTGCAGAAATACTCCCCTCTCTTTGCTACTGATAGTAAGAATTTTGATAAAATGGACATCATCAAACACAAAATGAACAATGGGATGTCCGCACCAATCAGAGAGCAGACGACAGGTACATTTGCAAACAGAATTGATAAACATAAAGATGAGATGCTCGAAAATGGCGTAATTTAACCATTAACGAGACCCTGTGCAGTTGACATCGTATTGGAGAAAAAGATGGGAGCACAAGATTTTGTTTTGATTATAGAAAGCTAAATGCTGCTACTATTAAAGACTCATCCATTGTCTAGAATTGATGAATAGTTTGATCATCTATCTAGATATCAATTATTCTCAACACTAGATATGTGCTGGATATTGCAGGTAGAAGTATACTCCATAGACAAAGCGAAAACAGCATCTGTTACATTACAAAGAGAGGCTTGTTCTATTTCAGAGTAATCCCCTTTGATTTATACAATGTTCCAGCTACATTTGGAAGGCTCATTGATATAATACATAGTGGAGTACAATGGGAAATTTTCTTGGCATATCTGGATGGTATAATCGCCTTAATTGCCAAAACATTCGTCGAAATGGTGAAGAATCTTTATTCGGCAGACTGAAATCAGTAGGTCTCAAACTAAATGCTGTTCTCAAAGGAAGTTGAGTACTTGGGCCATGTAATCTCGGAACATGGTGTTACTACAGCAGTAACAGATTGACCTGAGCCATGCAATGTAACTCAAGTGAGAACATTAATATCGCACTGACTTTACATCTATCGCAAAACCACTTCACAAGCA
This sequence comes from Atrina japonica, assembly GCA_030159075.1. Taxonomy (NCBI): domain Eukaryota; kingdom Metazoa; phylum Mollusca; class Bivalvia; order Pterioida; family Pinnidae; genus Atrina; species Atrina japonica. The sequence continues at coordinate 116,066 of BROG01000619.1, forward strand.
AAGTGAAAAGAGCAAAAGTTTTGTATGGACACAATAAGTTAAGAATCATTTGACACACTTAAGAGCAAGCTCACTGATACTCAAGACCAATATTTCCAAACTTTTCAAAGCCATTTGTCCTGGACTCATGCAAGTGACACCACTGTAGTAGCAGATCTCCCAGATGCAAGAAGATAATGAAAAAGTAATTAATGTATGCAAGCCGATCATGCACGAAATCAGAAAGGAACTAGTACTGTGTTACAAAAAAAGAGCTACACGCAATAGTGACATTTGTAAAGTATTTCCGAGACTATTCCTGTATGTAAATATAGAAATCAGATACCAAAGTATTAATCTTTAGGATGTCCAGCAGACAAATCTGTAAATCTTGTGAACAATGGACAAACTTGGACCTCTTGAAATCCAAAGGTGGGGTCAGTTGTCATGGAGGGGTACCCTGTTAACCAGTCACACCTGGTCCACAGTCAAATTCAAATGAAGTAAGTGAGGAATAAATCCTAATCACAATTGGTACAGACGACTCAACAACCGGTATCAATCAGGTAACTCAACATTATATGAAGTGAAATAGGGTAATTGCAAAGAAAGACGTTATACTGACTGTAAAAATTTGTGGAACATTGATATCATTCCCTGTAACAATCACTTATCATTAACAAGTTTGCCTCTGTATATGAAATGTTCATATATTGAACATGTGCTGGCATATTGGATCATTTGTGACATATAAACACCATATGCAGGTGATTTTGGGATATTGCTACTCAAATGTGGAAAACTGATGATGGGAAAGACAAAATTGCATTTTACATTGTAACTGGGCTCTCTCCTCCACCACCTAAAACTGTCCGCCACCATATGTCTTAAAAACATTGTTGAGTGTGGCATTAAACTCCCCAAAAATAAACAAACTGAAAGTCTTTTTATCATTTTCATCATGAAATACTTCTACTGTGTATATCAAATGATAACGGGAGCCTCGGTGGCAGATTGGTTTAGAGCATCACGCTTTAAATCATGAAATTTCTCACTTCCTGTCAGCACGGGGTCGAGCCCTCTGGAACCTAGGCTGATTTTTTGTGAGAAAGTTTGCCAGTTTACTTGTGGAAGTCTCTCACTTCTGGTCAGTGCAGTTTCGAGCCCCACTGGAACCTAAGCTGCTTTATACAAGGAATCCCGGTGGTCTCTTCACAGGTGCATTGTAACCAGGTTCTCTCCTCCACCATTAAAAACTTGTCGCCTCCATATGACTGATTGATTGTTGAGTGTGGCGTAAAACACCAATCAAAATTCAAATCAAAATACATTAGAACTTTGATGAGTCGAAGTTCAAGGGACCACCTGAAAAAATTCGAAACTTCTGGACTTCGACTCATGGATGGTAACTGAGAACCACTCGTTTTTAGTTTTACAGGTTCTATAAGGTGTATATGACTGTTTTAAAACCATTTAAGACATGTACGGTCATTATGATTAATAATGAGTACTAAATTTAACTAAATTTTCGTGAAATTAAAACATTGAGTGTTTATGAGAAGGTTAAGAATTATCATGGGACGATTTCGTACACATGCAAATTTTGACTTCGAATTACATGTAGGAATTTTCATTGTTTTCATAAAAATTCGATTTATAAAATGTTTATAAGTTAAATAACAAAATTATTTGGGACTTTGTGAATAGTTCGAAACATCAAGAAATTCGACTCATTGAAGTTCGACTGTACATGTAATCACTTTGCACTACTTTAAATCTTTGGTTTGGTTCGAATTCTCAACGATATACATATTGTTTCAAGTTGTTGCATTTATCTCGTTATTAACATTCCTACATGTACTTGACTAATTGTGAATACCTTGAATCCCTGATGCACTTTATCTTCTTTTTACTGTTCTGACTACATGGGTTTCTAGATGGAATTTAATGATTGTCTTCTCCAATAATATCAGCCATATTTCTTCCAAACATTTCATCTTTTCCTACCTTCTGTTAAAATTGTATATATCTTGTTACACTCGGAAATTACACAGGCAAGGGTTCTTTTGAATATGGCATGAAGTTCGTTTCATAAAAAGTAATCCTAATGCTTTGAAGTTATGCCAACAATTTACAAGTTAACAACCAATCATTACCAAATAACAAATCTTTGATCTCTGATAAGAAACACATTTTTGACCAATAAACAACAAACATTTTGTCTAAAGTAATTTAAATTTATTATTTGGATATGAAGTGAAATGGTGATATGATAAATGATATTAAATATACACTCACAACACTCAGATATTTGTTTCATTATTTTCAGATACAGATTATTTTCTCATGTTTCAAACCAGATTATAATTAAAACCCAAAAAAATATTTTTGTCTCACAGCAAAAAAAAAAAAAAAAATATATATATATTTTATATATAATGAAAAAACAACCACAAAGACAACAATAAAAACAAACAAAATAAAAAGTTCACAAAAAAAAAGTGTCGGTACAATATATGTTTGATGATAATTGTGGTCCCAAAATATATACTAATTAAAATGACAATGTTCTACCAGCGATATATATAAAGCTTTATATGTCGCAGGTTCTACTTAATATATAATAATTAGTTGATAATTGTTAATAAGGAATGTTATAGTAAAATCTATATAACCTGGTCTCTTGTACCCTTTCCTGAGCTGGATGAGTTTGAATTTCAGGTAATAAAGCATAACATTAAAATTACACTGGCAAGAGTAATTGTTCCTACTTTTCACCATACATAAGAGAGTATCCAGTGAGGTATAACACGTTCCTGTGCAGTTTGTCATAAACAAAAAGTGAGTAGTTAGTAGCAAAAGTTACCCGCCATGTTTAAAATATGAACCTGAGTATAACTCAGTGTCCCTGAATGTAAGTTGCAGGATGCAGGTCTCTGGTGATAGACTTATGTGTGATGCTGCAGGTAGAGGAGTAAAGAAGTAAGTTATGAGGAAGGAACTGATTCATTTGGCTAGTTATTGATGTGTTTAAGCACTTTAAATTTTGAACTTTGTAAAGTGTTAGTTAATTAAGTTGTACAATTGCAGATATCAGAGAGGAGAGATAAACCTAGTCTTTTACCCATACACCCCTACATGGAAATGCAATGCCATCAGAAACATAAAAAGATATATGTTAGTTACAGTAATGCATATTAAATGGTGGACAACGAGTCTGGGAATTAAAATTTTTTTGAAGATGGTCATTAATGAATGGATTCTTCTACAAAGGAAGTTCAGGCCAGTGAGTTCTGTAGACACAACTAAAACATCAAAATTCAGATACTGTGATTTTGTTAAAATGGTGAATTATTTTGACAGGGTCAAGGCAACACCGGTTGGTTCTGTGTGTTAAATAATTTTATTACCTACCGTAACTAAAAGGAAACTCTTAATATGAAATACATGTAATACAATTAGAATAAATACAAGTAACTATTTATGTATGAAGTTGGCTGTGGAAAACCGTACTGAGTGTGACAGTAGAAGAACTAAAGAAATATACATTGGCCAAGAACAAAGATATTCTAGTGTAACATAATTACAATGGTGCAGCTCTGGAATAAATATACTTTTATAATAGGGGTAAACTTAAAATAGAGAGAGGGATTTATTACAGCAAGGTTTGCTACATGTTTTTTGCTGGGATAAAGATTTTTTTTCAAAACACTATAGACAGATTTACTTATCCCAGGAAATATTCCATTAGTTTTAAGTAAAACCAATTACTTTTACAACATCTAATATTATATACAGGTATAAAAACTTCAGAATAATATTTAATTACATGTTAAATGATAATAAAGTTGATCTAAACATACTTATCACATTTCATTATCACAAAAACGATTTAAGGAACATCACTGTGTTCAATTAATAGATATAATTAATACATTATACTTGTTATAACACTTGGGCCCTAACAGCATTTCACCTAGGAAATATAACAACTGTAAATTGATCAAAATCTAATGACAGTTTCATTAGGCCATTCCAAGTTTGTTTTTATGTTTAGCGTTCATCCGAAAATCAAAAGTCTTTGTATCAGAAAAAAAGACACAAACGACAGAAAAAACAAGACATTGTTAGGAAAACAAATACAATTTTATACAAATTTAAGTATTATCCTAATGTGTGAGCAAAAGAAAAACAAAATTTAACTTAAACGAAAACCATATGTTTGTCACATACTAATAAAACAAACTTTGAAATGATAGTTTTTATACTGATGAGAATGAATGTTTAATTTTAACTGTTCATTTTTGGGCTATACTCCATGTTCTCCCCTAGATGTTTGTGCTTTTCTGTTTTATGATATCAAAACCAATCCATCTGCAGAGATTTAACAGATTAAAAACCTGGAATGGCCTTATCACATATCAATGCTTGAGTAATATTTTAAACCCAGAGTAAACTTCTGTAATATTCCAAACAGCAGGTAACCTTGAGGATTATTTTACGAGACAAACAGTAAAGTTACAAGCATCAGGATGACCAACAACAGCTTGCGTTCCAATAGGAAGACTCGGGTTCAAATGATTCAAGTTTCAAACTGTCATGACCAATAGAATCTAAGCAAGTCGATGCTCCATTCCATCGAAGAAGTTCCTGACAAAATGATGAAAATATAATGATCAAATCAAATTATAAAACAGCAGAGACACATCTATAAAATATATCATCTAATAATTGGGGTTCTTACACTTTAAATAACTTTTCTAGGATACTTTTTTATTTCTGTAGGTACATCACCAGTCACAGGTAATTGTTTAAGGGGAGATAACTGTTGATTGATAAAATTATGTTTTGAACATTAATTTGTATTTTCCATGTTATACGTCCCACCATATGATTTTTCACGCATATAGAGACTTCACCAGCTAAAAGTTAAATGCCACAAATATTGACCTGACTTATGGGCTACTGCAAATGAAATGATGGTTCTTAACATATGTCAGCCACCCATGGAACTGGAAAGTAAGTCTCATCCGAGTATGTTTTTGATAAACGGATGCATTTGGTAATTTCAAAATAAGTACATCAACTTAAAACAATATCAATAGACCCACTGTAACCCAAGCTAATTTTGTGAGATATTTGCCATTTAACTTGTGGAAGGCCTGTGTACATTGTAACCAGGTTTTCTCTCCATCATTAAAAGCTGGCCGTCAGTATATAACTGAAAATTTGTCAAGCAGCTGTAAAAGTACTAAAACATCATTAAAAAAAACTAACATTTTTGAGAGACCTGTGAATTTCACTTCTTATACTAAGCTATTGGCCAATACATCAGTCGACACCTGTACTCGGACAGTAAGTGCAAATACACGTACTGGAAAATAAACCTAGGACATCCTGCTAATGAAGTGAACTCTCTGACTAAACACCACATTGCACCATGAGCAGTATTTTACTCTTAATTAAAATTTTTGTCTTTTCAACAATTTTCCATACACAAACTTTAAGACTAAAATTTTGCATTCTCAAAACACATACAATTTACATATTAAAAGAAACCCACACACTTCAACACACACTTACACACATACACTGTACACACACACACACATGCACACACAAACATGATGGCATTGCTGTTAATGCAGTTAGAAAAAAGTCATTTACTTTTGCTAGTTTATAAAAGGCCTCGTCTACATTAGTGTTGTCTTTGGCACTGGTTTCCATGGCGGCTATCATTCCATGTGTTCCAGCAAATGCTTCTGCTTTACTTAATGGAATTTGTAACATTCCACTCAAATCAGCTTTGTTTCCTGTGTAAATTTAAAATTAAAATCTTACGTAATCCACAAGGTACAAATATTCATAAAAAAGCATTCTCTTATCTTAAAAACGTCCTACCTAGAAAACAAAATGGGATATTAATCTGAAATGCTAAGTAGCTATCACTTGTCTAGTACAAGTCCATTTTAAATTCAGACAGGCAAGCACCGAGTAGCAATAAATTGTCTGGTATAAGTCCATTTTAAAGTCAGACAAGCACGGAGTAGCTTTCACATATCGGGTACCAGTCCATTTTTATGTCGGTCAAGCACTGAGTAACTTTCACATTTTGATACCAGTCCATTTTACATTCAGACAATCACTGAGTAACTATCACTTGTCCATTACCTGTCCATTTTAAAGTCAGACAATCACTGAGTAACTATCACTTGTCCATTACCTGTCCATTTTACATTCAGACAACCACTGAGTAACTATCACTTGTCCATTACCCGTCCATTTTACATTCAGACAACCACTGAGTAACTATCACTTGTCCATTACCAATCCATTCTTAAGTCAGACAAGCACCGAGAAACTATCACTTGTCCATTACCCATCCATTCTAAAGTCAGAAAAGCACCAAGAAACTATCACTTGTCCATTACCCATCCATTCTAAAGTCAGAAAAGCACCAAGAAACTATCACTTGTCCAGTGTTTGTTATAAAGTCAGACAAGATAATATTTCCAGACAAGAAAAAAATCTATAATTAAATCACTGGTTTAAGAAAACTTCTTCCTCACTTTTTCTCAGTGTCATATATTAATACCGGGTATATTAGCTCTTGAGTTGATCAGATTCTTAAAATTTGTTTTTCTAAAACAGCACCATTAACACTTCTAGAGCCACATTTGGACTGGTCCATTTTTTCAGGGGTTGATGAATTAAAAGAATTGTCGGACAAGTGAAAATGATGATGACCGTGGAGGTACTAAAGACCAGATTTTGTCCTGAAATTGTCCAGATATGTCCAAATGGAGTTTTACTTGCATTTAAATGTAAAATAACATGATCAACTGGTGTTTTTATGAAGCTAAGATATAAACTATACATATTACCAAATATTTGTATACATTTTTTTATTTTTAGCATCTTGATAGGCTTTTAAAATCAGCATGCATCGTGCAGATCGCAGGTTGACCCAAAGGTTGACCAGAATTGTCCTGACGGGGTTTTATTTGCATTTAAAATAACATGATAAACTTGTGTTTTTATGAAGCTTAATATTATAATACACAGATAACCAATAAATTGCATAAATTGTTATTTAGTTTTTTTGTATAGTATCTTGATTGGCTTTTAAAAAATAGGCATGCTTCATGCAGATTGCAGGTTGAGCTGAATGTTGACCAGAATTGACCTGATGGGGTTTTATGTGCATGCTAAATCAAACCCGTTTAGCCCAACCTGCGATCTGCAAGATGCATTCCAATTTTAAAAGCCTATCAAGATACTAAAAGTAAAAAATGTATACAAATTTTTAGTCCTGTGTGTTTTAAATCCTGAAGTTTCATAAAATCACAATTTTATTATATTATTTTTCTGTGAAATGCACAGAAAACCCCGTCTGGACATATCCAGACAATGTCAGGACAAAAATCTGGTCTTTAGTATATCCCTGATGATCGTTTACTCCATGTATGTATTGTAAGAGCTCAAGCTAGCAATCAAAGTTTGTATTGTTAAAGGGACATTAGCTTTGTTTTTGTTTTTTTGTGTTTTGTTTTTTAAATTCATTCAGTATTTTAAAAGATTGCGAAAATTACATTAATGGAGATTTTCTTACATTTAACTGTCCCCCCCACCCCACCAAAAATATTTTTTTTTTATTTACTACTTAGATTGATATACAATAACAAAAAAGAAATATATATATGAAGGCATAATAATTTTTAAATTCCTATATATATTTTGTGAAAATTGCTTGAGAAACCAAGTTGGGCAAATATTCACTTATGATTATTCAACCTTACTATTTCAGTGTACAAGGCCCTATGCACACCATACTGGACTTGACCTTATTTTCAGAAAATATATAGGAATTAAAGATTTTTTCATGCCTGTATATACATGTCACTCTTATCTGGTACATGTTATAAAAGAAGAAAAAAAATTGAAATAATTTTTTTTGTTAAACACAGCTAATGCCCTTTAAGTGTGACTTTACCTACCAACTAAAATATTTGTCGTTACATAACCACTGTATTGTTGTACTTCTTGCAACCATGTCTCAGCATTTTGAAAACTTTCAGTATTTGTCATATCATATACAATTATTGCTCCATGAGCATTCCTAAAGTATCCATGAGTAATGCTTCGGAATCTTTCTTGGCCGGAAGTATCCCAGATTTGTAACTAAAAAAAAAAGGATGATAAAATTGCATCATTGAGATACAACTTGTAAAATTATATTTATATATTCACTGGAACCTCGGTATTAAGACTACCTAACTGACTGATTCAGGCCACTGTTAAAAAAATGTTTGATGTTGCCTGTCCATGCCTTCCAGGTGTGGGTAGGTAGGTAGGCAAATTATTGGTTTTTTTTCAAGAAAGATTGATACGTGTATCCATGACTTACCATATGTCACTAGCAGAATTACTATATATATATATATATATACAGTAAGTCTGCTAGTGATATACAGTTAGTCTTCTAGTGGCATACATTAAGTCTGCTAGTGATATAAAGTAAGTCTGTTATTGACATACAGTAAGTCTACTTGTGACATACAGTTAACCTGCTATAGTGACTTACAGTAAATCTTCTAGTGACATTCAGTAATGTAAGTCTGCTAGTGACATACACTTCATACAGTAAATCTGCTAGTGACATACACTTCATACAGTAAGTCTGCTACTAATATACAGTAAGTCTGCTAGTGATACAGAGTTAGTCTGCCAGTGACAAACAGTAAGTCTGCTATTGACATAAAGTAGGTCTGCTAGTGACATACATTAAGTCTTCTAGTGACATACAGTAGGTCTGTTATCACCATGCAGTAAGTCTGCTAGTGACATACAGTAAGTCTGCTACTGATATACAGTAAGTCTACTAGTGACATACAGTAAGTCTGCTTGTGATACACAGTAAACCTTTTAGTGACATACAGTTAGTTTTCTAGTGACAAACAGTAAATCTGCTAGTGACATACAGTAAGTCTTCTATTGACATACAGTAAATGTCCCAGTGAAATACATGAGATTCTGAAGTCTCCAAGTGATATACAGAAAGCTTGCTAGTGACATACAGTAAGTCTGCTATTGATATACAGTAAATCTGCTAGTGATATACAGTAAGTCTTCTATTGACATACAGTAAATCTCCCAGTGAAATACATTGAGAAGTCTCCAAGTGATATACAGAAAGCCTGCTAGTGACATACAGTAAGCCAATATACAGGGCCTACTGATTTCATCTCTATGCAGTTGTCTCTATCACAGGGGTGTAATATACTTGTAGTTGTAACTTGTAGATCTATATAAAACGTAATGTGAAACATGCAGGCGTTAATAATCTACCCCAAAGGACTAGATGAAAATGTGCCCATGTCGTTAACAACAACATCATAAGGTTATCAGGCATATCAAGCATACATAGTTACACTAATAATTTATTTTGTTAATGTTTGGGTCATATCAACGTGACATCATTATTTATAGCCTTATTTTTAGGCTTATATAGTCTTACCTTTACAAGTTTATTGTCAATATTAACAGTTTGAACGGTAAAATCAACACCTATTGTGGCTTTGTAATTTTCAGAAAACTTTCCTTCGGCAAATCGTCTTGTTAAACTGGTCTTGCCAACTCCAAGATCACCTACAAGAACTATCTTATACAAGTAATCATAATCGCCCATGGTTAATATGATGAAATTGACATGTTGAATCAACCGGAAGTCAGCTGGTATCACAATAAATCTTTATGCTTCGTGTCATTAACTGATGGAAATTCCTGGTTCTAAAAATAAATATGATTTGAGGGCGTTCAAGGACCGACAACTCTGTTTAAGCGATATCCAGCATGAAACCTAACAACATTTTATATATATATACATAGGCGCCGGGACCGTGGGGGCTAGGGGGGGGGGCTAAGCCCCCACTTTTTTTGCAAAGATAGACATAGGTGTTAAAAAACGGGGCTTAGCCCCAGACGTTTCTGGCGTGTGTATGTGTTTTAAGTTGGTTTAGCCCCCCCACTTTCAATTTGCTTCCGACGCTGATGTATAAATATATATATATATGAAAATTATATTTCACTCATACATATGTGATGTTGTTATAACTTTTTATATAATAAATACAGTATTATTTATCATGGGCGGATCCAGGAATTTTCAAAGAGGGGTGTAAAGTTTTCGCCGTTTTTTGGCTTTTTTTAACGGATAGGGGGTTTGACAAGACGCGGTACGCGCATGCATCTGTGTAAAGATGATTAGATCAGCGATGATTAGATTTTGCCATCTTTCACTGATAATAACACACGGGAAAATCGTTCATACATTTCGATCCCACGCTTGTTTACAACTAAATTACCATATTCATACATGCTGAGAAAACGCAAACGAAAATGTCTTTACCGAAATCTACGGCAAAGACTTCAGAGAGAAACTGAAATACAACATAGTCTAGTTAAAAGCCATAAAATCCAAAACACACGACAAATCCAGGGCGTATCCAGGATTTCAAGTTAGAGGACAGGAAGGTTCATAGGCATACATGTTTTCGGCGAGTGTAGCGAGGCGCGAACATTTTGGTAATTTATTTTTTGTTTATTGATTTTCCAACTTTATATCAAAAATCTATAGATTTTAAACATTTTTGTCAACTCCTGGGCTTTTGATTTGCCTTTTACTGTACACACAATTCTGATACTTTGGCGTCGAAAGGGTTGGGGGGTGTACGCCCTCTATGCCCCTTGAATCCGATACTGTTTATAAAAAAGCTATATAACAAAAACATGTGTATGAGTCAGGAAACATTATTTTATAAAACATAACGTCAGAGTCCTGTGGTTGAGAGTTAGAGCCTTCATAGGCTAATTGTTTTACAATTTATAAAGCGACGACCAAACTGATTGAGTGGACGTCAACATGTTACCATCTTATGTTGGTACACATATGTCAGAGGACAGTACCGCAACTGATGTGTATTTAAAATAATAAATCAATGCTATTTTCGATTTTGTCAATGTTTTCTCCTTCCTTGTGTGGGGTTTGCTTTATGGAGTATCATACCACGGAGCCTGAAATTCTGTCCGTATGTTAATAAAAAAGTCATTTATATAGTCTGTCTCTCTCCTCATTTGACATCACAGACTTGTTTATCAGCATACGGACAAATTTCAGGTTCCTTGGGTCTTTTCATCAATTAGACTTCGGTGATCTTAAAATTTTTAGATCAATGGATGCATATGACCACTGTATTAAGTCGGCAACGAAACCTCCTTGGTCTCTGTTATATATATATATATATATATATATATATATATATATATATATATATATATATATATATATATATATATATATATATATAAATATATATATATATATATAAATAAATGTCTTTATAGCCTACATGAAAGCATTTAATGACGAGCGTAGCTAACCGAAAAAATTGACCGAGAATGAAATACGGCGAGCAAGAGGATCCGACATCTTTTTTATTGTTAAATTAATTTTCTCCACAACTTCGACACCAGATAAGGTCAGATTATTTATTTTCATAGCCAAAAGTCGTTCCCTAACGAGAACAGATCGGTATTTCGATGTAACTCAATGCTGGAGTGGTACATATGATGGCTGATTTCTGACATTTCCCTTTTTCGCACTTTGAAACGCGAAAAAGCAAAATTTTTAACACATTTTTGGCACTTTTTGGCATCATTATGCAACGCGAAAAAGCGCGCAAAATGCACGCGAAAAAGCGGAAAACCGCAAAATTTAAAACGTCGCTTTTTCGCCTCACATTTGACACTTTTTTGCGTTATTTCGGCACTTTTTCGCCTACATGTAGACATGAGGAAGAATTATATTAAATCTGGAATAAAAATGACAATATAGATCTACTATTAAATCGTGATATACAGAATATCAATGTATTAACACCAAAGTATACTAGAAGTAAGAAAAAAAAAGATCACGGCAAAATAATATATATGGAGAGTATAATTTTATTAAAATGTGAAGTAATGTGCATAGTATAATTACTAGTATTATCATTATTAATTTTTTTGGGGGGAGGGGGTTGAGGTAAAATTAGACTCTTATTTTAGGGTGGAAATATTGGATGATTTTTCACTTGTTTTTTTTATCTTCATTTTATAATTTCTGCGTGGCTATGAAAATGTTAAAAAGCCTATATGGATAGTTAGTGTCGGCTAATTTATTTTCTACTCTAAATATGTGCACGATTTTTGAAAAATGTTTCTTGATCCATTCTTATCGAAGAACGGTCGGTCATATATGTGGACTATCAAATACGATATCGCTCTTTGCAAATGACAAATGAAAATAAATGTGCGCATGTCTACCGGAAGGCGAAAAGGCAAAAAAAAAAAATAAAGCGCCAAACGTAAGGCGGAAAAGCGCCGTTTTAAATGTTGCGGTTTTTCGCGTGCATTTTTGCGCTTTTTCGCGTTGCAATATAATGCGAAAAAGCGCAAAAAATGTGTTAAAATTACCATAGGTAAACGATATTTTAAATTTGTGTCTTTACATTTAGTATCTTTAAGAAAATACATCTTACTGAAAATATAAGTGAAAAATATATCACACAGTATCCAAACCGTAATAAAAATCAATTAGGGATAGATCATCTAAACCGCAACATACAGCATATCTAAACCTAGCTTCCACACAACGACGTATAATAACAAATTGTCCAGATCAGACTTGTCGAACTAAGGTTCGAACCCCACTAGATCCTAAGCTGATTTTTATGAGAAATATTTTATCAGTTTACATGCAAAAAGCCGTTGGACTCTTCCGGGTACATTGTAAATGGACTCTTCCGTCATTAAAAACTGGCGCCACCGTATACATATGTAAATGAAAAAATGTTTTGTGTGGCATAAAACACTATTGCAAAAAAAAAAAACAAAACATTTTTGAATTAGAAAATCAACAATAAGTATAAACAACGAGTGTAACATTACATACTTAATAAAAACATTTAGATATATCACTGGTCTGCAATGGTATCGTGGACTTTCACAAATAAAACGTAGAAATACTCAACTTCCTCCAAATAACTCGAACGCACTGTGTGCCATCAATCTGAACGTTTGTTAATATATACAAATTATACAATCTTTATTAATAATTTTCCTCAAGATATAATTTTTATTGTATAAATGAAAAACAAAGCGAATGGTAAACACCTGTTCTCTGTATTGTTGCTTTGTACTTGTTGAAACATCGATGAACAAGAGGCACATCAGGCCTTAACGGTCATCCGAGAAAAAATTCCTGTCGAGTTTGGTTAAAATTAGTCCACTGGTTCTTGAGAAGAAGTCGAAAATATCTAAAATTTGACAAAAAAAACTTTTTTTGTTTCACTTTGACCTTTGATCCCATAACCTTGAAATTTTGTCAAAATGATCCTTTAGTTAGATAATTTCTAACAACTTTCTCATCTATCTTTGTATACAAAAAGTCAGTCAGTTTTGAGTTAATATGCTATCTGTATACAAATGTACCCTATGTTATACAAGCGCCCCATTTTGGCTCGTTTATCGACATATTTCATTTCCATTCGCAATCTTTGTAGATATTGACTGTACAATCATGAATACACAATTTGAAGGTTATCTGATCATTGGTTCATGAGAAAAATATTTTCGCAAACTTTATGCGACTTTACAATGGATGCTACATGCCTAGTTTGGTTAAAATTGATCCACTTGTTCTTGAGAAAAAGTCGAAAATGCCCTATATTTAACAAAAAGTTAGGTACCTGTTACTTTGACCATTGACCGAATGACTTTGCCTGTGACCTTGACCCCATGACCTTGAAATTTTGTCAAATTGATACTTAGATAATTCATAACAACTTTCTCATATATCTTTGTGTTAAAAAAAGTCAATCAGTTGTGAGTTATTATGCCATTTGTATACAATGGTACCCTATGTTATTGAAGCGCCCCAAGTGGACCGTTTATCGACAGATTTCATTTTCATTCGCATACTTGTGTAGACATTCACTTAACAATCATTCATACAGAAATGGGAAAGTCCTTTTTACCCTTTTAGGCCTCCCCCCTGTTGTGGGGCTTCAGATAGGGATGCTACATGTGCTACATGCCAAGTTTGGTTAAAAATGATCCACTTGTTCTTGAGAAGAAGTTGAAAATGTCTCACATTTGACAAAAATCTTAATATATTATCTGATTACCTAGGTGCCTGTGACTTGGACCTTTGACCCCATGACTTTGAAATTTTGTCAAAATGATCCTTAGATAATTCCTAACAACTTTCTTATATGTCTTTGAATACAATTTGTATACAATGGTACCCTATGTTATTGAAGCGCCCCTATTGGACCATTTATTGACGTATTTCATTTTCATTCGCATACATTTGTAAACATTCACTTATCAACTTGAAAGTCATTTGATAGTTGTTTCATGAGAAGAAGATTTTGAAGATGTACCAAGTTTTGTCATTTTTTGCCCCTTTCCATTCGCAAATTTCGCTTCACATGTGGATGCTATATGTCAAGATTTGTTAAAATTTGCGCACTGGTTCTTGAGAAGAAGTCGAAAATGTGTAAATGTTAACGACGAACGGCGCACGACGACAGACAAAAGACAATTGCAACAGGTCACCATGAGCTCAGGTGACCTTAAACTAATGACGACCTTTATGAAGAAAATCCCTTCCCTGATTGACCAACACGCTGTTGAGATGTAATCCAAACATTGAAATAGTTCAAACAGGTCCACATAATTTGATATTCACCGTATAGAATTTAAGAATTTCAATGCCTGTATATATCCTTTTTGTGTTATTGTATATCAATCTAAGTGATAAAAACGTGGAAAATTGAAAACAGAGAGAGAGAGAGAGAGAGAGAGAGAACTTACCAAGGAAATAAATTTACCGTGAAAGGGGCATTAGCCATGTTTTTTCTCTTCTTTTTTGTCTTCCCATTTTACTACTTAAATTGATTTACAATAACAAAAAAGAGATATAAACAGGAATAAACATTTTTAAAATCTTGTATATTTTGTGAAAATTGGCCGAAAAACCAAGGATTGGCACTTTTTCAATTGCATTTCATTAACTCAAGCTGGTCTTGATGTATATGAATACTACACTGGACCTGACCTTATTTTTACAAAATATATAACAATGTAATTTTTTACACCTGTGTATAGCTCTTATTTGTTATTATCCATCACGTATAAGTAGATAAAGTAGAAAAAAAGGATTTTTTGGTAAACGCAGCTAATGCCCCTTTAAAACAAGACGTCATAATGGTTCATGGATAACATTACGGATTGAATCAACGAAATTGGTTTTTAATATGTGATCCTGTGCATACTATGTCAAGTATTAACTGTTTATTTACTGTGCACCATGAAATGTTCTGTCCCGTTTAATTTCCGCCATTTTTGTCTTAACACGAGAAGGCGAATTTGAAATGAAACTGCAAATTTCCAGCTATATAACTGAAGCTAGGACATAAACTATGGTGACTTTGGGCAAATTTTAAGCGGGGTGAACACGTTTTCTGTCGTAGAAAGGCGAAAATTTTCAGGTATTATATAGTAAGTAATTCAGTACATTAAATTGCACTTTTCGTGTAATAGGCCAGAATCAGGATTCATTAAAGTGAGGAAATATTATACAATGATGGACTTTTCAGTAGATTTGGCCTCTCACATTTCAATAACTGTTTTCTTATATAAACTTGTGTTGTAAATATAACATGACTATCACATAAACTACAATATTTGTCAATATTGGTTTTCCAGTCAACATAAAACCATATCCATCCGCTCAAAAGTCCATAACTGTTTTATTATATAAACGCGTGTGTAATAAATGTAATATGATTGTAAAATAATTTGCAACGCATGTTTATTAAAAACATCTGCTATTTCTAAGATGAATAAACCGGAACGAGGCTTTCATTCTTTTTTTCTCGGACATTACCTACTAATCTTAGGTAACGATCAGAGAATTTCGAAAAGTGTGAACAGGAATTTCCATATCCTATTTTTAGGCATGATATTCAATTATGTAGATATACTTCAAGATGTAAAAAAGCCGGCTTATCCCACCAGAAGCCATTTATTTTGAATTTATACAATAAAGATTCATATTGCTCACTGAATATCAATTATCACAGGTTGATAAATGCTTATAACGACCTATTTGAAAGCCAAATGTTGTACAGTAAACGATGATGGAACATGAAATATTGGGTTCATGTACTACGATTCGATCTTTTGTATTTACATTGATTTGATAATGATATTCTCCGTCCATATGCAATATTTTCTGATAAAGAATTAATCCACTGTAATGATAGTCTAAACCGTTTCCTTCTCAAGGCGGCTTTTCCAGAAATGCAAATTACAAATAATTCTCTCAGTGCCATTCTGAATCTAGATCCAGTGATTAGGTAGACAAAAAACGTCATACACTTATTTGTATATAACATGTAAAATGTAATAGAGAAAACCAGCACACGTTCTTGGTCACTGTAGGAACTAAGTTTGTCTTTGTCCAGTGCCGTTAAGATGCTGAAGGGAAATGTTAAACACAGAATAACTATTGACTCACCAATGAGCATTGGCGTCAAAGTCTGCCATTGTTTATCTGATCTGCGCGAAAAACAACTGCAAAAACCTTGTTCACTACCACCACCAAAATATCTGCACCTTTCTAAGCCTTTGTTACATCCGGGGGATGACGAAGATCCTGGGATTGGCCTCGTGAAATACGTCCGTATTGTTGACGATCGATACACCTGAATTGCTAATTCTACATTTCCCACTATCATTATAATGGAACATATCACGAGGAAGGAAATATGGATCCAAGGCCATATCCGTATAAAAAATATTCTGTATATTTCTGTTTGTGGCACTACTTCACAGAGTCGTTCTCGGTGATATCCCTCCACCATATTCGAGCCAATAAGAAAATGGAAATTTTTCATCAAAACTATCACACAAAGAATGCCGACAATCCTAACAGCATGCTTTTTCGAACTTTTAGAAAATGAACGGAATGGGAAACTTACGGCTAACGCTCTTTCCACTGTCATTGACGCAGTGATCAAAATGCCCAAATCACAATTACTCCAGCCATAGAATTCTAAGAATTTGCAAAGATCATTCAAAGCCTCTTTTTGATATACATCCGTAAATGAAACGTACAGCCAATGTGACGTCATAGAGATGATCATGCTTAAAACATCATTTGTAGCACCCGCAATCATGAAAACTGACGGTGTCTGTTCCCGGAAATACCGTGTGCGCATGACAATTAGTATAAGTACATTACATGCAATACCGACACATATCAAAACCGGAGGGTATACTCCATTTAAAATCTTCACGGTTGTCAAGAAAGCTATACTGAATGACGCATTTTCAGGACGATAAACCAGTGGTGTAATGTTCTTGACAGTAGATTGGGTAATTGATAAATTGTAGAAATCCATGTTTTTCGATGAAAAATATACTTCCGAAAGCTTATCGTCATATTCTGAAAAAAATTAATTTTTTAATGACAAATAATAACTTGACATAGAAAACACTAGTCTTTTAAAGATCAAAAGAAGTTTGAATTATTTTTGTTCAGGACTGTTTCCATAATCAAACACTTAAATTTACACCCAGTCTTTTATATTTAAAAGGTTTTATATTAGACTACTGTTTGACAGTAGATAGCATAAAAGTATTAAAAAAAAACAACAATCGACACTTAGATTATTTATGTTACCAATAAATCTTCTACGTAATTCATTGCAAAATGCACATAATTCATCTCTTGAACATCATGTAAAGTGTATTCTTAATCCTATTATTGATATTAATCACACCTTTAAAATTAAGAATCATGAAATATGAGTGTAGTCTCGACTAGGATATACATTGTATAATATTATGTCAATAGAAAAGAATGTTACAGTAAATTAGAAGTCAATTAATTACTGCGTAGAAAATAACTTACTGATTCTTTAATTGATTATATAAATCATCATGTTATCTACATATAACCCCGAAAAATGAATTTACAATAACTTGCCTGATCATACTGTAACTATTGGCATCTTTTGCTCAACCTTTTCTAGTAAAGTCAACGAAATGTCCATTAGGGTCGGAATGACCATCTCACAACATCAACACAATAACCAAACCAAAACGTTTATGTGAAAATAAGCATTCCCTATGAAAATTTATAATAAAGTCGAAACGAAAGCATCTGAAGTGTTGTTTACATTATAGCCTTCATTTTAGATAATCAAATCTTGAAATAAAATTCGACATCATGTTTGAGGATGATCTCCATGAAGATCGTTTTATAAACACACATGTTAATACTAAACATTTTGCAAAACAACTACCTGATCCGTCTCTTGCACGTGCTCTTACTTCTTTCGCAGACAGTTCGAATATAAACATTTTAGCACATCACCTTCTTCTGAAAGTAGTGGGTTGATAACATCTGCTGATGATTAGGGCCACAAATGATATACAAAGATCAGAACCAAACAAAGTATGCGCTTGTCTTATTTACTTAATTTTATTAGACAATAAAACATAATTATAACATTCAAAGTATAAAATAAATCAAGAACAAAAACATTGTATAATCAAACACAAATTACCTGAGTTAGGCTTGCATCTTTGATCTTTAGATATAAATAAAGGTTAGAATCGAACAGTGCTCTTTCAAATGAAAACAGTGAAAATTGATTTAAACGGATGTTTACTAAAGTGAAATTAGAACCTTTGATTGATCAAAATAGTATTTCTGAAAATTTGTTTCTATCTGTCTTATAAAGTAATAATTTATTGAATTTCACATTACTCATTTTCTTTCTCCTTTATGAGTAGTTTCTTTTAACTTAAATATAACACAATACACCGATGGGGATGTCACGGATATATGATGTATATTATACGCATAAATATAATTTTGTAAAAATAGGGCCACACAAATGCTCGTTTCTGTCACTTAGACTTGAGCTCGAACGTAAAACAGATGTAGACTTCCGAACCAAAACTTGGTATCATACAAAGCCATAAAATAACTATATTCCTAAATCCGTTCAAGAGTAACAACTGTAAAATATATATAAATGATATAGAGCAATACAGAAAAATGTCTTACTATAATGTCGTTGGGTTTATAGATTTTACGATGACGTCGTTATGCTTAACTCCTCAGAGAATTACATATAAATGTTAGTTAACGCAAAATTAAAACATTTGTCCAGACCACAATTCATGACAGATCACATTCAGTTTTATACATTTCTTTTGGATAGACTTACCTTGCTAGGTGACATCAAAGCATTTTGCAAAGGAAATTATCCCTGCTTATATCCCTTACTTATCCATTAAAGCAAAGCCGTCCTATTCTTTGCACAATAATTGCTCGAACTAATTGTATTAATTTGATGTATTGACCGTTGCCGGTTCAATCCTTAAGTATTTTCCTGCGTATGGTTACTTACCACATGTTGCAGCCACCAAACATGCAAGAAACACAATAGTCTGTATGTGTCGACTACTGTCTCATATCAGCTCAGGCAGTTGTACCATATTACTTTTTTGTTCTTCTGTTATACTGTGGCGTCGATTTCTGAACGGTTTGTGGAAACACGAGATCCAATGTACCGGGAAAGACCACCTTCCAGCACGCAAGTAAATACTTCCACACGTAACCAGCTTAAAATCCAGCCGAATTCCAACCTGCATTTTAAGTTGGATATCTACATTGTAATAATTATAATTATCCAAAAGTTTCAATTGAAAAATAAAATGGCATGCAGTTTTGTGGTAAAAATAGCATTTATTCACAATTCTCATACGAATTATTTTACTTTACTACGTAGTGAAGACAGTAACTTCCTGATATAATTAACCATGTGGTAGACATTAGTTCTGACAAAAAATCTCCTCCTCTTCCTTTGAATATGTTAAAAAGAACGAGGTAGAAACTGTCTCGTCCCAGATGAAGAATGGTTGGGTTTCGTCAGACTGTTTCCGTGCATCAGACGCGACTCTAGTTAGATCTTGATTTATCCAGACCCCTTTGGACCCTTAAGTGTTTATGAGGTTTAATTTTATATGATTACTTTGTTAGGAAGTATTCGGTGCGATATAACAAGGCATTGAAATGTTCAAATTTTCATATAGATTAAACAGTTTGTTCTATGTTATACAAATATTTTAGATGAATGTCTGAATCAAATGAAAACTAATTTCCATTAAGTATTTGATTTCATTAATTGGTACAAAAATGATGGTTTTGAAATCTATATTAACAGTTTATTTCGGTTATAAAAAATATTCAATGCTTATTTGATCTTTTTCTCAATCAGCAAAATTGAATTTGTTTACTTGACACTTAGAACAAAAAAGTGCATTTTAACACGTCGATAGTAGTCAATTGATTAAGATACACGTCATATGGAGAAATATGGTACCATTTTATTCACGAGCTGCTCATTACGACAGGAGGATGTAAAGTATATTCATCAATACATTACCCACGCAACTCTAGTGTACAAGAGGTACGTAGGGATCTACAGTCTTCCCAAAAAAGAGTCACTGTGCCCGAAATCCATTTAAAGATATGGTTATGTTTTAAAAGTAATATACCCCAGTAAGAGATATAAACTAAAAATGCAAGCGGAGTATTATGCAAAATATGTGTATCATCAATTTCTCCTTAATTGCCTCAATTCGTCAATCGAGTAACTGTGTAAAAGGGATTTTCAAGTTAGAGAAGAACTTTTTTAGTATTTGAATCGTTAATTGTATTTACCTGATTGGTTTGGAGTCTTGTTATATTAGTTTTATCATTCACTGTATTAGCTTGGTTTGGAGTCCTGTGATGAAGTTGAACAGTTAGTTGTATTTGCCTTGTTTGGAGTCATGTTATGTAGTTGTATCGTTAATTCTATTTACCTGGTTGGTTTGGAGTCTTGTTATATTAGTTTAATCATTGACTGTATTAGCTTGGTTTGGAGTCCTGTGATGAAGTTGAACAGTTATTGTATTTGCCTTGTTTGGAGTCGTATTATGTAGTTGTATCGTTAATTGTATTTGCCTATCTTGGAGACCTGTGATGTAGTTGTATCGTTAATTGTATTTGCCTGTCTTGGAGTCCTGTGATGTAGTTGTATCGTTAATTGTATTTGCCTGTCTTGGAGTCCTGTGATGTAGTTGTATCGTTAATTGTATTTGCCTAGTATGGCGATCTGTGATGTAGTTGTATCGTTAATTGTATTTGCCTGCCTTGGAGTCCTGTGATGTAGTTGTATCGTTAATTGTATTTGCCTAGTATGGAGACCTGTGATGTAGTTGTATCGTTAAATGTATTTGCCTAGTATGGCGACCTGTGATGTAGTTGTATCGTTAATTGTATTTGCCTAGTATGGAGTACTGTGATGTAGTTGTATCGTTAATTGTATTTGCCTAGTATGGAGTCCTGTGATGTAGTTGTATCGTTAATGGTATTTGCCTAGTCTGTAGACCTATTATGCAGTTACATATGGGGCGTAGTTTTATTTTTTAATACCGGATAGTGATATCACTCTTTCGAATAGGTGATATCACTTATTCAATAAGTGATATCACCTATTCGAATGGGTGATAGATCAGAGAAATGGGGAGTATAAAGTTGTTATTGTTTCCAAATTTGAATAAGTGATATCACCTATTTGAAAGAGTGATATCACTTATAAGGACAAGTGATATCACTTGTAAAAACAAATAAGTGATATAACCTATTATTATAAGTGATATCATTCTTTCGACTAGGTAATATCACTCTTTTAAATAGGAGATCACTTTGTACTTTTTTATAGGTGATTTACCTATTCGAATAATTGATATCACTTTTTCGAATAGGTGATATCACTTTAAAAATGATATCACTCATTCGAATATTCAAATTTGGAAACAATAAAAACTTTATACTCCCCATTTCTTCCATAAATGTTGATCTGCAGTGAATATCACTAGGCCTATATTTATGGAAGAACAAATCGCAAAGGACGATATAACTGTATCGTGATAAAGGCGCTGCGCTGCAAAATCGGAATCATCCCACGTGAAAACAATAATACCAATTATAGAAAAGAATCGTTAATCTTATTGCTATATTAATTAACCCTGATTATCGTGTTTCCACTTTATGATTGCTGGGGTTTAATATGCTAAAGAGCAAAATCACTCTATGGTAATGCCCATGTTGAATAAACACGTGAAAACATGATAAACAAACTGACAGTCGATAGCTAATCAATTTTGAGACTGAATTCATCAATTCACCGTTTTAATATTGTAAAACTTTTCTGTCATAATGAATACAGTTTTACTGCCCAAGAACATAAAATGTCCAGAAGCCAAATAAAAGATATCCGATACTACTACTGGTAAATTTTGTCGCCGCCATATTGTTGTAGCAACAAACTTGCATAAACCTACTAAACCACCCCAGAAGGCAGCTTGAATGGTTTGATAAACTAGTTTGGGTTTAGGATAAAGCAAATGAAAAAAACAATTTTTAGTTCAGAACCAGATTAAAACCGGTTTATGTAACTAATGGAAAGTTTACCAAACTGGTTCAAAACTAGACTACTAAAACCAGTTTCTGTAGAACAAATTCGCCCTTAATTGTTCAGTGCTTTTGTCCAAGTGATAACAATTTCGTTTGTGACCCACGAATCGTCAGATTTCGTTGCATCTATTTAGTTCATGTCAGAAAGATCAAATTTTGATAGTCAAATGAAAAATATTCTAAAACAATGTTGAATTCATATGTTTACAAACTTATCAATTTTCAAACTATCCCAATATGTTTTAGCCGATTCAAGGTACTAGAAAAAACAATTGACATTATATACATTTGATT
This sequence comes from Atrina japonica, assembly GCA_030159075.1. Taxonomy (NCBI): domain Eukaryota; kingdom Metazoa; phylum Mollusca; class Bivalvia; order Pterioida; family Pinnidae; genus Atrina; species Atrina japonica. The sequence continues at coordinate 138,987 of BROG01000619.1, forward strand.
ATGACATTTTTGCAATGTCATTACATAGAAATTATTTCGAAATGAAAATAATGTCCTTATCTAAATTTATATCAGTTTTATTAGTTGTAAATGTCTCTTCACATTAAAAGTAGAAAAAAAGTAGTTGTGAGTACATTAATCTCGTGTACCTTTATTTTACTGCAAATTGCTTCGAAGACGAATTCTGGTCAGTCTGAGGAGGTGAAAAAGTACTGCAAATAGAGACCCCCCTGGGACTTTTGGTAACTTTAAAAACGAATCGATCAGAAGCACATTATCCATTTTACCCAAAATACTTCAATATTTGCAATTCCACGTGATCTATATTTTCATTTCACAAAACTCTAAATTACATTTGTAATTGTTTGTAAATTAGAATTAGATATACTATAGGAAGCACAGAGTTATATCAATACAACATTTCATCTACATCAAACTGTCCTATACTATAAGTATAATTAAGTTTGTCAACGAGTAACCGGTTAACCGAGTACTCGTCGGATGGTCCGATTATCGAATACTAAAATCAGTACTCGTTTATTCGTACAGAATTTAAAAATGACATGTATTCAGCATTCTTGAAATATTTAGAAATAAAGATAATCATGTAACTGATTTGACCTACCGTCTATTTATACAACAATCAGTGTCTTTATACTTGTCACTTGATTTGGGAGGTCTTTGTATTTTGTATATGAGAGATATATACATGTAATGATATTCTATTATTCAGATAATTTTGTCTTTAATGGCGTTTAAACCAGAGATATGTCAAACTTACATGTACATATAGTTATATTAAAACATTTCATTCAATAAAACGATACATTACTGAATCCATGTAGGGTACCAAGGTTCCAAAGCCATTTAAGTTTGGTTGAATTTAGTAAAATAAAAACAGCATATAACCGAGTCTTCTAGAAATGGCAATTTATCAACTTCCGCCCGCTGATTCTTTCATTTAAAATAATAAAGCTACTACTGTTATGTTTTAGATAAGACTGATGGTCCTTATATAGTGTCCGAAAACATTTTCCCGGATATAGTGGGAACAATATATTATAACTCCTCGGGCAAATAAATGTATCTGTGCAACTCCCTCCACTTTGAATAATTTCTGGGTCTGCAATAGTACATAAGTGACCGAGTACTCGATCGGAAAAACATTCGATTAATCGGTTACTAGGTATTGACTGATTTGACAACCTTATAATTATAATATAAATTATTTACAACTAGCCATGCTAAGGTTCAGAATGTATGCATTGACACGAGTCTATAAATAGAGACAGGTATAATTTGTGTTTTAGCACATTAATAAAACACATCGTGACTGATAAAATGGATTCCAATGCAGGAACACGACTTTTCAAATATTTTCATTTGTTTTTGCAAATCAGCATTGTGTGGAATATCATTTGGGCTTATTTTGTCACACATACAAAACAAACCATACCAATAATGAGAAATGCACTTTTCTTTAAAGAAATAGTTTCAGCGCATTAAAAACGAAATAAAGTTGCAAGCCATTTAGACAAATATTTCCATTCAAGTTAGAAATATAGATCGTGTTGCAAAATCTTTTGATAGATATTAACTGAAACAATGCATTGATAATATATTATTTTATTGGTTTTGATAATACAATTGCTTTGTACAAGTAAAATGATTGGATTGTACATTTGGATTGTTTGAGACTGACTGGATTGTGTATTTGGATTGTTTGAGACTGACTTTTAGACTGTTATTTATACTTATAGTAATATTTCACTCAGATAACAGCATTTAAATTCTACACTGCTCAAAAGCTAAGATATTCATTTTCCCGGTGGGTACTTCTTACACAGATTTGGCAATACATTTAGATTTATTATTTGGCCTTGTATTATACCACTTTTACTTTTGGAAATATACATTTATATTAAAATCAAGCTCAACTGATGGAGTCTTATTCACAGAACGATCGTCTTGAGCAATTAGTCTGGACTAATTCTAATTTTATAACTTTTGTATCGTTAAAAATAGTCTGGAATTTAGCCAAACACCTTTTCGTTACGTATATAAATATATATATATATATATATATATATATATATATATATATATATATATATATATATATATATATATATATATATATACATACGTGTCACAGTCGAACGAAGAATTCTTAAAAGAATTTTACATAGTGCGTTTTGTAACAAATACAATCACGTATGTCCCTTTTATACTTCCGTAGAAAAAATGTGTATGAGACTTAGAAAGTAATTGAAAACGTAACAAAATACACATTTGTAATATGTAATTATTATCCGTTTTGTGGCAGAAATTTTTTTGACACATCTATTCATTAAAATATACTATACATTTCATATAAAACATATATTTTGTTGAAAAAATGGTGTGCCGTTAGCCATCGAACTTGGCTAAACTTTTGTCTAATAATATTTTTGTCATATTTGATGCCAATCAGATTACATGTAGTGGTTATTTCCTTCACATATTTCATAATGGAGTGTCCATGTACGGATAAGGGGAGCTAACTTCTGCAGTATTATCAATATTCTTTCACTTCTCTCTCTTTCTCTCTCTCTCTCTCTCTCTCTCTCTCTCTCTCTCTCTCTCTCTCTGTGTTTGTTTCAGGAATCACGACTACATATTTTGTTTTTCTTTAATGCATACCATCTTTTCGACTGTATCAAACGCAAATTCATTGTTTTTTTATTGATGTTTTTTGTAAGGTGACCGAAAATAGTTTAAATATCTCTGCACTGCCTTATACGGACTTGTCAGTACAATATAAACAATGCGGTGTCATCCTTAATTTGCATCAGTTGATAAAAAGATACCACGATGATATAGGTACTAGTATATGGAAGTTTGTAACTAACAAAAAAGAACTTGTGGTAGATTATACAATACTAAAAACTGGAGAGCATCAACCATCTTGAAAACCACTGTGAGCACACAAAAAAATATGCGTAAAAGTACATATACTTACATATATATAAACTTTTCTTAATATCCTCCAAAAGGCTGCGTTTCCCAAGCTTGACCGATAATTTTAAAAATTCCAAAATATAAATTAAGTTTCTCAACATCCACTCTACAGGTATTAGAAGAGAAACAATTGTGATATTCAAAAACAAAGCACAATGCTTCATTTCAGTAACCCATCCATTCATAAAATGGTAAATAAAAACTTAAGTTTATACACAAAATATTTATAGTGTTTCCTTTCTTAAGAAAAGTATTAGTAATAAGATTTGTAAATTTGTGTTTAATAAGCTAAATAAACCATTCAAAAGATTAGAAAACCTCCAGGAGCACATTGAGCATGTGGTGACAACTGTAAACAATCTGTTTGAGAACTCGGTTTGCTGCTGGTGTAGAACGGTAGAGTCGTACAACACCTTACCGAAAATTACAACGAATGTCGAAGTAGATCCGAAACTATAACATGTTTATTTTAAATGTACATTCAATAACACTGTAAACCACCCCTTTCTTACCGTATGTAATTTATTTTTATTTTATTTTTATTAACTCATAAACCTTGGATCAATATATTTCAGGTATGTCAATCTTTCAGCATAGCCATAACATATCGCGTAGTAATATTGTCAATTTTGTGATAAGGCAAAGATGAAAGCTGATGAAGATGAAATGGTGGGGCAGTAAAATATGTTCAGTTATTACGACCAATCGTGTAAAATCGAATGATGTTATTTTGTCTTTTATATACTTTATTTGTCCTTATATCCGGATCCCTGTTATATATCCCTGTTCAACATATCTTTATATTGTATATTTGGGAATACCTTAATATTGCAGTTCATTTTCAAGTAAAGGGTAGTTTTGCAAAAATTATATAAAATCTAGCTTTAATAAAACGCAAATTAATATTTTACACACATACATATATAAGTAAATTATGGTATTTGTACAGTACTAATTTGGCGATTATGTGATAAATGTTAAATAATATCACTGCGTATTAGTTCTTATCCTCCGTCGTAGCGTCGTTGTTGAAAGATATATTTTGATGGCAGTTCGTAATGTAGGGGTTTCCTTTATTATTAACAACAGCTATAATTTCCTATTGAAATATAAAAATCTCAGATACCAAAGTATAAATCAATAGGATGTCCAGGACATAGATACAAATCCGGTAAAAATGGACAAACACGGACCTCTGAAAACCAAGAGGTGGGATCAGGTGCCATGGAGGAGTAAGCATCCCCTGTCGACCGGTCACACCCGCCGTGAGTCCACAGTCAAGTCCAATGAAACACGTGAGGAGTGTATCCTCGTCACAATTGGTACAGACGTCTCAACAACCGCCAACGAAAAGGCAACTCAACATTTCACTTAGTGAAACAGAGTAGTCGCAAACAAGACTATTATACCGACCATAAAATTTGCGGAACGTTGACATTAAACGCGGTTTTTCGATATCCCTGTGTCAATAATTTGTCAGTGAGTAGTTTACCTCTGTATATGAAATCTTCATATGTTGTGCACGCCCTGGCATATCGGATCATTTGTGAAATATAAACTCCATATGCAGGTGAGTGAGGGATATTACTACTTAAACGTGGAAAATTTACGATGGGAAAGCCGAAATCGTCGCATTTATCGTATAGCTTGGTTGCTAATTTCCCGTCTGTGTTGATATTAAGTAAAATGTCTAAGTATGAAGCGTGTGTACTTGATTCTGTTGTATCTTTAATTTCTAGTTCGCTGGGATATATCGCATTGACATATGTATGAAAATTGTCATTATTAATTGACAAAACGTCGTCGATATATCTAAATGTCAAATTAAAGGACACCGCTAACTTTTTCTTCTTTTGATTCAGCAGTTTCTGAATGAAGTCTGAATGTATAAAACCAAAGAAAGAATAATTATAACAGCCACAAGGATCGCCACTACAATCCAAAATGTCACCTTCTCCATTTTCCCTGAAATCAGAAATGATCACTGTTCAGTGTTTTGTGCGAGTAGTTACAATTCCGTGACATACTTTAACAACAGAATACCCAGTATGAAGGTTTTACGTCTGTAAATAATTTACAGAGAAATCGAAACCCATGAATAGAAATGTCGAATCTAGTCGTCAGATTGCATATCATTTTTTATTTGAGGATGCTTAACAATATGCAAGTTAAATATATTTCCCATTTAGAATTCGCAATTGTTCTTCACGTTGAGACCGTTAGTGTAACCAATTTGTCACATGCGGGTGTGGCCGGTCAATAGGCGATGTTTACTCTTCCATGACACCTGATCCTACCTCTGGATTTCCAGAGGCCGTCTGTGTTTGTCCAATATTCACCAATTTGTATATTGTATTCTGGACATTCTGAACATTAATACGATACAAAAATGGAATTAGTTCCGAGTATAATAATATACTTTTACCTTCATTTTCCTCACATTGCTTCAGGGTTGATTTCTGGTCAGTCGGAGGACGTGGGAAACTGCCACAAATAGGGAATCCATTTGGGACTTTTGGTAATTTTGAAAACGATTCATTAAGGAGCATGGCCATACCATCAGAGGAATGCAATGCTATATGGCAGTGCATTATCCAAAGACCTGGATTGTTGGCCTTTATCCTTACTACAACATAGCTACCACTAGGTACAATAATAGTATCCTTGCGCACGGGGTTCTTTAATTCTAGACCCGGAACGTTTCCATTTGCCCACGACGAATTACTCCATGTCGCATTATTGCAGAAACTTTCATTTTTCGGTTTGCCTCCACGACAGTCTATATCAGAATTAGGAGAAATAAATTTCCCTGTTGTCTCATTATAGTTTCCATAACCCATTTTCAAAACGTAAAATGAATGGCCATGCATGTGAATGGGGTGCGCCCATCCACTTCCTCTACCCATGTTCAGAAATACCATCTGGATTGTATTTCCATGCTGTAGGTCGATGGAATATGTACAGAAACACTGTTTCTCCTCCCCACAATCTTTCTTGTCACAAATCGTATCTATTTGCGTCGGCTGGGATATCCCTGAAACCCTGGGAAATTTAAAACTCCTTCCATTGACAGAAGATGGGAACGTTGTTATACCCGAAAACCCAAAATTCAGGAAATATTCTTGGAATTTACCGTTTATCACAGATGGTGCTGGGTCATGATCATTTTCTGATTTGAGGTGATCAATACGTAGACATCGGATATGTTCGTTTGCTGGATAGTAAGTAAATGGACAATTCAACACAACGCATTCATTATCCTCGGTGCAGTTTTTCTTATAAGACAAAGATGGCTCTCTTTCCGGTGCACCAGAATATCTTAAAATTGCTTGAACAGTCGTGACCTTGTTTATTTCTAGAGTTTGACCTCTAATCCAGTAATTATCTACAGACTGGTTGGCATGAAGTATAAAGTCAAATCTCTCACCTGGATTAATAAATGATTCTACCGTTATTGGTTTCACGTTGTATCCATCTGACTCTATTATATTAATTTCATGATCATCTACATATATTCTAAATGGATAAAGAGCTCCCACGCATATAACACGGAATCGGTATGTCTTTCCCCTTTCTACATTGAATATTTCTAAGGGTGATTTGATATAATTGTTAGTGTCTGGGTCGAAATATCTACCTTTCCCATTAATCAGAACTGACTGGACGTCAAATAAACTAAAGAAACATCCATCAAGCGATCGGGAAGGTTGAAGTTTCTTTCTGTCCTTATATATTCCATATAACATGTGTTGAAATCCAAGGTCTGCGTCTCCATCATGGTTCCATCCTTGTATTTGCAAAATGTGTTCCGGTAAAGGAACTGTTTCACCGTCACGTATTATAAGAGCTCCTAAAAGACCCTTTGCTCTTTGGGTGCCGATATGAGAATGATACCAATATGTACCCTTTGGAGACGCTTTGAATTTATATGTAAACGATTGACCTGCCAATATCGGACACTGTGTGAAAAATGCCACACCGTCCATGTATGGTGTCCCTTCCTGTGGAAATCCGTGCCAGTGAATTGTGACGCTGTCAGAAAGAAGATTATTATAAACGTGAATGACAAGATTTTGACCTTCGTAGACAATGATATCTGGGCCAGGCAAAGACTTATTAGCTACCACAACAAGTTGTCCCCTTTCCCATCCATCAGTTGTTATAACTTCATCTGGATTGATCGGTTCCGCCGTAGAAATATTTGTGACGTCATATTTCCAAAGTTTGCCATCTTCTGCATATACTTGTCTGTGCACCGGATGGTTCATAGTTATGTAGTGTTCTACAATAAGTGAGGTTTCACAGACATCCTGCGACTTGTCACAAGTGTAGGCAGAGACTGTTACACAACTTGCCAGAACAAATAGACATGTCGAAATATCCATTTTCATCTGCAATTTAAAAATATCACTGTCTACAATTCCATTATTTCAAAATTTTCATTTTCCAAAAGTAAAGATAAACCCTGTAATAGTCTTTATGTGAGAGTCAGAAACACATGTACAGTAATAAGTAAGATTATGTAAGTTTTCTAACAGTGAAAACAAGATTTGTGTCCTCACTTGGAGTATCACAACCGGAAGTCACATGATTGTATACATACACATGAATTTACAAAAAGTAATTGGTATCTGTGTATTTACACGTGCAAAAATCGCGACTTACAAAATGAACCCCAATGCGACTTTTGAAATTTTTTGCAATTTTGTCAAACCTTTGAGTGAGTACAAGCAATGTACGAATATTATTGTTGTAAAAATAATATTCCAGAAAGTTACTTCTACAAACATTTTAGCAGTTGTCGTTCATCATCTCCAATGAACTCCAATGAATTTTCATGTATACTATATTCATTTTTTCTCATATTTATATTACCTAATGTATCATTTACTTTGTGAATGAACAGAGTTCCAGATATATTGCATTAAATGATACTTCGAGTAGGTAAAAATTGCAGACACGAAGAGCAAATAAGAGCAAACGGCTCACGGCATGGCTGCACATGTGATGGTTCTTGGACGAAATTTCTTACTTTTAAGTGCGTTTATTTTCAAATTACGTCACAATGCCATCGCCGTATGTAGACCAGTTTTGTAACTACAGTTACATAAACAATATTCTTATGTGAAATACATTTTTCTTTATAGAAAGTGTTTCTGCTGATAAAGAAATAGGATAAAGTTGCAAGCCATTTAAACAAGGATTTCACTTCAATAAAAAAATCTAGATAAATGTTAAAAAATCATTTGAAAGTACAGTATATAATGACATATTATATTTGTCCATCTGACAATCATCGGAGATATTGTATTTTGTATGTCTGACAATCATGGGCTATATTATATTTTTTCTGTCTGACAATCGTGGAACGTATTGTATTTGGTCTGTCTGATAACCATGGGACATATTGTGTTTTGTCTGTATGACAACCATGGGACATTAAACAATTATTGACTTTGGTTATCAGTCCACAGAAACACAATATTGACCGAGGCAAAGCCTTATGTCACCCGAAACTAAAGTCAGTAATTGTTTTATTATATAACTATTTCAAAATTTCGAAACCTTCGAGCCAGTTTTCCAGTGGTTTGTGTATTTGATTCATCGAATCATATACGCTTTCACAAATCGGAAAAGAGCGAATGCACGAGAAAGCAACCGACTAACCATTCTTGTAAATGAACAGGTCCAAATATGACTTCAGGGGTTGACGAGTTAAAATGTAATATTAGAAATATATTTTAATTCAAATTGATATCCTCTGTGAAAATTGATATTCACGACACAAAAGACTCCAATTTGGTCTGTACAAAATATAATGATACATTTTATTTCAGTCTGACATATTGGGAATTTGACAAATTGAAGGACTTATCTGTTATCAAATCATGTCATTCTAGAAATAAACAGATTTGTAAGGCACATTACTATAATTGTTTATTAAAAGAACCAGGGTTGAATACGAATTCTGGTAATCCTACATACACACGTAGTCCACTTTCAAAGGAAGAGATCCTTCAAAATCACGTGTCCGTGTTACGCTCATTTGATATACCTACAACGGATACCGATTTTGAGCTACCATATTTATATTGGATACCTAAACTTCATAAAACCCAATATAAGCAAAGATAAATAGCAGGATCCAGCAAATGTTCTGCCAAACCTTTATCTTTACTCCTTACCAAGATATTGACAGCCGTTAGGGAGAAACTTCAACAATACTGTACAGTTGCTTATTCCAGAAGCGGTGTAAATCAGATGTGGATACTAAAAAATTCGAAACAGATTTTAGAAAATTTGAAGGCACACAATTTTTCTCGAAATCACAGTATTAAAACATATGAATTCTCTACTCTTTACACAACTATTCCACATTAAAAATTAAAAGGAAGACTTTTTAGCATCATAGACAACTATTTTTTCACTAAAGGTGGTACCCGAAAATTTAAATATCAGGATACTTTTTTTGTCAAACACCACTCTGATTCTACACATAAATACACTGAAGTTGATATAAAAAACATGCTGGAATTTCTAATAGATAATATATTTGTAATGTTCGGAGACGTGGTCTTTCAACAAGCGGTCGACATTCCTATGGGAACCAATTGTGCCCCTTTATTGGCCGACCTGTTCCTTTATTCATACGAAGCAGACATCATTCAGAAACTGCTGAATCAAAAGAAGAAAAAGTTAGCGGTGTCCTTTAATTTGACATTTAGAAATATATTAATTAATAATGACAATTTTCATACATATGTCAATGCGATATATCCCAGCGAACTAGAAATTAAAGGTACAACAGAATCAAGCACACACGCTTCATACTTAGATATTTTACTTAATATAGACACAGACGGGAAATTGGCAACTAAGCTATACGATAAACGCGACGATTTCGGTTTTCCCATCGTAAATTTTCCACATTTATATAGTAATATCCCTCAGTAACCCGCATATGGAGTTTATATTTCACAAATGATCCGATATGCCAGGGCCTGTACAACATATGAAGATTTCATATACAGAGGTAAACTACTCACTGACAAATTATTGACACATAATGGGATATCGAAAACCGCGTTTAATGTCAACGTTCCGCAAATTTTTCGGTCGGTATGATAGTCTTGTTTGCGATTACTCTGTTTCACTAAGTGAAATGTTGAGTTGCCTTTTCATTGGCAGTTGTTGAGACGTCTTTTCCAATTGTGACGAGGATTCACTCTTCACGTATTTCATTGACTTGACTGTGGACTCACGGCGGATGTCACCGGTTGACAGGGGATGCTTACTCCTCCATGGCACCTGATACCACCTCTTGGTTTCCAGAGGTTCGTGTTTGTCCATTTTTACCGGATTTGTATCTATGTCCTGGACATTCTATTGATTTATACTTTGGTATCTGAGATTTTTTTTATATGTTTGATAAAAAAATGATATCACAACTAATTGATATACGTAATCATTGATTGTGAAGAAAAAGTAACAACAATAATTATATCACCATTGGCTTATAATAGAGTAAAGACACTAGTAAGTTTAACAAAGTGGTTACTTTAACAAACATCAGAGTTGATATATGGGCATATAAACTTATCTTTTTGTCGTTTCACATTCTTTCCGACTCACCAATACATTTTATTGAAACGTTTTGATTTGTGTGGAGACACATTTTTACCAACAATTACATAACACGGTTGCGTAATGTAACTGCATGAATGTTGTGACACACACACACACACACACACACACACACACACATATATATATATATATATACACACACACACACACACACATATATATATATATATATATATATATATATATATATATATATATATATATATATGTATATATATATATATATATAAATTCGACGAGTTTCAACCGAACATGAAATATTTACAACCTACATTCATAATAAAACAAAACATTATTAAGGGTAATAGCTCCAAGACATTTTGAAAATCAAGCAAAGGGGGAAATAGAAATGTTTACTAATAAAAAAATAAAATATCCAGGGATTTGGAAACAGATAATAAAGATTCAGTATTTTCTTTAACATAACCATCTTTCGCATTATCAGTACACCATCTGCTATGCTTTTTAAAACGTCTGTCATTAACCCCTGCATTATCTGCAGCAGTGGCACCACCTGACCTTAAAGTTTGCAAACCAAATTTAGTTTTATCAACACCAACATATTCCAGAGCAGAAAACATCAGTTCCCTTGCTCTAGTGTAAGATAGTGGACCAGTATTCCTTAATGTAAGACTTAAAGAGTTAAATGTTAAATCCATGAAAATATAACAATCAGAATTTGGCAGGATATTCGCCCTCTGTAAATACAATTCCAATATCCCGTATGGAAAAGTTAAATTTCCTGTTTTTGAGATGTTAACATAACTACCTTGTTTATATTTATCAGTTTTGCTCTTTGATATATATAAAGAAACGTAACCTTAAAAAAAATCAATGTCTGAACGTTTCAGATTCACTAATTCTGAAAATCTCAAACATGCAGCAAAACTTACTAAACACGTACACGCAGTCCTGATATCCGATAAATAGTTACTCCATGATCCAAACTTCTTCACTATTTTTCTCAAAATGTCTGGAGTTATAGGCTCTTTTTTGACGGTAGGTTTCACAGTAATTCTTTGTGCTCCTTCACTTACCGAAATAACTAATGATGACCGACATGGATTACATAAACCGGTAATTTCATGCGCCCATGAAATTGCATAAAATGCCTCATTATTCTTAGATCGGGAATTATGTAACTTAGATAAATAAATAAGGTACAATGATACGTTAAAGTCCGAGGCTGGGAATTGTTGAACAACAGGTCGTTGAGATATGCACCACTTAAGCCATCCATTAAAAGCATATCGATATTTACGGAACGTGTTATCAGTTTTTGATTTTTCACAAAACAATTTTAAGTCTGCAATTGACTCCGCTGATGCATGAAAGGATCGCCACCTTCCGAGGTCAAATAAATCTGCAAAGTGGGTCGAAAAAGGTGAGAAACCAACTGATTATTTTTTTAACTTAGAAAACAGAAATTTCACTTCAAAAATTATGACCAAAATATTAACAGATAACAATACGTTGATAACCAAGCAAACAGATATCTTAGAAGAGGTTCACAATTTTTACAAAAATCTATATAATCATAATACTGTGGAAAATATTTGTTTTAGAGTCTTCCTTTTTAGATGTACAGTCCCAAAACTTAACATTTCTGAGTCAGAGGGTCCACTAACTCTTGATGAGGCAGCAACAACTTTAAAAAATATGAAAAATGACAAAAGTCTGGGGTCTGATGGTTTTACTGCTGAATGTTTTAAATGCTTTTGGAGACAACATGGTGATTTTATTGTTAGATCTATCAATTATGGTTTTAGTATCCATCAGCTTTCAATCACTCAAAGACAGGGCATATTTTCTTGCATTCCAAAGGGCAATAAACCCTGACACTTTTTAAAGAATTTGCGTCCTATTTCTTTAATAAATATTATATATAAAATAGCTTTGGGTAGTATTGCTAATAGACTAAAGAAGGTTTTAGATGACCTTATAAACAAAGGCCAGACAGGGTTTCTCCCGGGTAGGTACATAGGCGAAAATACTAGATTGATATATGATATAATGCCGTATGCTGAAGAAAATGATTTACCGGTTATGTTATTAATGATAGACAATTTTGAGAAGGCTTTCGATTCAGTATCATTTATTAGTGATATATTTTGAGAAGGCTTTCAATTCAGTATCATGTTATTAGTTATAGGTTTGAGGAGGCTTTCGATTCCGTATCATGGAAATTTATTGACAAAGTAATAGAATTTTAGGGTTTTGGGGGAAATATTAGAAGCTGGATAAAGTTATTACACAAAAATGTTAGATCATCTATTAACCCTATTGCGCCATATATTTTCATCTTATGTGCTGAAATTTTAGCTATTAGAATAAGAAATGATAAAGATATTAGAGGTTTAAACATTAAGGATTCATCAATACTATTAACTTAATATGCAGATGATACTACTCTGATATTAGATGACTCTAAAATCATTAGAATAATCTATTAAAGAATTGAAAACTTTCTCAAAAATTTCAGGATTAAAAATAAATACAGAAAAAAACTCAGGTCGTTTGGATTGGGAATAAAAAATAAAGTGCAGAAACGTTTCTTACAATAGGTTCAAAATAATTTTAATCTCGTTGGAGTTTGTTTTTCTGTTAATTTGCACCAAATTCCAAAATTAAGTTTTGACCAAAAATAGTTAAAATAAAGTCTGTTATTGAATCCTGGAAGAGGAGAATACTAACACCTATTGGAAGAATTCAGGTGATAAAATCATTGCTTATTTCACAATTAAATCATCTATTTATTCACTTACCAAATCCTGATACAGCCTTTATTTCTCAACTTTATCAAGTTCTTTATATTTTTTGTGGAGTAGCAAAATAGCAAAATTAAAGAAATACATTTGTTAAGAATAACTTAGATGGTGGCTTGAAAATGATTGATATAAATTGTTTTATTGACTCACTAAGATTAAGTTGAATAAGAAGATTGTTTCAAACCACAAGCAAATGGCAGACTATTTTAAATACTTATGTTGATATATATCTCCTTGCTAATTGTGGTAACAATTACATACACAAATGTATACATAAGTCTAAGAATAAATTTTGAAAAGATGTTCTTAGGGCATGGGGTAAATTAAGAGTAAAACAAGAACTAGAAACAATTAATGACAATAAACTCTTAAATGCGCCGCTATGGTATAAACAAAATTAATCAATAATAAATCTATATTTTGCAAGCATTGGTACCAAAGGGGGGTAACTCTAATTAATGACTTGGTAAAAATTTGTAATTCTTATTGTTTTTATACATATCAAGAATTCACCTAAGCTTCTGGAGTAACCTGTAATTTCCTCGAAGTCTGATGGAGCGAAATCAAGTGAGTAAGGAGATTTTGAAAGCCAGAATCATTAATGGCAGCCATAGCAATGATATATTTGTGAGCGGGGCATTGTCCTGGTGAAACAAGACACCTTTACTGAGCTTTCTACAGTACCTTCACGGCATCCTCTCCTAGTGTTGCTACCATGTCAGCGTGAATAGACTTAGGTGCTAGACGTCTCTTGAGCAAATATTGAATCACTGAAATTTTGTCCATCTTGCTTAAGTCACTTGCCCTGTTTACTTTAGAGTGTTACCTCTTCGACAAAAAAATGAGCAAATGTCACCGTTTGTTAGTTACATATAACTCTAACTAGTCGGAGAACAAGTAGGGCTGAAAAATGGCACCCCTACTTTTTAAACTTCTTCAGTACATATGTTCTCTTGTTCTCTAGTACAACTTTTTGCACAATCCATTCAATGATTCAAAATGCCCTCACTTTTTCGATCAACCAACGATTTTAAAATTTGGGTACACTGCCTTTGCGGGTCACGTGACGTCTTGTCGGATCTTGATCCGCACTGAATGAACTCTCAGATGTGTACTTGAAAATGGCCAATATATGCAAATTACAACAGATGACTTAATATGACATTTAACATTTGAGAGAAGTATTAGTTACCCCATAGAAAAGTGTTGGTTATGTTGTGATATACCATGAACGGTTGTATAACTTCACTTGGGGGTGCATCCCTCGTGAAATTATGCATTCGTCCATGGCGATTGACCTTTATATCCAGAATATATATTTTCAAAGTTAATTAATTAGTCCAAAATCTTTATTTCTGCACTTCTGCACATTATTATATTAACCATTTTATTTTCAGACCGAATCCTTTTCTAACCTTTTCTAATCAGATACATTCATTGTTTTGCTAAAACAATATATGCCGTTCGTTGTTATGTAATTGAATAGTCAATTGTATTTGCCTGTCTTGGAGTCCTGTTATGTAGTTGTATTGTTAATTGTATTTGCCTGTCTTGGAGACCTGTGATGTAGTTGTATCGTCAATTGTATTTGCCTAGTATGGAGTCCTGTGATGTAGTTGTATCGTCAATTGTACTTGCCTGTCTTGGAGACCTGTGATATAGTTGTATCGTTAATTGTATTTGCCTAGTTTGGAGACCTGTTATGTAGTTGTATTGTTAATTTTATTTGTCTGGTTTGGAGTCCTGTGATGTAGTTGTATCGTAAATTGTATTTGCCTGTCTTGGAGTCCTGTGATGTAGTTGAACAGTTAATTGTATTTGCCTGGATTTGAGTCCTGTTATGTAGTTGAACAGTTAATTGTATATGTCTGGATCGGAGTTCTATTATGTAGTTGAATCGTTAATGTATTTGCCTGTGTTGTAGTCCTGTTATGTATATGTATATTTAATTGTATTTGCCTGGTTGAGCCGTTAATATATTTGCCTGTGTTGGAGTCCTCTTATGTTGTTGAATAATATTTTGCCTACAGAGGAGGCCTGTTATGTAGGTGTATCGTTAATTGTATTGCCTGATTTGGAGGCCTGATATGCAGTTGTATGGTTAATTGTATTGCCTGATTTGGAGGCCTGTTATGTAGTTGTATGGTTAATTGTATTGCCTGATTTGGAGGCCTTTTATGTAGTTGTATGGTTAATTGTATTGCCTGATTTGGAGGCCTGTTATGTAGTTGTATCGTTAATTGTATTTGTCTATCTTGGAGCCCTGTTATGTAGTTGTATCGTTAGTTGTATTTTCCTGGTTTAGAGTGTCACATGGATGACGATGTGCTGTCAATCTGTTTCACGTGACATACAAAATTCGGGACCCAAATCAAGGCAAATAAAATCATCGTGCTGATAGATTTAAACAAACGTACAAATAGGATGGATAAAACAAAATACTAAAAGGTATATAAAAAGTAAGTTGGAAAACGTATCATATGACAGAATTTTATTACGCTAAAATAGTCAAAATATGTGTAAAACTTTGATGAATTAAAGCATAGCGTACTGCATACAAAATTAATGTAAAGACTTGTCCTCGTGTTATGTAAATTAATGTTCGATCAACAGTATGTAAATATTGGTATTTAGAATGTAATTTGGCGATTATGTGATAAATATCATTGTTAAGAATAACGATGTTTATCATTTCTTATCAACCGTCGTAACATCTTTGTTGGAAGACGTATCTTCGTTACCGTTCGTATATGATGGCCGTTCGGAACGTAGACTTTGTCCTTTATTTTCAGAGGTTTTCCTATTGACAGATTATAGAATCACCAAGAATTGAAACATTACAATAACCACAAGGGCCGCCACACAATTAAGAATGTTAATTGTTTTTGTCCAAGTGACTACAATTCCTTTTGTGACACACTTGTTAATTCGAATCGTCAGATTTAGTGGCATTTAGTTCATGGCAGAAAGATCAAATCATAACAATAGTCAAATGAAAAATATATAAAAATATTGTCACATTCATATGTTTAAAAACTTTTTTCAAATTTTTCAAACTTTCATAAATAATTTTTGGCATGTTCAAGGTTCAAGAAATCATTAATCATTTGCTATCTCAGGTTTTAAAGTATTTTTTGTTAGCTGTTACGGGTCATTTTTACAATGCCAGTGAATAGAAATTATTTCGAAATGAAGATAATATCTTTATCTAAATTTATATCAGTTTCATCAGTTGTAACTATCTCTTAACATTAAAAGTAGAAAAACGAAAATAGAAAAATAGTTGTGAGTACAATAATCTACCTTTTCTGCAAATTGCTTCGAAGACGAATTCTGGTCAGTCTGAGAAGGTGAAAATATACTGCAAATCTGGAGCTTTTGGTAACTTTCAACACGAATCGTTAGAAACGAAGTATCCAAAATCCTAGATTAACGGCCGTGATATTTATTCTTGCGCACGGGGTTCTTTAAATCTAGACCCGGAACGTTTTCATTTGTCCAAGACGAATTACTCCATGTCACACTGATGTAGAAATTTTCATTTGTTGGTTTGCTTTAACGCAAGTCTATATCAATTTTCCCGTCGTCAATGCTCCGCAGTAGAAAGTATTTGTGACGTCTTATTTCCAAAGTTTGCCATCTTCTGCATACATACACCGTCTTTGCACCGGATGATTAATAGTTATATAGTGTTCTACAATAAGTGAGGTTTCATAGACATCCTGCGACTTGCCACAAGTGTTGTCAGAGATTGTTACACATCTTACCAGAACAAGGACACGGGTCGAAATATCCATTTTATCCAAAAGTCAAATATTTCTTCATTTAATAACGACAATTGTCATACATATGTCAATACGATATATCCCAGCGAAATAGAAATTAAAGATCAAGCAACTACGCTTCATACTTAGACATTTTACTTACTAGACACAGACGGGAAATTAACAACTAAGCTATACGACAAACGCAACGATTTCGGCTTCCCCGTCATAAATTTTCCACATTTAAGTAGTAATATCTCACAGTCACCCGCATGTGGAGTTTATATTTCACAAATGATCCCATATGCAAGGGCCATTTTATTCAAAATTCAAATATTTCTTCATTTAATAACGACAGTTGTCATACATATGTCAATACGATATATCCCAGCGAACTAGAAATCTTAGATACAACAGAATTAAGCAACCACGCTTCATACTTAGACATTTTACTTACTATAGACACAGACGGGAAATTGGCAATTAAGCTATACGACAAACGCGACCATTTCGGCTTTCCCATCGTAAATTTTCCATATTTAAGTTGTAATATCCCACAGTCACCCACATATGGAGTTTATATTTCACAAATGATCCGATATGCCAGGGCTAAAGATTTATACTATGGTATCCGAGATTTTTTATATTCATTAGCATAACTGTACATTACATTTGTAAATTAGAATTTGATATACAATAGGAAATATCATCAGTTATATCATTACGACATACCATCTATGTTAAACTGTTTAATACTGTTAGTAACAGTAATTGAAATACGATTAATAATGTAAATGATTTGCAGTTAACCATACCAAGACTAGGATTGTATGCATTGACACGAGTCTATAAAACGTGTCAGGTATTTGTGTGTTTTAACGCATTGATAAAAACTCATCGTGACTGATAGAATTGACAGTAATCCAAGATCACGACTTTTCAAATATTTGCAATTTTGACATTCTTTTTATGAGTAGAAGCACTGTGTGGGATATCATTTGGGTTTATTCTGTCACACATTAAAAAAACAAACCAAATCAATAATGAGAAATGCACTTTTCTTTAAAGAAATAGTTTCAGCGCATTAAAAACGGAATAAAGTTGCAAGTCTTTCAGATAAGTATTTCCTTTCAAGTCAGAAATCTAGATCGTGTTGCAAAATCTTTTGAGCGATATTAACTGAAATAATGCATTGATAATATATTATTTTATTGGTTTTGATAAGAAAATTGCTTTGTAGAAGTAAAATGATTGGATTGTATATTTGGATTGTTTGAGACTGACTTTTTGCCGGTTATTTTATGCTTATAGTAATATTTCGCTCAGATAGCAACATTTAAATTTTACTTCTCTGAAAAGCTAAGATATATTATTTTTTCCATTGTTTACTTCTTAAACGCATTTGGTAATACATTTATATTTATTATTTGGCCTTGTATCATACCACTTTTTCCGGATATATACAATTATATCAAATTCAAGCTCAGCTGATGAAATCTTATTCACAGAACTATCGTTTTGAGCATTTGATTTGGACTATCTTTTAATTCTATAACTTGTTAATGATATTCTGGGGCCCGTTTTACGAAAGGTCGTAAGTCCTAAATCCTATCTTTTAGTCCTAACTACCATGATAACGCATCCCTGACTGGGCAGTTCCATGACAATTAGGCCTAAGACTTAGGATTTAAGACTTTCGACCTTTCGTAAAACGGTTAACTGGATTTTGGTCAAACACCTTTTCTTTACGGATATATATATATATATATATATATATATATATATATATATATATATATATATATATATATATATATATCACAGTCTATTCTTAAAAGACGTTTTACATAGTACTTTTTGTAAGAAATGATTTTTATACTTCTGTGGAAAAATATGTAGAGACTTAGAAGTAATTGATAAACTAACAAAATATTCCTTTTCTGCTAGAACATTACCAGATACATCTGTTCATTGAAATATACTATACATTTCATACAAAACATATTTTTGTTGTTTTTGATAAAATAGTGTTCCGTTATCCATCGATAATTTTTCAGAAGATAAATAAATTGCAATTGGCAAAACTTTTGCCTAATGGTATTTTTGTCATATTTGATGCCAATCGGAATACATGTAGTGGTTATTTCATTCACACATTTCATAATGGCGTGTCCATGTACAGACATGTACAGGGAAGATAACTTGTATAGTATTATCAGTCTATGTGTGTGTTTTAGAGATAACGACTGCATATCTTATTTTTTTCTAATGCATACCATATTTTCTTCTGTATCAAACGCAAATTCATTTTTTAATTTAAGTATTTTACTAAGGTGAACGACAATATTTTAAATATCTCCACACCGCCTTATACGGAATTGTCAGTACAATATAAACTATGTCGTGTCATCCTCAATTTCCATCAGGTCATAAAAAGATTTCATTTTTCGAAAACAGCTAAAAATCTACATTAATAAAAACTGATGAGCATCAACCATATTGAAGGAACACAGCATAACTACAAGAAGCCTTCTGGACCCAGTTGCAAAACAGATTGTTAGCTTTAAAGTGAAGTTAACCAATGTTAAACCAATGGGCTAACAGTACGTTAAGTTTAACAATGTGCTACGCGACTGGGTCCTGAACAACACGTTTACTTGTCAAATGTATCCTAACACACACACACACACACACACACACACACACACACACACACACACACACACACACACACACACACACACACATATATATATATATATATATATATATATATATATATATATATATATATATATATATATATATATATATATAAACAAACTGTTTCTTAGTATCCTTCTAAAGCGCTGCGTTTCCTAAGCTTGACAGACAATTTCAAAAATTACAAAAATATGAATTAAATTCCTCATCATCCAGTCTACAGGTATTAGAAGAGAAAAAGTTGTGAAATTCAAAAACGAAGTCACAGTTGCATTAATAAAATGGTTATTTCACATGGCCAAAATAGTTTCCTAGGGGTTTCAATCAGGGGTCACGAAAATAAAACTTTTTATGAACTTAGATTTATTCACAAAATATTTATAGTGTTTCTTTTCTTAAGAAAAGTATCAGTTATTAGATTTCTAGATTCATGTTTAATAAGCTACATAAATCATTCAGAAAGATAAGAAAACCTCCAGGAGCACACTGGACATGTGGTGACAACTGTAAAAAATCTGTTTGACAGTTCGGTTTGCGGCTGGTGTTTAGAACAGAAGAGTGTACAACACCTTACCAGAAATTACTACGAAAGTCGAACTAGATCCGAAGCTAAACCACCCCTTTCTTACCTGTCATTCATTTTCATAATCTCATAAACTTTGGATCGGTATATTCTGTCGATCTTTCAGCAAAGTCGCGACATATCGTATCGCGTAGTAATATTGCCAATTGTAATAAGGCAAAGATGAAAATTGATGGAGATGAAATAGTAATACCGTAAAATAGATTCAGTTATTGCAACCAATCGTGTAAAGATCGAATGATATTATTTAGTCTCTTATCTACTTTATTCGTCCTTATATCCGGATTGCATAATTATCAATGTCATGTCTTTTAGATCCCATAAGTAATATTTGTAAATATTGTCGAGTGTAAAAAATGACGATTGTTTTGAATAACCAGTGTCTAGTTTCACTAGAGATCGTAACTTTACGTGTAGACGTAAATCTAGACTGGCGTCTAAAATGAGTTTCACTAAATGTCGTGTCTTTCTTTCTACGTATAAACTGACGTCCGAGTCTACGTCTGCTACAAAGCACTACTAATGTCACACGTAATTTAGTGTAGGTTAACGAGTAAACATATGTTTGTGAATTTTTGTGATTTTGTAATTGATATTACCCACACGTATACAAAATCGTAACTCGAGTTACGTCTAAAGCTACGACTACGTTTACGTGCAAAATTACGACCTTTAGTGAAACTGGCTCCAGGTTTGCATATTTTAGGATTTTCTTAAAATACAACCAATTAATCGAAATTTGGAATTTTAATACGCATAGCTGGATATATAACACACGGATATAATTTATTAGTTTTCTTTTACAACTGATATACACTTTAAGCTGTGCAATGCATTCCGTTATATGATATTCAAATCTAATTCATTGCATAATAAAATTAATTTTTAATTTTCTCTGAACTTGGTTTATTGTATTTTGTTCATACGGACAACATACGTAAAAACTATTGAATATGTCTATATTGCATATTAGGGAAGTCCTTAATATTGCACTTCATTTTCAAGTAAAGGGTAGTTAATGCAAAAATTATATAAAATCTAGCTTTAATAAAACGCAAATTAATATTTTACACGCATACATATATAAGTAAATTATGGTTTTTGTACAGTACTAATTTGGCGATTATGTGATAAATGTTAAATAATATCACTGCTTATCATTTCTTATCCTTCCTCGTAACGTCGTTGTTGAAAGACATATTTTGATGGCAGTTCGCGACGAAGGGTTTTCCTTTATTCTAACAAAAATTTCCTTATGGCGATGTATACGCAAAGAATAATTATAACAATTACAAGGAGCACCACTACAATCCAAAATGTCACCATCGAAATTTTCCCTGAAATCAGATATAAGAATTGATTAGTCCGAGTAGATACAACCCTTTGAATACTTTAACAACAAAACATCCAATATGAAGGTTTTACGTCTGTAATTAATTTACAGAGAAATCGAAACCTGTGAATAGAAATGTCGAATCAAATCGTCAGATTGCATTTCATTAATTTCAGGATGCTTAAGAATATGCAAGTGAAATAAATTTCCCATTTAGAATTGTTTTTCACGTTATTGTAACCAAATTGTCAGATGCGGGTGTGGCCGGTCAACAGGGTGATGTTTAATCTTTCATGGCACCCGATCCCACCTCTGGATTTCCAGAGGCCGTCTGTGTTTGTGCAATATTCACCAGATTTGTATATTGTATCCTGGACATCCTCATCATTAATACGATACGAAAATGGAATTAGTTCCGAGTATAATAATATACTTTTACCTTCATTTTCACATTGCTTCAGGGTTGATTTCTGGTCAGTCGGAAGAGGTGGGAAACTGCCGCAAATAGGGAATCCCTTTGGGACCTTTGGTAACTTTGAAAACGATTCATTAAGAAGCATGGCCATACCATCAGAGGAATGCAATTCTACATGGCAGTGCATTATCCAAAGACCTGGATTGTCGGCCTTGATCCTTACTACAACATAGCTACCGCTAGGTACAATAATAGTATCCTTGCGCACGGGGTTCTTTAATTCTAGACCCGGAACGTTTCCATTTGCCCACGACGAATTACTCCATGTCGCATTATTGCAGGAACTTTCATTTTTCGGTTTGCCTCCACCACAGTCTATATCAGAATTGGGAGAAATAAATTTCCCTGTTGTCTCATTATAGTTTCCATAACCCATTTTCAAAACGTAAAATGAATGGCCATGCATGTGAATGGGGTGCGCCCATCCACTTCCTCTACCCATGTTCAGAAATACCATCTGGATTGTATTTCCATGTTGTAGGTCGATGGAATATGTACAGAAACACTGTTTCTCCTCCCCACAATCTTTCTTGTCACAAATCGTATCTATTTGCGACGGCTGGGATATCCCTGAAACCTTGGGAAATTTAAAACTCCTTCCATTGACAGAAGATGGGAACGTTGTTATACCCGGAAACCCAAAATTCAGGAAATATTCTTGGAATTTACCGTTTATCACAGATGGTGCTGGGTCATTATCATTTTCTGATTTGAGGTGATCAATATGTAGACATCGGATATGTTCGTTTGCTGGATAGTAAGTAAATGGACAATTTAACACAACGCATTTATTATCCTCGGTGCAGTTTTTCTTTGAAGACATAGATGGCTCTTTCTCTGGCGCACCAGAATATCGTAAAATTGCTTGAGCAGTCGTGACCCTGTTTATTTCTAAAGTTTGACCTCTAATCCAGTAATTATCAACAGACTGGTTGGCATGAAGTATAAAGTCAAATCTCTCACCTGGATTAATAATAAATGATTCTACCGTTATTGGTTTCACGTTGTTTCCATCCGACTCTATTATAGTAATTGTATGGCTATCTACAAATATTTTAAATGGATAAAGAGTTCCCACGCCTATAACACGGAATCGGTATGTCTTTCCCTTCTCTACATTAAATATTTCTAAGGGTGATTTGATATAACTCTGAGTGTCTGGATTAAAATATCTACCTCTCCCATTAATCAGACCTGACTGGACGTCAAATAAACTAAAGAAAGATCCATCAAGCGATTGGGAAGGTTGAAGTTTCTTTCTGTCCTTATATATTCCATTTATCATGTGTTGAAATCCAAGGTCAGCGTCTACATCATGGTTCCATCCTTGTATTTGCAAAATGTGTTCCGGTAAAGAAAGTGTTTCACGGTCACGTATTATAAGAGCTCCTAAAAGGCCCTTTGCTCTTTGGGTGCCAATATGGGAATGATACCAATATGTACCCTTTGGAGACGCTTTGAATTTATATGTAAATGACTGACCTGCCAATATCGGACACTGTGTGACAAATGCCACACCGTCCATGTATGGTGTCCCTTCCTGTGGAAGTCCGTGCCAGTGAATTGTGACGCTGTCAGAAAGAAGATTATTATAAACGTGAATGACAAGATTTTGACCTTCGTAGACAATGATATCTGGTCCAGGCAAAGACTTATTAGCTACCACAACAAGTTGTCCCGTTTCCCATCCATCAGTTGTTATAACTTCATCTGGATTGATCGGTTCCGCCGTAGAAATATTTGTGACGTCATATTTCCAAAGTTTGCCATCTTCTGCATATACTTGTTTATACACCGGATGGCGCATAGTTATGTAGTGTTGTACAATTAGTGAGGTTTCACAGACATCCTGCGACTTGTCACAAGTGTAGCCAGAGACTGTTGCACAACTTGCCAGAACAAATAGACATGTCGAAATATCCATTTTCATCTGCAATTTAAAAATATCAATGTCTACAATTCCATTATTTCAAAATTTTCATTTTCCAAAAGTATAGATAAACCCTGTAATAGTCTGTATGTGAGAATCAGAAATACATGTACAGTAATAAGTAAGATTATATAAGTTTTCTAACAGTGAAAACAAGATTTGTGCCCTCACTTGGGGTATCACAACCGGAAGTCACATGATTGTATACATACACATGCATTTACAAAAACTTGTGTATTTACACGTGCACAAATCGCGACTTAAAAAATGAACTCCAATGCGACTTTTTAATTTTTTACAATTTTGTCAAACCTTTGAGTGAGTACAAGCAATGTGCGAATTTTATTGTTGTAAAAAATTTCAGGAAAGTTACTTCTACAAACATTTTGTTTATCATCTCTGATGGACTTTGAACTTTCATGTATATTATATTCAATTTTTCTCATATTTATATAACCTAGTGTATCATTTAATTTGTCAAGTGAATGAGTTCCAGATATATTGTATTAAATGATACTTCGTGTAGGTTAAAATTGCGGACACTAAGAGCAAATAAAGTGTAAAACGGCTCACGACAAGGCTGCACATGTGATGGTTCTTGAACGAAATTTCTTACTTTTTGTGCGTTTATTTTCAAATTACGTCACATTGCTATAGCCGTATGTAGACCAGTTTTTCAAATGCAGTTGCATAAACAATATTCTAATATGAAATACATTTTTCTTTATAGAAAATGTTTCTGCAGATGAAGAAATAAGATAACGTTGCAAGCCTTTTAAACAAGGATTTCACTTCAATATCAGAAATCTAGATAAGTTTTGTAAAATCACTTGAATGTACATTGTATAATGATATATTATATATTATATTTGTGAGTCTGACAATCATTGGATATAACTTTGGTGGTATGTTTATAAAATTTATATTATACTTGGTCTTATAACCATGGGAAATAGTGGGTTGGTCTGTCTGACCATTATGGGACATATTGCATTTGATCTGTCTGACAGTCATCGGACATATTGTAAATTGTCTGTCTGACAGTCATCGGACATATTGTAATTTGTCTGTCTGACAGTCATCGGACATATTGTATTTTGTCTGTCTGACAGTCATCGGACATATTATATTTTGCCTGTTTGACAATCATGGGGCATATTGTATTTGGTCTGTTTGACAATTATGACATATTGTATTTAGACTGATAATAACGGAACATAATACATTTGCACTGCCTGACAATCTTTGGGAAACATTTTATTTAGACTGTCATGGGGCATATTTTATTTGGGCATATTGTATTTGGTCTATCTGGCAATTATGGGGCCTATTGTATTTGGTCTGTATCACAATCGTGGGACATTATACATTTGGCCTGACTGACAATTATTGGGCATATTGTATTTGGTCTGTCTGACAACCATGGGACTTATTTTGTTTGGACT
This sequence comes from Atrina japonica, assembly GCA_030159075.1. Taxonomy (NCBI): domain Eukaryota; kingdom Metazoa; phylum Mollusca; class Bivalvia; order Pterioida; family Pinnidae; genus Atrina; species Atrina japonica. The sequence continues at coordinate 164,635 of BROG01000619.1, forward strand.
ATCTGACAATCATGGGACCTATTGTATTTGGTCTGTATGACAATCGTGGGACATTATACATTTGGCCTGTCTGACAATTATTGGGCATATTGTATTTGGTCTGTATGACAATCGTGGGACATTATACATTTGGCCTGTCTGACAATTATTGGGCATATTGTATTTGGTCTGTCTGACAACCATGGGACTTATTTTGTTTGGACTATCTGACAATCATGGGGCTTACTGTATTTGATCTATCTGGCAATTGTGGGACCTATTGTATTTGGGCTGTATGGCAATCGTGGTTGACAGTAAAATCCACTTTAACATAAGCAAAAATGAGTCCTCGCCACAATAAAAAAACAAAATTCAACAAGTACTTTTTATTTCCATTAGTGGAACTCTTCAAATTTGAGGGACGTTTAGTATTGTGACAACATGTAAACAAATTAAATTGGTAGTAGATACAAATTACTGCAGATCACAATGCACTTCTTTATGACAAAAATCAAAGTCCAAAGCATTTCAACGTTAGAGTATATTTGTCTTTTCTGCTATCCGAGATGCGAGTGTTTCAAAGTCACATTTGACCTCCATTTATCAAGCTACTTGTACTTCGTTTTTATTTACACCTTGTCGGGTTGTCCCCGTAATCTCTCGATATTTGTGGTATTTTCGTTTTAACCCACCCACATCAATAAATTTCAATAAACATTATAATTCAGGTGTGAATATACTGTATATAGAAGTTTTATACAATTTTGATTCTAAATCACACACCCCTTAATTATGACAGTGGACATGACCATTCTTGTAAATTAGCAGGTCCAAATGTGACTTCAGGGGTTGAGGAGTTAAAATGTAATATTAGAAATCTTATATTTTAATTCAAATTGATATCATCTGTGAAAATTGAAAATTGATATTCACGACACAAAAGACTCCAATTTGGTCTGTACAGAATAAAATGATACATTTTATTTCAGTCTGACATCTTGGAAATTTGACAAATTGAAGGACGTATCTGTTATCATATCATGTCATTCTAGAAATAAACAGATTTGTTTGATAAAAAAATGATATCACAACTAATTATTATACGTTACCATTGATTGTGAAGAAAAAGTAGCAATAATAATTATGTCGTAATTGGCTTATGATAGAGTATAGACAAAAGAAAGTCTAATTTGAGTCATTCTAGAAATAAACAGATTTGTTTGATAAAAAAATGATATCACAACTAATTATTATACGTTACCATTGATTGTGAAGAAAAAGTAGCAATAATAATTATGTCGTAATTGGCTTATGATAGAGTATAGACAAAAGAAAGTCTAATTTGAGTCATTCTAGAAAATAAACAGATTTGTTTGATAAAAAAATGATATCACAACTAATTATTATACGTTACCATTGATTGTGAAGAAAAAGTAGCAATAATAATTATGTCGTAATTGGCTTATGATAGAGTATAGACAAAAGAAAGTCTAATTTGAACAGTATAGTGGTTAATTAAACAAACATGTGCATATAAACTTACATTTTCGTCTTTCACGTTCTTCCCGCCTCACCGATACATTTCAGTGGAAATTTTTTTATTTGTATGGACACACATTTGTATCATGAATTAGATCACATGGTTGTGTAATGTAACTGAACTGCATGAATGTTGTGACATCGATATATATTTATTTATATATATATATATATATATATATATATATATATATATATATATATATATATATATATATATATATATATACCTGTTTGTGTGTGTGTATAACACGTCACAATATAATTCTAATGTGTCACGGATTGATGACGTCAGTATTGTTCGATTCCATAAAAAGAAATAATATGTAAATGTCATTTATAATATTTGTATGTATTGTTGTATATTTATGATACTGCGTCAATATTCACCGTCTGTAAATTCCATATATAGGATCTGTCACGAGTTTCCATTCATATCACATTTATGATACGAGTTTTTGAATTTTGTGAGCCTTTGATGACTGTGGATAAGAATCTATTTTCTCCTTTCTGTTGAGTTGACCAAATTGTTCCAAATAAGTAAAATACTTGCGCAGAATTAAGTGTACAAAAAATATTGTAAATATTGCTTATATTTGAATACATATATTTAGCCTACATTTTAAATTACTATTTGCATCTACGTATACTTTATCAGATGTTGAAATTAACAAAACTGCCGACTTGAATGGTTCCCATAGGTATGCCGAGAGTTTCTTGAAAGATCACGTCTCCGAACATTACAAATATATTATCAATTACAAATTGCAGCATTTGTATATCAACTTCAGTGTATTTATATATATCAGAGTGGTGTTGGACAAAACAAGTATCATGATAATCAATGACTACATGTTTTAATTTTCTTGTACCACGTTTAGTGAAAAAACAGTTGTCTACGATGCTAAAACAAGTCTCTCTTTTAATTTTTCATGTGGAATTGTTGCGTAAAGAGTGGCTGTTTGTTATAAAATGCGAAAATTACATTTTAACTACAAGGGTTGATTGATAAATGTTGAGCTTAGTATGTAAGGATTTTGTTTTCTCGGAGACGTGTTGTACTATTTTTCAACATAATCTCCTTTAGTGTCTACATACTTTTGCCAGCGATGTTTAAGAGCCTCTCAGTGTCACTTTTAAAGAAGTATATTTCTTGACTACCCAGAAAGTCCTCCAATGCATGTATAACGTCATCATATGATTAGAAATGGAAATTACCTTTTTCAATTTTGGGAATAGATTGAAATCTGATGGAGCGAAATCAAGTGAGTAAGGAAAGCCACAATCATTAATGGCAGCCATAGCAATTACATAATTGTGAACGGGACATTGTCCTGGTGAAACAAGACACCTTTACTGAACTTTCCTCAGCACCTCCACGGCATCCTCTCCATTGCAGCCATGTCAGCATAAATAGCCTTAGGTGCTAGACCTTTCTTCAATAATATAAAAAATCTCAGATACCAAAGTATAAATCAATAGAATGTCCAGGACGTTTAGGTATCCAATATAAATATGGTAGCTCAAAATCTTTATCCGTTGTAGGTATATCAAATGAGCGTAATACGGACACATGATTTTGAAGGATCTCGTTCTTTGAAAGTGAGCAACATGTGTATGTAGAATTACCAGAATTCGTATTAAACCCAAGTTCTTCTAATAAACAATTATAGTAATGTGCCTTAGAAATAAAAACTATATTATTTGGGGCTTTGTCTGCTGGTACCAGTACACATTGGTCATGTACTCTATCCAATTCAGTTTCTACATCTGGATCACTAAATACAGAGGGATAGCGTGTTTTCATACTCCCTTTAAGTTTTTGAACACGAGATTTTATCAACCATCCTATGGCTTTTAGCCATTTAGACAAAGTGTCTGGTTCTACGTCTTCATGTTTGGCCCATCGTCTGCATAATCTTCGACAGAATTCATAACTTAACTAAAATTCTGACGCCAATTAAAGGAACGGGCTTCTCGGTATTTAGGGCTCCTTAAAATAAGATTTTTGAGGCTTCATTTTCAACGTCATCGTCGCCGGTGATGACATGCCCGATAGGATTGTATTTGAAAGGAGATGAAGCACATGAACATGTGACAGTGTTGTGTAGAAGATGGTTGATGTCCAGGCACTGCAAAACCTGTTTGTAATTGAATAGCTTGGATGCGATGCTAGGTGTATAACAATATGAAATGCAAGGTGTGGTCTTCAATTTCCAATATGGTGGAACACAGGACTGAACTTTTTTGTGATTTAGAACATTGCCAATGTTTAAAGCGTCTATGCCTTTATAAATATTGAATCACTGTTCTCTTGGACATTTTGTCCATGATGCTAAAGTCACTTGCCCTGTCTACTTTAGAGTGTTACCTCTTTGACCAAAAAAAAAAAAAATGAGGAAATGACACCGTTTGTTACTTACATATATCAAATAGTTAAATAGTCGGAGAACAAGTAGGGCTGAAAAGTGGCAAATATTCAATAAAAGACCCATAACTTATCACCTCAGGTATTGCAAGAAACTCAATGGAAATTATTTAATTCTATTTGTATATAACGAAGTCATTCATACCCACGACGAAGTATCTCGTTATAACGAAATAAAATAAATATTTTTCCGTGTCCTAAACCACTCGCCGTAGTCTAACGTTTATCTCGAAACAAACAATAAGGTTAAAACCACAGGAGGCAGAAACTATGTAAATAAGATAAAATAAAATCTAGATTATATATCCGCATCTGTATCATTTTATCATAATAAAACACTAAAACGTCCAACGGCTGGCGAGATAAAATTAAAAAGTAAACAAACAAAAATTATCTGACATGTGTACTCTTGTCCTCTAGAACAACTTTTTGCACAAGCAATGCAATGATTCAAAATGCCCTCACTTTTCCGATCAACCTACGATTTTAAAATCTGGGGACACTGCCATTGCAGGTCACTTGACGTCTTTATCCGGACTGAATAAATTCTCAGATGTGTATTTGAAAATGACCAATTTATGAGAATTACAACATATGACTTAATATGACATTTGACATTGAGATAAGTATTAGTTACCCCATAGAAAAGTGTTGGTTATGTTGTGATATACCATGAACGGTTGTATAACTTCACTTGGGGGTGCATCCCTCGTGACGTGAAATTATGCATTTGTCCATGGCCTTTAAATCCAGAATAGAATGTATATATTTGTTAAATTTAATTCTTTATTTCTTCATTTTTGTACATTATTATATTATCCAGTTATTTTTAGACCGAATCCCTTTCTAACCTTTTCTGATCAGATAAATTCATTGTTTTGCTAAAACAATAAATGCCGTTACTTGTTTAGTCGTTGTTATGTAATTAAATAGTCAATTGTATTTGCCTGTCTTGGAGTCCTGTTATGTAGTTGTATTGTTAAGTTTATTTGTCTGGTTTGGAGTCCTGTTATGTAGTTGTATCGTTAATTGTATTTGCCTGGTTTGGAGTCCTATTATTTAGTGGAACAGTGAATTGTACTTGCCTGGTTTGGAGTCCTGTCATGTAGTTGAACAGTTGATTACAGTTACCTGTCCTGGATCCTGTTATGTATTTGCCTGTCTTGGAGTCCTGTTATGTAGTTGTATCGTTAATTGTATTTGTTTGGTTTGGAGTCCTATCATGTAGTTGAACAGTTTATTACATTTGCCTGTCTTGGAGTCCTGTTATGTAGTTTTATCGTGAATTGTATTTGCCTGTGTCGGAGTCCTGTTATGTTGTTGAATTATCTTTTGCCTAGAGAGGAGTAGTTGTATCGTTAATTGTTTTTGCCTGGTTTGGAGGCCCGTTATGTAGTTGTATCGTTAACTGTATTTGCCTGTTTTGAAGGCCCGTTATGTAGTTGTATCGTTAATTGTATTTGCTTGTCTTGGAGTCCTGTTATGTAGTTGTATCGTTAATTGTATTTGCCTGGTTGAAAATGTCACATAGATGACGATGTATAGTCAATCTGTTTCACATGATATACAAAATTTTGGTCCCAAATCAAAGCAAATAAAATCATCGTGCTGATAGATTTAAACAAACGTACAAATAAAATGGATTAAACAAAATACTTAAAAGTATATGAAAAGTAAGTTGGAAAAACTTATCATATGACAGAATGAAAATAATCAAAATAGTTATATGTGTAAAACTTTGATGAATTTAAGCATAGCGTACTGCATACAAAATTAATGTAAAGACTTGCCCTTGTGTAATGTAAATTGATGTTCCATACACGGTATGTAAATTTTGGTATTTAGAATGTAATTTTGCGATAATGTGATAAATGTTATTAAGAATAACGATGTTTATCATTACTTTTCATCCGTCGTAACATCTTTGTTGGAAGACGTATCTTCGTTACCGTTCGTATATGATGGCCGTTCGGAACGTATTTTATTTTCAGAGGTTTTCCTATTGACAGAGTATAGAACCACAAAGAATTGAAGCATTACAATAACCACAAGGGCTGCCACTACAATCCAGAATGTTATTTTCTCCATTTTCCCTGAAAACAGAAATTTAATTGTTCAGTGCTTTTGTCCATGTGACTTCAATTCCTTTTGTGATACACTTAAGATCAAATCGTAACAATGGTCAAATGAAAAATATTTTAAAATATTGTTACATTCATATGTTTAAAAATTTATCATTTTTCAAACTTTCATAAATAGGTTTTGGCAGATTCAAGGTACAGGAAAAACGATTGACATTAAATAAATTTGATAATGTCTTTATAATGTCTGCCTCCAACGCATTCTGAAATACCATAAATCTTCTGTTAGTATATATTATCAATATCCCATATTCGAGTTGTCTAATTCCGTTCATTTTTGTCAGAATAGTTTGTACTCAGATCACGTGACTTTAACTGAAAATCGGACAAGAGCCATTCCTATTATGTAATATTTTAATTGACGGTATTCGGTGATATCTTATTTCAGTTCATCTGCCAGGAATTAATTTTAGATGAATTTTCTCTCTTATAAGTAAAGAAAATGTCACCACTTTCCTGTAGGATGTCTTTTCAAATCTGTCTCTTGTTACTTCATCATATCAATATTCCAGGTGAGATATGCGATAAACTACTTATCCGGAATAAAATGATGCCCTACTTTTCTCTTCGAAACACATTACATTATTATGACGAATCGTGACGTAACGCGACAACTCGAAAATAGGCTATTGTAGATGTTCATAAGTATAAGAAGCTATCATTTTATCATTTGCTATCCCATAAGGAAGCGCATTAGCGCCACTTTAATTTTTTTAATTTCTCGTTTTGCCAAATTTAAAGTTGGCTTTTCCAACTTTTTTCTTGGAATTTTCAACTTTTTTTCTCATTTTGCCAAATTTAAAGTTGGCTTTTCCAACTTTTTCTTGGAATTTCCTACTTTTTTCACGTTTTGCCCACTTTAAAGTTGGCTTTTATAACTTTGTTTTTTTTTTAATTTCCAACTTTTTCTCGTTTTGCCAACTTTAAAGTTGGCTTTTCCAATTTTTTTTGTTTTGCCAATTTTAAAGTTGGTTTTTGCAACAAAATGCTGGAGTTAAAAGGAAAATGATGATATATCTACATCCAAAGTACCCTGAGAGGCTATGGTAGTGACTCATATTACCAGACACTGTGCATATATTTGGTGAAATGTAGCATTGATATAAATAAATTAAACATTTAGAACAAAATTATTTTTTTAAAACCGTAGTTTATTAAATGAATGCATTTTAAGTTTCTTTTCGATATTATTCTTAAATTTCATATTGCTCAAAGCCTTATATAACTCAGGGAACGACGTTTTGCAAATTTTGTCAAGTCAGAATATTTATTTTCAGTACGTCACAAGACAGAATATTTATTTTTGATAATATTTTTTTCAGTTTTTTGCCTTTCTGATCAAGATTGTAGTATAACGTAGTGGCAGATCTATACATGTTCAAAGGATTAACATTAATATATACTAACTCCAAACTCGGTTACTGTGCATTAGATTAATTAACACTTATCTTTTAGTGGTTTTCTCAGCACCCAGAAATGAAACTGAGTTTCAAACTGCTAATATATCAAATTGATTATACATCTCAAAAGAAGATCATCTAAGCAAACATAATGCATATGAAATAAATATTAGGGGATATTCTCCCCGGGAATTTTTATTAGGATTTTACAAGGCATAAAAAGGTTATATTTGACTTGCAGACACTAAAATGTGGCATCTTTATTCTTCAAAAATATTCTGTTGTCAAACTAATGAACTCTGAAAACATGGAGATGTCAGCAGACATAAACAAAATGCTCCATTGTTTCTTTATGTAATACGTACAGATACATATTGTTTTTAGATAGGAATACCAAAGATATAACTGGTACAAAGTTGGAAAAGCCAAGAATAAAGTTGGAAAGGCTAACTTTAATGGTAGATATTCCAAGAAAAAAGTTGGAAAAGCCAGCTTTAGCTGGCAAAACGAGAAAAAAAGTTGGAAAACCCAACTTTTAAGTTGGTAAAACGAGAAAAAAGTTGGGAATTCGAAGAAAAAGGTTGGAAAAGCCAACTTTAAAGTTGGCAAAACGAGAAATAAAAATTGTGGCCCCAATACGCTTCCGTAATCTCAGATTTTAAATTATTTTTATTGTTACGGGTATATTTACTTTGCCATTGGATAGAAATTATTTCCAAATGAAGTTAGTAGTTTTATCATTTATAAATGTCTCTTAACATTAAATGTAGAAAAACAAAAATGAAAAAATAGTTGTGAGTACAATATTCTACATTTACCTTCATTGTCTGCACATTGCTTCGAAGACAATTTCTGGTCAGTCGGAGGAGGTGGGAAACTATTGCAAATAGGGAAACCCTCTGGGACTTTTGGTAATTTTGAAAAAGATTCGTTAAGAAGCACAGCCATACCATGAGATAAATGCATATCTACATGACAGTGCATTATCCAAAGACCTGGATTATCGGCCTTGATCCTTACCACAACATAGCCACCGCTAGGTATAATAATAGTATCCTTGCGCACGGGGTTCTTCAATTCTAGACCCGGTACGTTTCCATTTGCCCAAGACGAATTACTCCAGGCTGCACTATTGCAGAAACTTTCATTTTTCGGTTTGCCTCCACGACAGTCTATATCAGAATTGGGAGAAATAAATTTCCCTGTTGTCTCATTATAGTTTCCATAACCCATTTTCAATACGTAAAATGAATGGCCATGCATGTGAATGGGATGTCCCCATCCACTTCCTCTACCCATGTTCAGAAATACCATCTGAATTGTATCCCCATGCTGTAGGTCGATAGAATATGTACAGAAACACTGTTTCTCCTCCCCACAATCTTCTTTGTCACAATTCGTATCTATTTGCGACGGCTGGGATATCCCTGAAACCCTGGGGAGTTTAAAACTCCTTCCATTGACAGAAGGTGGGAAAGCTGTAATACCCGGAAGCCCAAAATTCAGGAAATATTCTTGGAATTTACCGTTTATCACAGATGGTGCTGGATCATTATCATTTTCTGATTTGAGGTGATCAATACGTAGACATCGGATATGTTTGTTTGCCGGATAGTAAGTAAATGGACAATTTAGCACAACGCATTTATTATCCTCGGTGCATCTTTTCTTTGAAGACAAAGATGGCTCTTTCTCTGGCGCACCAGAATATCGTAAAATTGCTTGAGCAGTCGTGACCTTGTTTATTTCTAGAGTTTGACCTCTAATCCAGTAATTATCTACAGACTGGTTGGCATGAAGTATAAAGTCAAATCTCTCACCTGGATTAATGATAAATGATTCTACCGTTATTAGTTTCACGTTGTATCCATCCGACTCTATTATACTAATTTCATGGTCATCTACAGATATTCTAAATGGATAAAGAGCTCCCACGCCTATAACACGGAATCGGTATGTCTTTCCTTTCTCTACATTGAATATTTCTAAGGGTGATTTGATATAACTATTAGTGTCTGGATTAAAATATCTACCTTTCCCATTAATCAGACCTGACTGGATGTCAAATAAACTAAAGAAAGATCCATCAAGCGATTGGGAAGGTTGAAGTTTCTTTCTGTCCTTATATATTCCATATAACATGTGTTGAAATCCTAGATCTGCGTCTGCATCATGGTTCCATCCTTGAATTTGCAAAATGTGTTCCGGTAGTGGATTTTCTTCACGCTCGCGAATTATAAGAGCCCCCAAAAGACCCTTTGCTCTTTGGGAGCCGATATGAGAATGATACCAATATGTACCTTTTGGAGACGCTTTGAATTTATATGTAAATGATTGACCTGCCAATATCGGACACTGTGTGACAAATGCCACACCGTCCATGTATGGTGTCCCTTCCTGTGGAAGTCCGTGCCAGTGAATTGTGACGCTGTCAGAAAAAAGTTTATTATAAACGTGAATGACAAGATTTTGACCTTCGTAGACAATGATATCTGGTCCAGGCAAAGACTTATTAGCTACCACAACAAGTTGTCCCGTTTCCCATCCATCAGTTGTTACAACTTCATCTGGATTGATCGGTTCCGCCGTAGAAATATTTGTGACGTCATATTTCCAAAGTTTGCCATCTTCTGCATATACTTGTTTATGCACCGGATGGTTCATAGTTATATAGTGTTCTACAATTAGTGAGGTTTCACAGACATCCTGCGACTTGTCACAAGTGTAAGCAGAGACTGTTGCACAACTTGCCAGAAAAAATAAACATGTCGAAATATCCATTTTTATCCGAAATTCAAATATTTCCATATTTACAATTCCACTTGTTTCATATTTTCATTTCATTCATATAATTCTAAATTACTTCTGTTATTGTTTGTAAATTGGAATTTGATATACTATACTATGAGAAGCACCGAGTTAAAGCATTAATACATTCCATCTACGTCAAATTGTTTTATACTGTTTGTAACAGTAACTGAAATACAATTATGTATAATGTAAATCATTTACAATTAGGCATGCTAGGGATATGATTGTATGCATTGACATGAAGGTATAAAAAGTGACAGGTATTTGTGTGCTTTAACACATCATGACCGATTGTGTAGACCCTATTTCAAGATCACGACTTCTTAATTATCCGCGACTTTTTAAATTTTTTGTGTGAGTAGAAGCACTGTGTGGAATATAATTTCGGCTGCTTTTGTCCCACATACAAAATGAACCAATAATGAGAATACACTTTTGTTTAAAGAAACTATTTTAGCGCATTAAAAGGGCGTTATATGTGTTTTTTGTTAGTATTATCCCTTTTCACTACTTAGATCGGTATACAATAACAGAAAAGAGATATATACAGGCATAAACATTCTTAAATGTCTACATATATATTATTGTGAAAATTGCTTGAGAAACCCAGATTTGGCATTTTTAAAAATTGCAATTGATTAACCCAACCTTATAATTTGTATAGGAATACCACACTGGAGCTGTCCTTATTTTCGGAAAATATATAGGAATGTATGACTTGGTTTTTTTCTGTGTATAGCTAATAAAAGCATTTCAAACAAGTATTTCCTTTCAATGTCAGAAAACTAGATCGTGTTGCAAAAATCGTTTGATACATATTAACTGAAACAATGAATTAATGTAATATATCTTTTCATTGGCTTTGATAGGAAAATTGTTTTGTGTAAAAGTAAAATAATTAGATTGTATATTTGGATTGTTTTCATTATTTGAGTTTGGGATAAGACTTCTTTTATACTAATAGTAATATTTCGCTCAGATAGCACCATTTAAATTTGACACTTCTCAAACGCCAAGATATTAGTTTTACAATGGGTACTTTTTAAACGGATTTGGCAATACATTTCGATTTATCATTTGGCTTTGTATATGATATCACGTTTTCTTTCGGAAATATACATTTATACTAAAATGAAGCACAACTGATGAAGTCTTATTGACAGAACGATCATCTTTAGTATTTGGTTCGGACTATCTTCTAATTCTATAACTTTTATAACGACGTATTCCTAAAAAAACCATTTTACATAATGCATTTTGTATGAAATACGATCAAGTATGTCCCTTTTATACTTCCGTAGAAAAAAATACGCATTAGACTTAGAAGTACAAAAAGTTGAACAAATAAAGTTTCAAACATAAATATAAAATTATCGAATATTGCAACGTTTGACCCGGTATACCCTGAGCCATCGATAGTTTTTTTTAAAAGAAGATTAGCAAAAAATATTTAGTCATGGTTGATGCATGTTTCATGTGCAATGTACCCTTGTTCTCAAGAATAAAGTACAGCAAGGTCAAGGACAACAGAGTTTGATACGATAATCAGCATAAGTAAGGGCTAACTAGATTGCTAACAGCAAAATATCCAAAAAGTATCGCAAACTTCCAGACTTGCAAACCCTGTGTTGCGCAAAATGACCAAGCATATTTGGTATCAATCAATATACATGTACATTTTGCTACCTAATCAAAATTTCGGTACGTAGTATAAAACACCTTGGTTGGTTAAATTTTGAATCAGACCGCTAATTAAGTTGGGGCATTCGTAGAAAATATACTAAACAGAATGAAGGAAATTTGGAATTGTTACTGTGCAGTAATTAGATACATTATGTATCAGAGTACATACCATTACACAAATACAAAGTTTGTGGCACTATGATGTGTCACTTTTTTCGTACAGATGCTGCACTATAGCGGCATCATTATGCTTCGTCAACGTTACTGCGCTATCGGTTTCACATGCAAATTAGCTCAGTCTGACACCATGCTGTGACACCATTTCGGCTCTATGTGTTTTATCCTATTCACTTAACATATTCTACAGGTTACAATTATATATGCTAGTGAAACAAACATTATAATGTTTGTACAAACTTTACAAATGAAACGTGTCTTGTATCGAAATAATAACATGTATACAATGTATTTAGATGTGCAATTGATTACACTAAGTATCAATGTTAGCATGAAATACTCATTGACTCCTACCTTACGTTTATGAACAACATATGATGTATTTTCATTTTTTTTAAACACAATTCTTCAAAACTTGTTCGTCTCTTTGTTCACCTTTCGTCATTTCGCACTGATGTTAAAGCAATAAATTGGTAAAACCTGGCATTAATAGCAAATATTTCATTCCAGTTCCATCAAATGAAAATGTGATCACTTCAATTCAAATTTCCAACACTGTTACAGCTTTTGAACATAGAGGTAAAGATCAGACATTATGTGATCAGATATGAATTAATTTAGCAGCATTTTGTAACTCGTTGGTCAGGTATACTACTGTCTTACGACATATTGATAATTTTTTTTAAACATCCAACATGTGTACAAGACAATTTGGACAGGAAGTCGTCATTTATGCGTTTTGGATTTTTTTTAACTACCAATGTGTCATATGACAAATACCCTTATTCAATTCGATCAAAATTTTATTTTATTTTGTTATTGTTATAAAAGTGTGACACAAGTCATAACTATCAGATTACGGGCTTGAATTGGTTACTTTCGTAAGACATTTAAAGCGATATTACGGTTTAAATTTTAGGAACAAATTATAATTTCGTACTCATTTTCATATTTCAGGTTCTGCTGTAATTTTACATTTATTTGCAAAATTTGAAATTTGTTGTAGAGATAATTGCTACAATGTATTTCATTCAGCCTTTTTCAATGGCGTGTCGATTTACGGACAAAGGGGGATAACTGGTATAGTAATATTAATCTCCTTTCTCGACGTCACAATAGATGTGTGTGTGTGTGTGTGAGTGTGTTCGAGGACTACATACCATCTATGGTGTGTGTGTGTGTGTGTGTGTGTGTTCGAGGACTACATACCATCTTTTCTTCTGTATCAAGCGCAAATTCATTTTTTTTTTAAATTTATGTATTTTTCTCAGGTGAACGAAAATATGTTAAATATCTCCGCACTGCCTTGTCAGTACAATATAAACTATGCGGTGTCATCCTTAATTTGCATCAGTTGATAAAATAATACCACGATGATAGAGCTACTAGTATACAGAGGTTTGTCACTAACAAAACAGAACCTGGGGTATTTTCATTTTTTTTTAAACAATTAAAACTCTACAATAATAAAAACTGGATTTAGAAAATGAAATTAATTTTAATTGTCTTTGATTTATTTTAGTGTATGATTTTATTGTGATGCTGTATATCTGGAAATTTTCACTTCCGCTTAATATTCGCGATTTTCGCCCGTACATGAGAGGGCGAATGTAAATTGGAAGCGAAATTTCCAAGCTAAATAACTGACGAACAGACACATGCTATCAGTGAGACTACTGTAGTGTGAATAAGGACGAATTCAAGACGGGGTGAGTATGTGTCGTGTCTTGATACCGCAAAAATAATAAGGGGCGAACATTTGCAGGTATGGTGTATAAAAAATGGGCCAGTATAATGCTGCAATCACAATACTAGGTAGATAAACATTTATAAACATTGTAGATAAACATTTATAAAATAGCTTAAAGCAAAGGATATTTAATGCAAAATTTATATAAAATTTGGCTTTTGTAAATCGCAAACCAATATTTTATATAATAAGATACTGGTATATGTATAGGATGTAATTTGGCGAATATGTGATGAATGATTTGTTAAATAATATCACTGGATAGTCTATTTCTTACTCCTTATCAGCGTTAGTAACATCGTTGTTGAAAGACATATTTTGATGGCCGTTCGCGACGTAGAGTTTTCCTTTGTTTTCGGATCTTTTCCTATTGACAGTGTATAAGATAACAAAGAATTGAAGAATTATGATAACCGCAAGAACTGCCACTACAAGCCAAAATGTCACCTTCTCCATTTTCCCTGAAATCAGAAATAATAATTGTTCAGTGTTTTCTCCGAATTGTTACAACTCTGTGACATACAAACAAACCACTCAGAATGAAAGTTTTACGCCTGTAATTAATTTACAGAAAAACAAGAAACCTATAAATAGAACAAGGTTGAATCTAATCGTCAGATTATAGGGTATTTATTCCATTTTAGGATGCTTTAATCTCAACAATTTTCCAGTGAAAAATATTTCCCATTTGCGATTCGCAATTGTTCTTCACGTTGAAACCGTTAATGTAACCAATTTGTCGATACGTACTCATAAATGGTATCTGGTCACATCTCTAGATTTCTAGAGGCCAGTGTTTGTCCAATATTCACCAGATTTGTATACTATATCGTAGCTTAATACTTTGGTATCTGTGATCTTGACAATATAATATACTTTGAGTTTGTTTTATTATTCATTGGTACTTCCTAATTATTGCAAAGGGAAAATCGTTAGAACCAATCATTAGAAGTCCAAAACTGTTATCATTTTTCAAAAAATTGGTAATTTTTCATGGCATCAGAATAAATAGATTATTTTCAATTAAATGTATGTTTTATCAGATCTATGTTTAACGTGAAATATCGTAATACATTTATTACCATTATCGTTTGTCCATATTCATACATATCGGATGCTTTCGTTTTGACATTTGTTATATCAAACATTGCTAATGTTATATCAGATATGCAATATCATTATGTAGAAATTATTCAATAGAAACATGGTAATGTATAACTTTTTAGCAGTTCTGTCAAGCTTTAGGTGTATTCCAGTATCGTACAATTGACAAGGTCTTTCAAATTTACTACGACACAAAAATGATGATAGTACCTAGTATAATAACATACTTTTACCTTCATTGTCTTCAAATTGATTAGAAGACGATTTCTCATCAGTAGGAGGAGGTGGAAAACTGCCACAAATAGGAAATCCATCCGGAACTTTTGGTAACTTTGAAAACGATTCATTAAGAAGCATAGCCATACCATCTGATGAATGCAATTCTATATGGCAGTGCATTATCCAAAGACCTGGATTGTCGGCCTTGATCCTTACCACAGCATAGCCACCGCTAGGTACAATAACAGTATCCTTGCGCACGGGGTTCTTCAATTCTAGACCCGGGACGTTTCCATTTGCCCAAGACGAATTACTCCAGGTTGCACTATTGCAGAAACTTTCATTTTTCGGTTTGCCTCCACGACAGTCTATATCAGAATTGGGTGAAATAAATTTCCCTGTTGTCTCATTATAGTTTCCATAACCCATTTTCAAAACGTAAAATGAATGGCCATGCATGTGAATGGGATGTCCCCATCCACTTCCTCTACCCATGTTTAGAAATACCATCTGAATTGTATCCCCATGCTGTAGGTCGATGGAATATGTACAGAAACACTGTTTCTCCTCCCCGCAATCTTCTTTGTCACAAGTCGTATCTATTTGCGACGGCTGGGATATCCCTGAAACCCTCGGGGATTTAAAACTCCTTCCATTAACAGAAGATGGGAAAGCTGTAATACCCGGAAACCCAAAATTCAGGAAATATTCTTGGAATTTACCGTTTATCACAGATGGTGCTGGGTCATTATCATTTTCTGATTTGAGGTGATCAATACGTAGACATCGGATATTTTCGTTTGCTGGATAGTAAATGAATGGACAATTTATCACAACGCATTTATTATCCTCGGTGCATTTTTTCTTTGAAGACAAAGATGGCTCTTTCTCTGGCGCACCAGAATATCGTAAAATTGCTTGAGCAGTCGTGACCTTGTTTATTTCTAGAGTTTGACCTCTAATCCAGTAATTATCTACAGACTGGTTGGCATGAAGTATAAAGTCAAATCTCTCACCTGGATTAATAATAAATGATTCTACCGTTATTGGTTTCACGTTGTATCCATCCGACTCTATTATACTAATTTCATGGTCATCTACAGATAATCTAAATGGATAAAGAGCTCCCACGCCTATAACACGGAATCGGTATGTCTTTCCCCTTTCTACATTAAATATTTCTAAGGGTGATTTGATATAACTATTAGTGTCTGGATTAAAATATCTACCTCTCCCATTAATCAGACCTGACTGGACGTCAAATAAACTAAAGAAAGATCCATCAAGCGATTGGGAAGGTTGATGTTTCTTTCTGTCCTTATATATTCCATATAACATGTGTTGAAATCCTAGATCTGCGTCTGCATCATGGTTCCATCCTTGAATTTGCAAAATGTGTTCCGGTAGTGGATTTTCTTCACGCTCGCGAATTATAAGAGCCCCCAAAAGACCCTTTGCTCTTTGGGAGCCGATATGAGAATGATACCAATATGTACCTTTTGGAGACGCTTTGAATTTATATGTAAATGATTGACCTGCCAATATCGGACACTGTGTGACAAATGCCACACCGTCCATGTATGGTGTCCCTTCCTGTGGAAGTCCGTGCCAGTGAATTGTGACGCTGTCAGAAAAAAGTTTATTATAAACGTGAATGACAAGATTTTGACCTTCGTAGACAATGATATCTGGTCCCGGCAAAGACTTATTAGCTACCACAACAAGTTGTCCTGTTTCCCATCCATCAGTTGTTATAACTTCATCTGAATTTATCGGTTCCGCCGTAGACGTATTTGTTACATCATATTTCCAAAGTTTGCCATCTTCTGCATATACTTGTCTGTGCACCGGATGATTCATAGTAATGTAGTGTTCTACAATGAGTGAGGTTTCACAGACATCCTGCGACTTGTCACAAGTGTAGGCATAGACTGTTACGCAACTTGCCAGAACAAAGATACATGTCGAAATATCCATTTTCATCTGAAATTTAAAAGATATCAATATTAACAATTACATTCTTTCTAAATTTCCATTTTACAAACTTATTAGTGAAGCAGCTAATCACAAAAATCATGCAAATGGTTATTATCAAGGGAGTAAGCCATGAATAAATCCATCCGATCTTAGTGGCCATTTTTGATTTTCATAATTGTGTCCATTCAGGTAAAACACATGTATGTTCCCTTCTGCATACATATTGCTTGTATAATATACACAATGTTGATAGATTGAGTGAATGAAAGTTTTTTTCTGGTTACAATAATAAAACATCACTTCCGGTCAAATATCGGCCGAGAACTCAGTTCTGGTTTTATACATTTTCCACATATAACCCATAAAACCACAAGCAAATGTTTCGATCATTGTACTTTGATAGTTATTAATTTGGTGCATTAATTTTGAGGTTGGTTTTCGGGGCTTATTTATTATTAATTGTCTTTACTCGGCGTCCGTCCTGAACCATTATTTGGCATCTGTGATGTTGCTGAACTTAATCAAATGTCATTCATTACTTGACATTACTTAATGTTTATCACTTATTCACTTATAAATACATGTTTTTCAAAGAGTGATGTACTTGCACTACAAGGGCACACTGGTAGAAATCACTGAGTGCTCCCAAATACTCAATGAGACATATCTGAATCGACAGGATGTGCCAACGCGGGGAGCCGGGCGTATTTCTCTGGATAGTGTGTAGATCGCACGTGATTTAATTAATACAGGATGAACGATCAGGCTAAATGTAGACAAACCTTTAACTGGGTTAACTGATTTCAGTTGTATCCCATACAACAAAGTGCTATACAGGTGGTAAAAGGGTCTTCCCTCGGCTTGCATATCAGAAGTGTTCAGATATTTTACTCGGACAATATTTGCCTTATATTTCCATCGTTACATTGTTGATTCCTTTAGTTCATTTAAAAAAGTTAAGTTGATTTTTGAAATGGCTAAAACATTCGCTTGTCAGCTTCCTCAACAGATAAATGAGAAACTGATTGGACAAATTGTTGTTTGAGTCAGGAGGACACAACGGACCTACTGAAATCGTCAGATGAAGGATATAAATGATGAGCAAAATTCCTCTTTTTCATGAAGTGCACTCCCTATCCCTCTAGATATTCGGTGATTAAACGACTTAAAGAGAAATGAAAGTACACTTAAAAAGAAAAATGCTAAGTACCATCATTTATGCAGAAACAAGTTTAACAATACAAATCTTGAGAGTCCAGAATCGCTATATGTCGACAATGCCACCTGGAAGTGCGGGTGAATGTACGTCACCTATACTCTTTAGAATACTCATTCGAAAGACAAACAACCAGATCCCGTTGAAAATGTGCATAAATGTTTCATTTGTGATAAGGTGTCGCCTTTATCCGTTTTAAGAGAGACAATGAAACTAATACAACGATTAGTTGATGGTGCAACATTACTACAGGATAAGAAACTGTTGGCCAAATTAAGTAGTGGTGATGTCTGAGCACAAGAAATTAAGTATCACCTATCTTGTCTCACAGCTGAATAAGAGAGAGAGAGAGAGAGAGAGAGAGAGAGAGAGAGAGAGAGAGAGAGAGAGAGAGAGAGAGAGAGAGAGAGAGAGAGAGAGAGAGAGAGAGAGAGAGAGAGCAAAGAAGGGACCAACAGAGGCCAAAAGCAGTTGTACTCAGAAAGAAAATTTGATGAAACTCAAAGAAGTTCTGAAGAGTCAATGGTGTTTCGATTAGCAGACCTAGCAAATCCATACGAAGAAAAATTGACACACTTGATTCTTTCTCTGCACATGTACATTATACGCGCCTGAAAGACAAACTGTTTGCAGAAAATACAAGAACTAGAAGCACACAAAAGGTAGGGATGTCATTTTGATGTCTGAAAAAGATAGGACCAGCTATCGTGTTTGCTTGTTATTACAAGGACACCATGCATATGACAAAGACAGCTGCCAGTTAGCTACAAAGAAGACAATATTTGTCTTCGAAGATATCAATGACAGCATACCACCTACTTTGTTACAGTTGGTGAAAATGATAGAGCATGGACCTGATATTAAATCTTTAAACAACATTTCTACAAAGTCCGACGTAGCTCTGGCCCAACTATCAATGTTTAATTACCATCCAAACCCCCACAAAGTTCCTGTATAACACCAGAGTGACAAAGTCCGACTTAGCTCTGGCCCAACTATCAATGTTTAATTACCATCCAAACACCCACAAAGTTCCTGTACAACACCAGAGTGACAACGTTTCTACAAAGTCCGACTTAGGTCTGGCCCAACTATCAATGTTTAATTACCATCCAAACACCCACAAAATTCCTGCACAACAACACAGACAATCAGCTGACCCTGAGACACTATTTTGTGTGTATCTTGGACTGTTACTCTTTGCAATACCAGTTAGAGACAGCTTATAGACACATTATTTCAACAATGGTTATGCATATCTTATGACCGGGTACTGGACATATCAACTCAACTAGGTGAAGCTGTAGGTGAATGTTATTTAAATGAAGACGGGTTTGCCCTCATTCATTAAAGGGCAAAGTGTTCACCACAGCTCCAGCCAACAACATAGACCATAACCCACAACCCAATCGTATGATTGTATCACCATTTGCATGATTTTGTCAAATTCCGGTACTAAGCCGCCAAAATAGTTTTTGTACACGTCTGTAAACAGTGGAACCTAAGCCAAAGAACACATCGCTTAGGAGACCACCTCGTATTTCAGACCATAAATTTGCAGTCTCTTATTGCATGGTCATGATTAAATAAGTATATAACTTCACTTAAGAGACAACCTCGCTAATAATACCACTTTGAGTCAGTCAGAAGTGTGTTCGTAATAGCGAGGTTCCACCGTACAATGAGCAAGATCATGTAAGTTTTCTAACAATGAAAATATTAACTGTACCCTCACTTAGAGTACTACAACTGTGAGCAAAGATTGTTTACATAAACAATTTATTTATAAAAAGCAATAGGTATCTCTATGTGTATGTATTTAACACGTGCACAAAACCACACATTGCGAGTAACAAATTGGACCCTCAGACGGAAAAACGACTTTTTAAATTTTCGCGATTGTTTTCCAAACCTTTATGTGCGAGTATTATTGTTGTTAAAAAGTATCAACAAAGTGACTTATACGTACATTTTAGCAGTTGCCGTTGATTCATCTCCAACAAACTTTGAACTACCTCCATGTATACAATATTTAATTTTTCTCATATTTATATAACCTTAATGTATCCTGTACTTTGTCAAGTGAATGAACAGTGTTCCGGATATATTGCATTAAATGATACTTCATGTAGGTTAAAATGATTTAGAGAGTGTATACTGTTCATGACAAGGCCGTACGTGTGATGGTTTTCGAGTTCAAATTCTTCCTTCTTTGTGCGATTATTTTTAAAATATCTATTGTATAGATGTTCAAAATTTGATGCCCGATAAGGTACTATATATTTTTTATATTGTATGATAGATAAATATGTTCTATATACGGGTTTCAGGGGCCAATTATGAACGGGGGACAATTATTGTACATTAAAGTTGTCACTTGTTGTAACCGTTTGATGATTCTTATACAATAATCATTAAAACTATTGTATTAGTAACATATTTAAGTCTTTCTTCTAAAGTAAACTCGATTATGGCAACTAAGCTATACGACAAACGCGATGACGTCGGCTTTCCCATCGTAACTTTTCCATATTTAAGTAGTAATATCCCTCAGTCACTCGCATATGGAGTTTATATTTCACAAATGATCCGATGTCAGGGCGTGTTCAACATATGAACATTTCATATACAGATGTAAACTACTCACTGGCAAATTATTGACACAGGAATACCGCGTTTGATGTCAACGTTCCGCAAATTTTACGGTCGGCATAATAGTCTTGTTTGCGATTACTCTGTTTCACTAAATGAGTTGCATTTTCGTTGGCGGTTGTTGGGACGTCTGTACCAATTGTAAGGAGGACTAGTTCCTCACGTATTTCATTTCGTTTGGACTTGACTGTGGACTCACTGAGGGTGTGACCGGTCGACAGAGGATGCTTACTCCTCCATGGCACCCGATCCCACCTCTTGGTTTCAAGAGGTCCGTGTTAGTCCATTTTTGCCAGATTTGTATCTATATCTTGGACATCCTAAAGACTTATACTTTGGTATCTGAGATGTTTTATATTTATGATATTTCGATGACATTTATTTTTCCCGAATTTACCAAGAGTTTGACGTAAATATCCTAATCTAGAATATTGATTTATGCAATGGATACCATAAATAACGTCACAATGCCATCGACGTATATAGTCCCGTTTTGTCATTCGCGGTTACATACACAATGCTGTAATGTGAAGTGCACTTTTCTTTATACAAATTGTTTCTGTAGATAATAAAAGAGGATAAAGTTGCAAACCTCTCAAACAAAGATTTCCCATTAATGTCAAAAATCTAGATAAGTTTTGGAAAATGAGTTGAATGTACAATGTATGATCCTGTTATTCCATGGGCTTTGATAAGAAAATCACTCTATGAAAGCTAAACAACAGTACATACACTGGGATTGGTTTCATTATTTAGTTTGCGTAATTTTGCGAGATTTGCATCGAGTCAGAGTTTAGTCAAACACTTTGTTAAATTAGTATTTATTTTTGTTGACAGTTCCTAGATACGACTATTCACTGATATATTTTATTACCATGTGTGTGCCGTTAAAGGTTTTAAATGATATATTTATAAGTTACTAAAATGTCATTGGCTCATTCTACGACACATTATTTTAATTTTGTATACCAGGTAGTAATTGTACTCGTCAACACTGGAGTACGTGGTCTTTAACATTACTTGGGTGGCTATGTTACATACATTATTGAATCGATATATCAACCTTATCATCCCTAATAATCTAAACGATATGTTCTTTCCCATTTTTTGCGTCCAGTCTATCATGGTCTGTAGTGTTGAAAGGATTAACATATTCTTCACATTATTTTCTCATCATAATGACAATGACTACCCGTGAAAAGATAACTCTTTCCCTAGAGAAGGAACGCTCACATGCGCTTTGACGTTTCTATGGCTTCAAGAATACAGTGCATATTCATGTCAAACGTTATATGCGTAGATATACATAGACATATACAATATATGTAAGAAATGGGGAAAAAATAATCAAACATGAGTGTGTTGTGTAGAAACAGAAATATCCATCTAAACCCCAGACCCTCGGAAAGGACAAACAGATTGTTACCACTCAACACACATGTGCAATTCTATTATTCCTGTATCTGACATTTACAAAGACATGTTTCGTTACAGCTGTACTTTGTATAAACTATGAGCTTCCATCGAGTAACTTAATGGAATGAAGAATATTTTCGTTATAGGTGTAACTGTTTTTATTTCTTTGTGGTCTCGTCTCCTATAGTGTCGTCTAAATGACTATAAACACAGTTAAATGTAAATATACAGAAACGACATCCATTTAGAGAATTGTGAATTGCCTGGGGTAATTTTTTGGATTAGCCAATAAACTACTTAAGTACCCACTACCATGATAGAATTTTTAAGATATGTATGTGAAATTATCTGTAGAATCAAAATTACTAGGGAAGGAACGCACGTGTTACAAATTTCCTTGTTAGTCACCTCGTATAATTGAAATAACATGAGACTGTCATGAACTTCACTGCTTGAACATCAAACTTTATCATCAATAATCCAAAATCTCACCTCATGCAACATGTGATGAAGCAACTGACATAGGCCTATTTGGAATTTAGTTTCACATTTTTGTTTGGTACATGAGAGAAAAAGATAAATAGGGTATTTCACGAATTAGACTTGTTTTAGAGAACTGCATGACTTCTTTAAATTACAGGTATATCAACATGTATAATTCACTTTGTACTCGGACCATTATATATATATATATATATATATATATATATATATATATATATATATATATATATATATATATATATATATATATATATATATATATATATATATATATATATATGTATTTAAAGGAAGTAAAATATACCCTGTATGATGATTGTTTTACTTTTAACATTTAAATTAAATGGATTTCATCCGTTAATCAATTATGTTGGTTTAAAAAACTATGAAATATCAAAATTACTTCTGAGGAAATTGACATTTCAGTGTATGTCTGTTCCATAATTTGCAGTTTTTATACTTTTACTCGGGAGATCATCAGTACCAGTCACGAAATTGTTTATGTAAAAAGATGAAAATCTTAGTTCTTCGCATTCACGTTGAATTGATTCAGGGCGGTAACCATTCAGACCAGTGCCTATTGAGAGTTAATTAACCAAATCGAATGGGGAAAGCCGACATATCAGATTTTATTAGTGACATTGTGTGATAAATGTAGAAAGGTCACTTGAGTCGTACCTTTATATTTACAAGGTTTTGTTCTCTTCACACTGTTATCATATGACACGGATTGCAACCCATCACTCAGTATTTCGCATTGGTCTTGTAGAGCTAGGTAATCAGATGTTTAACTTATTAAGATGCAGAAAGTCCAGGCTAGTCTTGCACATGGTTTTCCGCAAGTTGATGATATAGCTAAACAAATAAATTACAGATGTATATTTGAGTTGCCTTTTCGTTGGCGGTTGTTGAGACGTCTGTACCAATTGTGACGAGGATACACTCCTCACGTGTTTCATTGGACTTGACTGTGGACTCACGGCGGGTGTGACCGGTCGACAGGGGATGCTTACTCCTCCATGGCACCTGATCCCACCTCTTGGTTTCCAGAGGTCCGTGTTTGTCCATTTTTACCGGATTTGTATCTATGTCCTGGACATTCTATTGATTTATACTTTGGTATCTGAGATTTTTTATATCTATAAGAAAGCAAACTTTGAACTATACTTTAATTGTCTTTACAGAATTAAGGTTTAGGGAATATGTTTTTATTGTTCAGATATCTTCTCGAAACTTGTGCTTAACTATACGATATAAGGTCATTGTACAGCTGGGGTTGTTTAAAAAAAATTCATCGGATGTTCGTAATGGTAACATTGGCGAAAACATGACATCTAGGGAGAGTAAAACAGTTTCAATTAATTCAATAAATGTATTTTATACCTGACACTACTCTCTCTCTCTCTCTCTCTCTCTCTCTCTCTCTCTCTCTCTCTCTCTCTCTCTCTCTCTCTCTCTCTCTCTCTCTCTCTCTCTCTCTCTCTCTCTCTCTCTCTCTCTCTCTCGTAATTGCGGGATAATAATATATATAGAAATAATATTTGAAAATATTCTAGTTTTATTTGGACAACAGACAATTTGTATGTTTTAAAAACATCAATATTAAATCCGAAACGGCATAGAAATTAAAAATAGATATTATTTATAATAGTGTTTTGATGAAAAGCATATATACATGTATATTTCTATGTGTATTACAATTATTAGTATCAGTTCCCTCGCCTCTGAAATAAATTAGTTGTATGACTTCTCTAAGTCGGATAAAATCGTTCTTAAGGAAGGTGAACCATGACTCTTGAATCACATCATAACATTGTTTATTAATATTCTATATAATTGTAACGAGTCAATCATTTCATTGTTTATTCATATTATATAATAATTGAAACCAGCCAATCAAATATGTGTTTATTAATAGTCTATGATGAGTGTAACCAGCCAATCAGATAATTGTTTATTAATATTCTATAATAATTGTAACCAGCCAAACAGTTCATTGGTTATTAATACTCTATAATAATTGTAAATAGCCAATAAGATAATTGTTTATTGATATATAATAATCGTAACCAGCCAATCATGATCATTGTTTATTAATATTCTATGATAATTTTAAACAACCAATCAGACCAATGTTTTAATAAACTTTTTTGTAATAAATGATGTCCGTTAATCTCTTTTAAATTCGATTGCGTATGATTCTGATTAAATGCATTCACCTAGTTATTTTTCTCCACCATCAACATGCTGTACAAGATATAATTTACGGTTCCTTTTATCTTGTTCCATAAATAATAAAGTCATTTCTAATTTCATTGTACCGTGTGTTGTTCTAAGGGTTCTCCACATAATAAAATATCTTAATGGAAAAATCATTGCTGACAATTTTAAACCTCAGATCCAAATTATATACGAATCTATTGACCTTTATGAAGTACTATACATATTTTTGTAATTCGAGCTCAACTGTTGATGTCTTATAACAGAAACGGTCGTCTTAAACATTTGATTTGACATTTGACACTGTCATTTTGGTATTATTTTTATAATATTAAAGGTTTGAATTTCAATACAAGCTCAACATATCCGCTTGTTTCGAACTACAAAAATGCAATATACAGGTACTCTTTCATCAAACGTGATTTTAACAGAAAAATAATCATTGCACTGTCTTAAAAGTTTACGTTTCAAATTAAGACGCGGTAGGGGTTAGATAAAGTTATACTTTATTTTTAAAATGTTTTGCGTATTTGGAAATTTGAATGAACAATTTTTCAGTCAAACTGCAATGGCTAGATTTTAGTGGTGAAGGAGACTCGAACCCACGCTGATTTGATGTGGTATAAAGTGCGATGCCCTAACCACTCGGTCACACACACACACACATATATATATATATATGTGTGTGTGTGTGTGTGTGTGTGTTACTGATGTAAAGAGAAACACATCTTAATTTGACCCAATGAATAAGGATATGACATCAAAACATATGTACGTAGTTATTTAAACCCTCCTACATACCCTGTCTTTAAATGTCGATATACTGAGAAACACATCTTATATCATAGTTTGGCCCTAAGGAAAATGAGGAAATGGCATCAAAACATATTTACAACTGTTACAGAACAATACATTTCAATTTTCTCTTGTTGACATTTCTGATGATATCTATGAGCTGACTAACGCAATAAGAAAGGAAACATATTCGCCTGATGTATAAAAAGAATTCTGATGCGTCAATATAATAGACGTTTACCTAACTATGCCTCCAAAAATGAGACAATGAGACAGTCCTATTAATTACCATCAAATAGTTTTCTAGTCTTTAGTTGCATTTGATATTTTATCTGTCATTTGATATCCTCGTCTGATACGCGAAGAATTTATTTCGGAAAATCATTTGTCTAGACTATCTCTTATAAAAATGTACAAGTTTCAAATTAAACAGATAATGGCCCAAAACAATTATAGTATTGTTCCGATCAAAACAAAAATCATTCTGAATGCAAAATATTTGTGATATATGTCTAACAAGATTTAACCCTACCTGTTTGTCTGATCAGCTTCTTTTTTATTCCGCAGAAGAAAGTGTTATTGGCCTATTTATATACAGGCTGGGAGGAGTGTTTTAAAATATAAATAACCTTTAAAAGTTGACTCACTAAAGAGCGACACACAACCTGATTAATGTCGATAGTTGTAGAATATCAAATAATGTTGATTTTTTTATATTGAGATCTGATGAATGACAAATGACAACATTCAGAAAACAATGAAATATTAATGTCGCTTGTGATTATATAAAAACTATATATTTAGCTTATAGTGCAAGCGCATTGCAGAAAGACACTCGGTGATATCATCACAAACGCTTACAGAGAGAGAGAGAGAGAGAGAGAGAGAGAGAGAGAGAGAGAGAGAGAGAGAGACTCTACATGAAATATAAGATGATATACTAGATCAGTCTTGTAAAATGTATGTTACTAATATTGCAGCATGTACTATGTGCTGAGGAATAAATAAGAGTATTTTTGAAATGTCTCATTACATTTACATAGTTGCAAACTATAAACGAATAATGCATCGGTACTATTGTACGGCTTATAAGTAACAAAATAAAAATGAATAATATCTGTTCTCTTGTCAAAAGCATCATATAATAAAACTATTCGTATATAAATTTTCTGATATTTGATAAATTCGTTGTTTTAGGACTAGTCCGTTGCATAATTATTCAAGTAAATAAAATGTTCTGTCTTCGATATAGAATCAATATTGTTTTCATGAATAGGCGTCAATTCACTTTTGAAATGATCATCTTCACAGGATGCCCAATTTGGTCTGTCCGACAACCGTGGGACATGTTGTATTTGGTCTTTCTGACAATCATGGGACATATTATATTTGTCTGACTGACAATCATGAGGCATGTTCTATTTGGTCTATCTGACAATCATGGTACACATTGTATTGGTCTCTGACAATCATGAGACATGTTGTATTTAGTCTGTTTGACAATCATGAGGCATGTTGTATTTGGTCTGTCTGACAATCATGGTACATATTGTATTTAGTCTGTCAGACAATCATGAGGCATGTTCTATTTGGTCTGTCTGACAATCATGGTACATATTGTATTTAGTCTGTCAGACAATCATGAGGCATGTTGTATTTAGTCTGTCAGACAATCATGAGGCATGTTCTATTTGGTCTATCTGACAATCATGGTACACATCGTATTGGTCTCTCTGACAATCATGAGACATGTTGTATTTAGTCTGTCAGACAATCATGAGGCATGTTGTATTTGGTCTGTTTGACAATCATGAGGCATGTTGTATTTGGTCTCTCTGACAATCATGGGACACATTGTATTGGTCTGTCTGACAATCATGAGGCGTGTTGTATGTGTCTGTCTGACAATCATGAGGCATGTTGTATTTGGTCTGTTTGACAATCATGAAACATGTTCTATTTGGTCTGTTTGACAATCATGAGGCATGTTGTATTTAGTCTGTTTGACAATCATGTGACACATCGTATTGGTCTCTCTGACAATCACGAGGCATGTTGTATTTGGTCTGTTTGACAATCATGTGACACATCGTATTGGTCTATCTGACAACCATGGTACATATTGTATTTAGTCTGTCTGGCAATCATGGGACACATTGTATTGGTCTATCTGACAACCATGGTACATATTGTATTTAGTCTGTCTGGCAATCATGTGACACATTGTATTGGTCTCTCTGACAATCATGAGGCATGTTGTATTTAGTCTGTTTGACAATCATGTGACACATCGTATTGGTCTATCTGACAACCATGGTACATATTGTATTTAGTCTGTCTGGCAATCATGGGACACATTGTATTGGTCTCTCTGACAACCATGGTACATATTGTATTTGGTTTGCCTACACTGTAACATTTCAGTTTCCGTCAAATATAGGTAGACACCACAGAAGTAACCTCCAGATGATCCGAAAGACAGTACACACGTCGTAAATACTGGACAAACACAAAGCTCTGGTTGATCTGGAGGTGGGATCAGGTGTCTTGGAGGAGAAAACATCTCCTGTTTGATATAAGTTGACAGTCAAATTCGATTAAATACAAGAATGGAATTAATTCTCGTCACAATACAATAGGCGATTCAACTTATTCTAACAAAAAGGTAACTTAGTAACTCAGTCTGTTAAATAAGGCCAAATTTTGTATCTCTTTACATGGAAGACACTTTTTTATTTCTATTCTTAAAGTTCTATTTACCCTGTAGAGTCCAAAGTTATGAATATATATAAAATTATATATATATATATATATATATATATATATATATATATATATATATATATATATATAATATTTTACTTTAAATTGATAGCATCTGTGATAATTATATAAGATATTCATGATATTAATATTTATGAGTACTTAAATTGGCTCTGTACAAAAATAGTTCCTACAGTAATTTACCGATACCAAAATGATGCATTTTATTTAATTATGACATCTTGTGAATTTGACATATTGAATCTTTGGCTTATGGAAGTTTATTATTTTAGAAATAAACAGAAACGTTTGGTAACAAACATAAGGATCTAACATGATGTATACACATGTTCCTTGCTTGTCAAGACGCCACGTGAAGATATAGGTAACAATAATATGCAATCAATGGTGTATAAGATATATATATATATATATATATATATATATATATATATATATATATATATATATATATATATATATATATATATATATATATATATATATATATAATAGACACCAGTAGATTTTAATACTGATTTGAGCAGTAAGCTCTAAACAGTGGTTAGTAAAACAAACATTAGAGTTGATATATGTGCATGTAAAACTTACCTTTTCGTCATTTAGTCTTTCCGACTCACTGATACATTTCATTAGAACATTTTCAGTTTGTATGGACACACATTCCTACCAAACAATTAGATCGAATTCGAAAGGTAGGTTTTGTAATATAACTGCATGAACGTTGTGACATTGATATACCTAATGGTGATCGATCAAAATGACAAACTACTGACCGTTTATTTATGCACTCGGTGGTGACATTCGCAGCAGACGACAAAAGTTCCTACACAGTCATAGTCATAGTCATATTTTTGTCGTTGACAGATTTTCAATATATATATTCTGCTTATAGTGACAATGTCTGGAACTAAGATTTAACTTACACGTAACGTAAAGGTCATTTATTCAATAAACATGTCGTGGCGAACGTATAAACTATAGAGTCATATACATGTATATATAAAGGCCGAAAAAAAATGAAATAAATGTTACGGCCTGGTTTTAATTCGTACGCAAATAAGAATTAGCAGTGAGTTCTTTCATATGTACATTTTATTTTGGTTTCACCAACATATTAGAAGTAGTAAACACCCTGAAATAGATTCGTACAACATGATTGTATAATTACATGTAAATATATATAAGTACAATATGAAAAATATAAATAACAAAGCGAAGATTTTCTCACAATTTCGCGATACTTATTTTATTTCACAAAACCCGAATAAAAATATAAACAGGGTACAGGGTTTCTCTAAATATATGCAAAGTATTATGGGAAATTTGACCAATGGAAAATCTATTAAATCAATAAATCATCAGAGAGAATAAGCATTCGGACACAAAATCAAAAACACCCTTTATAATACGTATTAGAAACGCAGTACGTATATACACTATGGTAAAACATAGAGTTATGTCCCTTTTCAAACAGTTCAAATATAAAGAACAATGATACAAATAATGAAAAATATACAGAACACGTGCAGTAAAATAAAAAGAAACAAGCTAGTATATATACACAAAATTTATCCTCAGCTGTTACACAAACATGAACATTTTCTGGAAAACCAGGGAGATCTTTTATCATGGAGGTAACTTAAAACGGAGTCAACGATAATACCCATTCGCATAAGGCTAATGCGAATGGATAATGTCGTTGAAATCTCAATGAATTTCTAAATATTTGAAAAACAAAATATTGGGGCATCTCGTTTCAATTTTATAATTCAATTTAGTCAATAAATAAGAAGCATGGATGTGTCATTTATAACGGTCGCCTCGTAAGTCGGAAGCCTCGGTTCGATTAGCGCTACCAGGCAATGAGCACTCGGCATAAAACTGAGCATTTATGATGAAAAACTTAACCAACACTGTTAAAATGTATTCCCACGGAATCGACCAATCCGTGAGCCCATCTATTTACAAAAAGTGGAAATCCCGGTGCCATAAATATAACAGTGTTGCGACTCGCCGCGAGATACAAAGTCGCTGTTCAACTCCCGTTTTTGAGATATTTAAACTTGTTTAACTATATTTAAACTTCACACACAAACAAAGGAAGCTTTTATTGATTGATTGTAGGTATAAATTTGTTTTTTTCTAATACACAAATGTCAATTTTCAACGTGACAACAAGGTTGGTATACCATGTCAAAGATTTTCACCGATAGCTGTCACGTGACCTGAACACCCTACCAACAGGTCCGTGTCACGACATCCAAGGCGCTTTAATAATTATGACTGCATCGGAATGAATCGATAGTATAGGTCAATACATAGGGGAGACCGGGGAAAGTTGGAACGCGGGGAAATTGGAACACCAAGAACTGTCAATTAAGTATTAAATTGATGATGTCATCACTCTTGTTGTAGTATGCAGTTATATCTGTAGGGTACAGCCATATTGTTTTTTTCGGGGGCAAGAGTAAGATCTGCAGGATAGGTTGATATTTTTCAGTTTTGATATATCAAAGTAAAAATCTTCACTGAGAGTATTTTTGTTCTGTGGAATACACTTTTACTGAAGTACAAGATCTTTTGCATGAATACTTGTGCATTTAATGATATAACAACTTTGCTAATAATTGTCTTTTCAGTGAAAAACAAACTAAAAAATCTCCAAATTGTGTGTTAGGGCAAATTGATACATTACCATTGGGGTAAGTTGGAACATGTTTCAAATAACCCCTTGGCGTTTAATGTTTGACATGTAGATTTTCTTTTGGCCTAAAATTACTGTATAGTCGCTTTTATTCGCAGGTGATTTAATATCGCTATATTCGCAGTCAAATAAAATACCGCGAAATGAAATATCTATGAATATAACACATTACACTTATGAAGCATCAAAAAGACAATTAGTAACCAATCATAATTCACCTTAAGTAATCAGGTGACATCACCACGCGAAACGAAAAGCGATGATGTTGTGTTTTCCTTTGAATGTTATACCAGGGTTTGTTGTTGGTTTTTTTTTTTGGTTTTTTTTTATCATCATTTCTAGGGCTATGACATGCTTCTTGTTTCTGACTTCTGGAAGAAGTGGTTGCTATTGTTACTGCGCACTGATACGTATTTTGACGTTAACTGTCAGAGGGTTCAGTATCTGTAGCCACTTATAGTGATATGAAATATCGGTAAATCATATACATGTTGACTATACCGTTCCGTATGCAAGGGTTGCCACCTAAGACTGACGTTTCTCTAGAAACAAACTAAATGGGGAAAACTAAATCACGGATTTCAGTAATAGCAGGATCTGCAGCAGCAGCAGCAGCAGTAGTAGTAGTAATGAGAGAGAGAGAGAGAGAGAGAGAGAGAGAGAGAGAGAGAGAGAGAGAGAGAGAGAGAGAGAGAGAGAGAGAGAGATCTTAATTTTTTTAAACACTTATGTGTCTCCGTACTGCTTCGCTCACATGATTTCCCTTCAAGCGTTTTTGTAACTAAACATTTTCCTTGATTCGTCATTCCGCAGTCAAGGCTCATTTACATTAAAGTATCATGTAGTCAGAATTGTTATTTAACATAACAACATCTAAATTGTGCTAGAATTTCCAAGGCAGGAAGGTCACACTTTGAAAATAAAAAAGTTCCATTGATAGGAGGTATTTATATCTAATGCTTTTGTATCCATGGATAGTTGAATTTGAATTAATTAGAATCATTTTGTTCTGGAGTTAATTATGCATCTTCGGCATACAGTTCCAGCACTCTTTTGTAAAATGTTTCATTATTTTACTTATTTTGACTATATAATCGTTTGTAAAACTTTTGGGATCTAGTGATTAGGAAATATATTATCATTTTTCATCATTTACATATAAATGTTTGCATCACACCTATGAATTGCCTGTAAACAATGAACAAATACGTTAATTATTGTAGCCAAAATTTGAGTACGTACTCAAACAATTTTTAAATATTTCTGAAGTTTTCCTCAAATGATCACTCGTTTTTATTATTACTTACAATGGTATGCCGTCAATACATACAAACATCAATACGTACATTTGGCATGTTTTACCTTCAAATTATTAAGTTAGATGAGCTTGAGTACTGAGTAAATTTTGTGACTTCGGGTCTGAATCAAGGACTTTAATCAACTGGTGCTAGTTTCTCACCTGTAACTTGTTTGTTTGTCACCTGTAACTTGTTTGTTTGTCAGGTATTTCTCGCTCCACTTGACGTACTTTAACTCACTTGTACTTTTCTCTCCCACAGTTAAATACTGTAAAATTGATCTGTGTGGCACAAACGCCAATAACACAAAACAAATCTAACCACATATTTTTGGTGTCTGTCCTTGAACCTTTTTGACTTCTAAACCGCTGAAGGGATTTTAACGAAACTTTGTGGGTAGCAAGTACTAAGGAATCAGAGAAATAATTTTTGATACGCTTTTAAGACATACGTCATTTTCATTCCATGATGCATTCATTTTATGTTTTCACTTGTAATTTGAAAAATAAATGATTTCGTAAGAGATTATTGCTGAAATCTAAATTTGATTTTTTATGAATTTTTGGATCTTTTTTACACTCTGGTTGTTTTCAAAATCACTTAAGGGATTTTAATAAAACTTTACAGAAAGTAAGTACTCGAGGACCTTTATCAAGTTTATGTTTTATTGGTCGAACTGGCTCAGTGATTGATCCAGTATGGGGCGAAATGTGATTCATGGGGTATCCCTTTTTGAAAATGTTCTCCAGAACCGATGCATGAATTGAAAAACTAACTGCATCTGACTAATCTACCGGGACTTATGATTTGACTCAAGTTTGTATTTTACGTAAAATAAAAAATATTTTTGATGCCTTTTCAGAATGTTTTCATTTATTTATAATTCCCCTCAACCTCCAACGAGTGTTGAAATAATTTAAAAATAGAGATTCCCATCCTAAAACCATATTATTTATAAAATACCAACACGGCGATGTGGCCAGGTCAGGTGAGCGAATTGGCCCACAAGTCTCCTGTTTAGTTATAGATGGGTTTCCCTGAGCAGTATTTTGTGAGAGTTATTCCTTTTTGTCGGCCATATTATGGACCAACTCAACAACAGACACTTCATTTATTTAAGCTGCCACATAATAAAACCGACGAAGTGAAATAACTCTTGCTTACGAAAACCTATCTATAGGTTTTTGAAACATTTTGAATAGTTCACCGGCTTACCGGAAATTTGTCAAATTTTTTGAATAATCAGGTTGAGTTCCAACGGAAATCCTAAGTCAACCCATTTTCCCTTGACATCTGAAACCAACAGATCCACGATTTCCCACCGCTTCTTGGTGATGTATTTCTTGACGAATAGACCCATTCACGTTAACTGCGGTCCTGTGAATTTTAGTGGCAAAATTAAACAGATACCCACAAAAACAAAGACGTCATTATAGTACATGTAAATGATTGTTTCTTGACATCACATACCGGGAATCTGGAGCCGGCGTGGCTCAATCGGTAGCGCGCTCAACTCTTGATCGTGAGGTCGTTTCCTGTCCTTCTGACTGAGAGAGTAAAAACCGAGGTCCCGTGCCACAGTGGGTGTTGGCACGTTAAAGAACCCTCCCTGCTCAATGACCGTAAGAGCCCTTCAATGGCAATTGGTGACGTCTCCATATGAGTGAAAGATTCTTGAGTGGGACGTTAAACAAAAATAAACAAACAACAATCCGGGAATCTGTATCATTTTGCCACTAGTACTCAGAGTTACAGGACCGCAGTTAACGTGAAAAGGTCTATACAGAATATCAACCCATAAGGACTTCAATATTACGTCATTGCATTATTGATGACGTATTATAAACCGTGACGTAAACAAGGGGCATCTATTTACATGGTACGTAATGTGGACACGTTTCTTTTTATTCATGGCCATACATTTGTGTAATAATACACGTGTTTATTCAGAAAATCGGAACCACCATCAAGACTGCAGGAATTTTGTTTCAATTAGATCTTTGGATGCGTCGCTGAAATGTTGTTTACCTTCCTGGAAGATATGGAGGCACATTCGGCATCAATCAAATATTTCAGGTACTCAGATATATCGTCTGGGCCCAAGGAGGCTGCCATAAAATTCAGCAAATATTCTACTAAACCATATATTTTTTTTAAAGATAAGCAAACAGAATATTTTGTATGTATCTTGAAGTATGAAATATTTGTAAATTCCTTGCAAGCAGTAAGTGAAGATAATTCTTTTGATTCGCTTGGCAGTCCCGTAAGTGTTGAGTCTGATATTTTTGTCAGACCTTTTGGTTTCAGGTCAGAACCTGCATGTTCAATATAAAAGTCAAACACACTGGGATTAAGAATCTGTTCAAATCTTAGAATGTTCTCATCTTTCTGTAATACAGCTTTATGAAAAAAGTATGGGTTTTTGTAACCAAGAGTTACTTCCCATTGTCGGTCATATTGTGTGGCATATATATTTTTCTTGATAAATTAACCAAATTATATTTAATTATTCATCTGCATAAATAGTTTGAAAAACTCTTTTGGGACAAATATTTATTTCAGGTTTTTATTAATCTAAATAGCTAATTGTGGTAAAAAAAATTATGATGGCCCTTGTACTAACACTATTTACGACAGGGTATTAGTATCATCCTAGAAAGACTTATAAACTCCTACGGTAGACTTATTATCTCCTTCGTCAGATTTAATATCTGCTACGTACTTTTTATTATCTCCTACGTAATACTTAGTACCTCCTTATTAACTCCTACGTAGGACAGTATCTCCTACGTAGGACAGTTTCTCCTACGTAGGACTTAGTATCTCTTACGTAAGACTTATTAACTCCTACGTAGGACTTAGTATCTCCTATGTAGGACTTGGTATCTCCTACTTAAGACTTCTTAACTCCTACGTAGGACTTAGTATCTCCTATGTAGGACTTGGTATCTCCTACTTAAGACTTCTTAACTCCTACGTAGGACTTAGTATCTCGTACGTAAGACTTATTAACTCCTACGTAAGACTTATTATCTCCTACGAAGAACTTATTAACGCCTATGCCTTCTCGATTTTGTTCCTTCACAACGTACATAGAATATCCCTAAGTTTTAGCTCATTAACGTTATTCATTAAAATAAATGTTCGTTCACTCTCAGGATAGTTATATTTTTTATCAGCGAAGACATGGACATCGTTTATAAAATAGACCTAAAATACATACAATTATATACAATTATATACACTCTCTTTATGTTTACCTTTCGTTAATATTTGATCCGCATTGTATTTGCAGCAAGCTTTATTCTATTCATTTGGGACCATAAAAATTAGCTTTTTCAGGAAGCAAGAATAAACCCCAAACGGAATCAAAGACACAGTGACCTCTATTATATCGAACATTTTCCATTAACCCAGAGCCTTCCGCTTGCAACTCGAGTGCTGTACCACAAAATGTTCCGAAAACGTATGTTCGCAGTAGACAAAGATGAGGAAAAAGTTTTTATATCGTGACCGGTCGACAGGGGACGCTTACTTCTCTATGACACCTGATCCCACCTCTTTATTTCCAAAAGTCTGTGTGTGTCCAGTTTTCACCTGATTTGTACATATATATATATATATATATATATATATATATATATATATATATATATATATAGTGAGAAGTTATTGATTTGATGATTATATTTGGTTATTACAGGATGAGTTGAACACACATCAAATTAACCAAAATGTGTAATTTCTGCATTTTCATCGCGACATTGTGGGATATCTAGTTTCTATCGGGGAATTCACAAAGCGTCTTGGTTCCTTTGATCCATTATCCCCATTCTTTTTGTCTTTTGGGGGATGTGGTTTAAGATGCACTGAATTTTGTCGTCCGATCATTATGATGAAACTTTATAAATAGTATTTTTTTAATTCTAAGAAAGAGCAACATTGATTGCCGTTCTCTCAAATCTATTTTTCAAGTTTTTTGAAGTATAACTTCACCCTTGAAATAATAATCTCTATTCCAGGTCCTTGCATGGTTTGGATGAGTAAATTCTGCAAAAAGTGTAGGAACAATTACCAAAGACGACATCGAAGAGAATCACAAATACGAAATCACCAGATACCTCTCCCTAAGGCAATAGAAAATGAGGTTGATGAACTTTTACGTAAAATGCATTTTAGTTTCTCGAAGAAAGTTGGCTCTGCTCTGGAGCTTCATTGCGAGACACCGGCAACAAGGAAAATAGTCCGGGCATTTCCACGAGCATCTTACCGCTGGATACACAATGAACTTCCGCTGAAAATCGAATCTGACCGGATGTTATATCAAATGGGAAATTTGATAATTCAAGGCATGAAACCCAGTGACACGGGTCTCTACCTGTGTCAAGTAGAATACGAACCAAAGCAAATAAAAACCGTTGGGGTATTTTCTGTTGCTGTAGAATCTGACGATCTAGAGGTGTTGGAAGTCAGAGAAACGGAAGTGCTGAAATTACAGTGTAACAGCGGTCCATTGGGCTTCCTATATCCTGGAACAAACAGGACGTGGTCAATTAATGGAAATATATTTGTAGATCGTATTCCAGCCAAACTAACCAAGACTGACAATTTTCCAAACGCAAGTAAAATTATGACTGGAAATTGGACATGCACTGTTTTCGATCAACCATCCGATAGAAGATGGACAACGGCACTCTATAGAGTTAAAGTTTTACAAGCACCATCAATATGGGAGAATTATCGGAAGTATATACTTGAAAATAAGATTTATTTTATATCAGTGATTCTAGGTATTTTCTGTTTCTTTGCTGTTATTTGTATATCTGCAATACGACAGTCCGACAAACTGAAATATCGAGAAGAACAAGATGTAGACATGATAAAACAACATTTGTTACAAAAACAAAACGAAGTACAGAATGAACAGTACTATGAAACTGATGGTCAATATTATGATGATTTGGATAATGACTATTACAGCAGGGAGAATTATTATGATCCATATGTTGGAGATAACGCTGGATATAATGAACCATTAAGAGATGATTTAAATATGGCAGAACAACAATACGGGTATAACGAACAACACTTTTATGAAGATGAAAACGATTATAATGCACCAAACCAACCAACTGATAACGGATATAACGAAGTAAATCAACGGCAGTATATGGATGAACACGAAGAATATTATTATTAAAAGTTATATAGATGAGAGACATAAAGAAGAACAGTTCAAGAACGATTGGTTTTGAATCTCAGAACTGCAATAAAGAGGGCACAGACACAGACACACACAGACACACACACACACACACACACACACACACACACACACACATATATATATATATATATATATATATATATATATATATATATATATATATATATATGCATATATTAAAATTACTTGTACAATCATTAAAGAGACTTTTG
Organism: Atrina japonica; assembly: GCA_030159075.1. Classification (NCBI taxonomy): domain Eukaryota; kingdom Metazoa; phylum Mollusca; class Bivalvia; order Pterioida; family Pinnidae; genus Atrina; species Atrina japonica. The sequence continues at coordinate 202,874 of BROG01000619.1, forward strand.
CCATTGTCTGTAGGAATATCGTTTACCCGAAAGCAATAGATCACGGGTTCAGATCCAGATCACAGCTGAAATTTTTACATATTCAAAAGGGCTGTTTATTTGCCAACCACTCGTCATGAAATTTAAATCAAAAGTCCCACTTCATGATAGACTAGTAATGTAAACTAGCAATAGGAAAATTTTGAGAAAGATCATTTATAGATGATGATGTATATATATACAGGGTGTTTCAAAAACATGTCTCTACTTCAAATGCTATAAATTTGCGCAGACACGTGATAATTTTAAAAATAACTGAAAGTTCATAAGAAAGAGTATTTACTTGAAAAATTATGATTAAATAAACCCCAAATTTATGATGTTAGAATTATCTTATGATGTAATCCATGACATCATCACAAATCAGCATTGTTTGGTTTTACAACCAAAATGGACGACAAGATCTTCCATTTCGATGTTGATAAATTTCGTTTTGAGTATACCCAACATGCCCTAATTATAATGATGAACTAAAAAGGCAATAAGGAGAAAATTGGAAGGGTTCCATTGGATACACGTGAAAATGTGATCCAAAATGTCCTGGACAAGATACAGTTAATGGCAGAGAAAACAGTGGATATTTGGAACATGTAATGAATAACGTTTAACTTATAATTTTCCAAAATGAAATTAGTAAAGAATGTAGCTCACCTAAATAATATTTAATGTGTATGCATTAAAAGTTATATACCAACAAAATTGATATAATCTCGTATTCGAAAACTTAAAGGGACTATGAAAACACGTTATCCCTCTGTATTTAATGATCCAGAAGTAGTAACTGAACTGGATAGGTTACATGACCAATATGTACTGGTACCAGCAGACAAAGCCTCAAATAATATAGTTTTTATTTGTAAGGCACATTACTATAATTGTTTATTAGAAGAACTTGGGTTTAATACGAATTCTGGAAATCCTACATACACACGTAGCTCACTTTCAAAGGACGAGATCCTTCAAAATCACGTGTCCGTATTACACTCATTTGATATACCTACAACGGAGACCGATTTCGAGCTACCACATTTATACTGGATACCTAAACTTCATAAAAACCCCATATAAGCAAAGATACATAGCAGGATCCAGCAAATGTTCTACCAAACCTTTATCTTTACTCCTTACCAAGATATTGACAGCTGTTAAGGAGAAACTTCAAAAATACTGTACAGTTGCTTATTCCAGAAGCGGTGTAAATCAGATGTGGATACTTAAAAATTCTAAACAGCTTTTAGAAAATTTGAAGGCACATAATTTTTCTCGAATTCACAGTATCAAAACTTATGATTTCTCAACTCTTTACACTACTATTCCACATAAAAAATTAAAAGAAAGGCTTTTTAGCATCATTGACAACTGCTTTTTCACTAAAGGTGGTACCCGAAAATTTAAATATCTAGTGATTGGCTATCAGGATACTTATTTCGTCAAACACCACTCTGATTCTACACATAAGTATACTGAAGTTGATATAAAAAACATGCTGGAATTTCTAATAGACAATATATTTGTAATGTTCGGAGACGTGGTCTTTCAACAAACTGTCGGCATTCCTATGGGAACCAATTGTGCTCCCTTATTGGCCGACCTGTTCCTTTATTCATACGAAGCAGACTTCATTCAGAAACTGCTGAATCAAAAGAAGAAAAAGTTAGCGGTGTCCTTTAATTTGACATTTAGATATATCGACGACGTTTTGTCAATTAATAATGACAATTTTCATACATATGTCAATGCGATATATCCCAGCGAACTAGAAATTAAAGATACAACAGAATCAAGTACACACGCTTCATACTTAGACATTTTACTTAATATCAACACAGACGGGAAATTAGCAACCAAGCTATACGATAAACGCGACGATTTCGGCTTTCCCATCGTAAATTTTCCACATTTAAGTAGTAATATCCCTCACTCACCTGCATATGGAGTTTATATTTCACAAATGATCCGATATGCCAGGGCGTGCACAACATATGAAGATTTCATATACAGAGGTAAACTACTCACTGACAAATTATTGACACAGGGATATCGAAAACCGCGTTTAATGTCAACGTTCCGCAAATTTTATGGTCGGTATAATAGTCTTGTTTGCGACTACTCTGTTTCACTAAGTGAAATGTTGAGTTGCCTTTTCGTTGGCGGTTGTTGAGACGTCTGTACCAATTGTGACGAGGATACACTCCTCACGTGTTTCATTGGACTTGACTGTGGACTCACGGCGGGTGTGACCGGTCGACAGGGGATGCTTACTCCTCCATGGCACCTGATCCCACCTCTTGGTTTCCAGAGGTCCGTGTTTGTCCATTTTTACCGGATTTGTATCTATGTCCTGGACATCCTATTGATTTATACTTTGGTATCTGAGATTTTTATATATAAAAACACTCTTCAACAAGATATATCCCTTAGTGTTATATGTAACTTGTAACATTTTCAATTGAACGATAAAGTCGGGATATGTTTTTGAACAACCCTGTATAAGAAAGACAAATATTTGGCGGACGCAAATCAACATCGACAAAAAGACAATTTTGTGAAAGTTAATGATGCCAAGTGTAATGTTTGAAATTCAAGACGGACATCGGTGGGAAATGTTCATTGTTAGTGTCGTATTATTATTGATAAGTTTAATTTCGTATTTTAGATGCAATATAAACACAGTAGGCTACAGTGATTACATCCGCATTTAGTGTATTATTCTATGTCTTTGCTAAGGGCAAAGTATTTGTGGTATAGCTAGATCAGGATATCCGTTATGTAATATAGAGAACAAGCATTGGTTATGTATAAATACTTATATTTCAATTCATTCAGTGCTATTTTAATAGCTTTCGGAATTATAGTACAAAACAACAAAGTAAACATACACATTCACAGTATAAAATCTACAAAAGGAAACTTAACACGCAGAACTAAGTTGATGCACTCGAAGGGATTATGCATCAAATTTGTTAGCACCTTACTTGATTTGCAAGTCTATATCAAATATGTAAATAACAACTACATATGTATACTTTGACAATGACAACATTATGAACCACAAAAAATAAAATTTACATATTTTCACTGTGAAAAACACGGAATTGAACAGATGATTATTTACGTCTATAAAATAACACCTATGAACCAATGAGCTGAAATATCAATGATGTCAATAATTTATGTATAATATATATACGGACATATAATTATCAAAGTACATTATTTTTAATTAAGATTACGAAATATGAATTATGTACAAACGTCGATCATTGCAAGATCTGGGCCTGGCACCTTAAAACCTAAGAATTACTGAAGTCTAAAAAATTTACTCAACTTTGCCTAATCCTGAAAATATGATTGGCTGTTCAAGTGAAGTTAAGAATATTCTCCGATTTGGATAAATTCTCAAGTTTTATGTGTCGGGGGCCCTGGCTCCAAATATATACAAACATAGAGTGGTGTTCTTTATTGTCAGAATATCCCGAATTTCAGCTACTGCTTAAACCTGATTGGCGTAACAGATAAAAGTTAACAGTATTCTCAGACTAATGAATATTTTAATGTTTTATTACCTTTGAAACTCAGTAGTAAAGTCACATGATGTTGTAAAGTAAAAATGAAGAAGTACCAATTGATAATCGAAGCTCAAGTCCATTAGAACACGACGAATTAGATGTGCAATGGTCTCAATATGAAGAACAATTGCGAATCCCAAACGGGATAGGACCAGGTGTCCGGAAGGAGTCAGCATCCTCTGCTGGCATGCCACACCCATCGCAAATGTTACATGGAAACCTTTCTAGTACGACGAATGGGTCAAATTTGGTGAAAATGAACAATTGTACATGTGACAGATCGGTGATACAAACAACAATCAACATCAACAATATCTCAGTATTTAAATCCGTTTTTTTCACTTTTTAATGAAATTGATTCATTTTCTTATATTTGAGAGTGTAATTAAGATTGGTATGACATTAAAAAGAAAGAGTGTATTTTATTTTTGAGATGGTATAAAATATATTGTGTTCAAGGTTGTGATGTATTCCGTTATTTTAGTCTCTATAAGTGTAGAGTAAAATTAAAAATAACACAATGTTAGCAGCTACCATAGCACATATGTTTCACAAATGTCCATATAATGAGATCATATTGAATTAATTCCAATCATATATCCTTGTCCTACAATTTCTATCTTACTTTTGATAATCACATTTTGAGGTTACGGAACTCGATCAGATGTATACATGAATTGTCATTATATTTCCCATCATGTTATTATTTACATTGGTACTCGTCAAATATATTGTTACAAATTCACATTTGATATCTATTTGTGATGGTAAAAAAACAACACAAAACTCCTTCTACTGCAGTGTGAACAAATAAACTCAGAATATCTATATACAACTCAGAAATAGACACTAGATACTGCTGGATATGAACAAGTAGACACTAGTAGATATTATTGAAGAGCGAACAAGTAGACACTTAATATTACTAAAGTGTGTATAGGTAAACACTTGATATCATTAAAGTGTGAACAAGCAGACACTTGATATTATCGTAGTTTGAACAAGTAGACACTATATATCATTAAAGCGTGAACAAAAAGCTACTAAAATAAATACATTAAAAAAACAATTGATATCATAGATGTCTATGTAAACAAACCTTTGATATCAGCATGTTTTAAACAAAATTGTTTATTTATATCTCAGTACTGTAATATTTAAAACACTATGCAATATATTAATATGTATCTACAAAATGCTACAGCGACTCACCAGTGTGATAGAAAAGTTCATATTGCAAACGATGCTACCAGCAATGTTGAAATATTTACTAATAAAAGATATACAGAAAATCACAGAATTTGTCATCAGAGTATGACACAATAATATAACATGAATAAAAACCAATAAGTGTACTTAGCGATGTCACTATAACTATACGCAAAAGTATTATATCACCTGGACATTTTGCTGAAGCAAAAAAAATGTCCAAATATACCCAGCCAATTAAAAATAAGCATGACGTCAATAGTGTCAGATTTCAAATCGTGTTCGAGTGTGTGGTGATTGATTTTCAGTAAGAATTCAAATTATATATAAACAATACAAAAAGTTATCATCTTGCAATTAAAAAGCCAATACAATTCAATCAATTAATCTAAATAACTAGAATTAAGATTGATGTGTTTTTGTACAATTATATATGTATTACAGATGTAAATTACAATACTATTTAACAATATTTAAAAAAATACAAATGTCAAATTCCTTTTTATTATCCATGGTAACAGTCACAGTAAAGATGTAGGCATGGTTAGGCATTCTAAAACAAATTCACTGTTCAGAATATAAACTCGAGAAATTAAATTTAAACCACCATGATAAAGCTTTAATTCAAAGAATTACTGTTACTTTTATACACTAGGTCTATGAATACTCTGGTTGTGTGGGTTTTTTTTAAATATGCTGTCCGTTTGTATTGACGTATTACATTTTTTCTTTGATTTAACTCATTCATCCCTATATACACATTTGGACTGGTCTAAGTCATTGTTTTTCAGGGGTTGAGGAGTGAAGTGAAATCCTGGATGCAAGCAAATTCTGAATCTTTAAACTTATACATTAACATCTATTAAAAGAAACCTTCTGAAGATTGCAATTGGTTTTTGATATACAATAAGATATTTTAAACGTTCTTGTCTGTGATCATGTAGGAAATAAATTGAAATCATTTTCAAAGATATTCATCTTGAGCATTTGTGTTAGTCTCTTATTGAAAAATATAACGTTGGTATTATTAATAATATTTCAAACTATTCAAAGTTGCCAATATTTTATTTTGGTAATAATATGCTGCCGTCAATACTGCTATTGCCTGAGATATTCCAAAAGAGAGTGAGAAAAAAATAGATGAGGTAATATATCACTAATCTATAAAAATACTTCTTTCAAAAAGGAAATTGAAAAGTATCTTAAGGTAAAGTGTTGATATATGTCAATGCATTAATCATGACTCGCTCATGTACTGCTTTCATGAACCATATTACACGTCCACGCAATATGATGGTCCCAGAACCATGAGGTGATCTGAGATTCTTTCCAGAAATATTTTTTTTTTTACAAATTTCTGTGTGTCTTCGATTCAATCCATAAATTGCTTTTGGCTACAATGATTGGGGTAATTATTATTACAATCAAAAAACTTGTTGACTGGAAATTTAACTTCGGTTTAGGATCGTTGTAAAACACTGAACCCGAATTCTCCTGAGATCAACTACAAAAATTAGGTGGAATGAGCAATGAATAAACGTTAATCAAAAACCATAGAGTCATTAACCCAGCATTAATCATATAACATTATCATTGCCTAGGATGTCTTGTATTTTGTGCTTTTTCCTCCGTTTAAAATAGAAACTCAATTACATACATGCATCAACACTATAACAATTCTCTTCAAAATTGTAAACACAATCTGCCTCGTGCATGTTTGAATTAAAAGAACATATAAACATTTGCAGATACATGTAAATACATATTTCTTGGTCACGTTCGTTAACAGGAAACTAACATTTTATACCCATGTTTTCAATTGATTTACCTCAGTTAAATTAAAAAAAACCCATTATTTTGTTATTCAAAATTAATTTCAGGCACGTAGATGGATATTTGACAAGAATGTTTTAGAAAGCACTATGTTTTTATTAACTTTAACATTTATTCCCTGCAATAGTTTATATCATTAAGGTATAACTTCATGACAGTTTAAAAAACTAAACTAAACTAAATTCTACATTGTATGGTACTTATACAGTACAACCAGCAATTTATTTTTAATCTAACTGAACATGAATATTTGAAATAAATTTCACCGAATTAAACTTTGTTTATGAAATATTTGATTGTAGTAGCACGTGTTTTCGTCAAGGTCACAATATAAATCACAAGGTCATTCACACTAAAGTAGGAATGTTTTTTACGGAGCCTGTGCCAAATTGAAAGTATTACATTCAACACAGAAGTATTGGACAAATTTTAAATTAGACTGTTAAAATTTCTACGTCAGTGTCTTCAAGATGTTGAAAGAAGTTAACAAGAATATTTTTATTAACAAAAATGTTATCATTTTTATCAAAGGTCAGAAGAGTATTAATAAAAACAGAATTCCGTACAAAACTGACGACTTAAAAGTTATATAGCGAGGTCAACGTCCTCGGTAGAGCAAAATACAGTATAAACTGCCTAAGAGACATCCTGTATAAAGCAACTACCAGTTTTATGTGACTGGGTAGCCCGACAGTATATCCTAAACATTAACTGGTCTGTATTAAGTGACTCCCAGTAGTATGTGCCTGTATCAAGGTAGCCCGACAGTATATCCTAAACATTAACTGGTCTGTATTAAGTGACTCCAAGTATTATGTGACTGTATCAAGGTGGCTCAACAGTATATCCTAAACATTTAAACACTGTATCTCAACAGTATATCCTAAACATTAACTGGTCTGTATTAAGTGACTCCAAGTATTATGTGACTGTATCAAGGTGGCTCAACAGTATATCCTAAACATTAACTGGTCTGTATTAAGTGAAACATCCTTAACATTAACTGGTCTGTATTAAGTGACTCCAAGTATGTGACTGTATCAAGGTGACTCCTAAACATTACTGGTCTGTATGTGACTGTATCAAGGTGGCTCAACAGTATATCCTAAACATTAACTAAGGTCAAGTATTATGTGACTGTATCAAGTGACTAAACCCAGTGTATGTGACTGTATGTGGACTATATCATTAACTGGTCTGTAAGCCCTGTATCAACAGTATATCCTAAACCTGGTCTGTATTAAGTGACTCCATTGAACTGGTCTCTGACTCCCAGTAGTATGTGCCTGATCTAGCCCGACAGTATATCCTAAACATTAACTAGTATTGTGACAGTATTATGTACTGTATCAAGGTAGTATATCCTAAACCCGACTCCCACTGTATAGGGTAGCCCGACAGTATATCCTAAACATTAACTGGTCCCTGTATCAAGTGACTCCCAGTAGTATGTGACTGACTCCTAAACATTAACTGGTCTGTATTAAGTGACTCCCAGTATTATGTGACTGTATCACTGGTCTGTATTAAGTGACTCCCAGGTAGTGACTCCCAGTAGTATGTGACTGTATCAAGGTAGCCCGACAGTATATCCTAAACATTAACTGGTCTGTATTAAGTGACTCCCCCGACAGTATATCCTAAACATTAACTGGTCTGTATTAAGTACTCCCAGTAGTATGTGACCTAAACATTAAAGTGACTCCCAGTAGTATGTGACTGTATCAAGGTAGCCCGACAGTATATCCTAAACATTAACTGGTCTGTATTAAGTGACATTAACTAAAACATTAACTGGTCTGTATTAAGTGACTCCCTGTATATCCTAAACATTAACTGGTCTGTATTATGACTCCCAGTAGGTAGCCCGACAGTATATCCTAAACATTAACTGGTCTGTATTAAGTGACTCCCAGTAGTATGTGACTGTATCAAGGTGGCTCAACAGTATATCCTAAACATTAACTGGTCTGTATTAAGTGACTCCCAGTAGTATGTGACTGTATCAAGGTGGCTCAACAGTATATCCTAAACATTAACTGGTCTGTATTAAGTGACTCCCAGTTGGTATTATGTGACAGTATTATGTGACTGTATCAAGGTATATATCCTCAAGGACTATATCAAGGTAGCCCGACAGTATATCCTAAACATTAACTGGTCTGTATTAAGTGACTCCCAGTATTATGTGACTGTATCAAGGTAGCCCAACAGTATATCCTAAACATTAACTGGTCTGTATTAAGTGACTCCCAGTAGTATGTGACTGTATCAAGGTAGCCCAACAGTATATCCTAAACATTATTAAGTGACTCCCAGTAGTATGTGACTGTATATAAACATTAACTGGTCCAGTATTATGTGACTGTAAGTATATCCTAAACATTAACTGGTCTGTATTAAGTGACTCCCAGTATTATGTGACTGTATCAAGGTAGCCCAACAGTATATCCTAAACATTAACTGGTCTGTATTAAGTGACTCCCAGTATTATGTGACTGTATCAAGGTAGCCCGACAGTATATCCTAAACATTAACTGGTCTGTATTAAGTGACTCCCAGTAGTATGTGACTGTATCAAGGTAGCCCGACAGTATATCCTAAACATTAACTGGTCTGTATTAAGTGACTCCCTGTCTTATACGACAATCTAAGGTGGGTCAACAGTATATCCTAAACATAAACCAAAATCAGCAAGTCCCTTTGACAGTCACATTAGAGTCTCTACTGCACCACTTATAATAGACGCAGATAATTAAAAAAATGACCATTTTATCTTACCGATGTATTGATATCAAAATATAGTATGCAATAAAATAACAGGACATCCAGTGACATTTTGATTTAGAATTAGTAACAAACATGAAATGTATAAATTTATATCTGACTTAATGCATTTCAAACAATGATATTAACATGTATTTCATATACAAAATTCTACATTAATTCCATGTGATCTTGATGTATGAAGATTTTAAAACTGTAAAAAAAATTATTGGGATTTGATGTACAAACATGTCACATTCCTACAGATGCTAATTTGTCTTTCAGAAAATACTATTTAATATACATTGAAACCTTCCCTATATACCACCTCGCATTTCAGACCACAAGTTTTTAGTCTCTTGATAAATATCTAATATGTACAAATCTTCAGTTAGGAAACAAAGCACTTGTATCAGTCAATTTGGTGCCCTCAATAACAAGGTTCTACTGTACAAGACACAGCAGATTTAATATCTCAGAAAGTTCAACATGTTAATGGTATGATTCTTTATACAGAATGTCAAATATATTAAGAAATATACAAACCATGACCGTATTATTTCTCTAAAATATACACATTTGCTTGACCACTGGAATAAAAATTCATGTATATTTTTACAGTCTTGTTTTGCATGATTTCAATTGAATGACACGACTTCTTTTTCTACTGCACTAGATACGGCATTCAATAGTTAAAAATAATTTACATACTGAATTATTTGCCTTTCATAAAATGTTATTTGATAAACAAGGTGTTTCAAATGAATTTTGCTTATAAATATTGGTATGATTGTTGATACAAAATCCCAACAAATACATCAAGAATGATACAAAACATAGTCGTTTGATTATTCTAAAATAAACACTTTAGCAAGTCCATTAGAATCAGAAAACGTTCCTATTGTGATGACTGCCATACTCTCGAAGGAATGACAAGAATTTTTATGCAATGCACACGAAAATCAGTTTTCCAAATGTTTGAATAATACTGAATGATCAAGAATGAATTAAGTCATAACTTTATAGGTTTGATTTTTACAAGATGGAAACTGAACATTGTCACATAAAATAAGCAGAATATTTTTTCATTGGGATAGTACTGTTCTAGCTCTGTATAAAACATTAAAAAAACAGCAAAATGACAAACATTGGTCGTATTTTCTAGAGGAAATAAAAATATGACTTTTATTCTATGAATTTCCCTGCTTGCAATGTGTTTGGAAGTGTGCATTATGTTACTAAATGGATATTAATGTACAGTGACCTTTATGAACTTTGTTTGAACAACCTTTTATTGCTGATTAATAATCTACGAAGATGACTTTTTTGGCGTCTCAGCAGTGTGAGAATTTATATAAGTATTAAAATGACAATGGTAAAATGATAACAGTAAAACCTCATTATAATGCCCTTCGTTTCATTTGCCACTTCAAAATTTTTTAAAGACTACTTTTTCAATTGTCCTTATAATTTCATTTCAGATTTTCACCAACCTATCGCCAACCACTTTGTAATGCCAAATTTGTGCTAAAGAAAGGGTGCCAGTATAACGAGGTTTTACTGTATATTAGTTCTATTGATGTAGCTTTACAATTCAATGATACGATACACTTTGATCAATGATATTACACCTTTACTATTCAAATGCTTATAAAGTTACACTGTATTTCAGCAGTCAAGAAAGTCTGTAAACTGTATTTGCATACACTAGAAATTGATTACCACTGAATTGAACTGGTAATCCTTGCAATATTTTATCCCCATATTAAATGTAAATCAGCATGTGTTAGCATCTCGGATTTATCACTAACGTTGAAACTTTTCAAGGTTAAGATTATACAAATAGAAAATTTAAATAATTGGAAATATTAAGACTCTTTCACAAATAATCAACTTATTAACTACAAATACATTGTAATAACTTGATTAATGTTAAAAACAATTTAGCAGTTTTACATGCAATTATAACACTCATGAAGTTGCATTTGTTTCACTTGTTTATATATATAGTAAAACAAGGGGCTTATGAAATTCCCGTGCTATCCACAAAACCCTCATCAATGAATCATGCAATTAACATTTTTCATTTGAGAGTAAGACACATTAAAACTATTTTCAATCATTGTACCTTGAAATTATATTGTATATCTAATATTCTGTGACCTAATTAAATGTATAAGTATGGCTTCTGTAACTCGTGTACCTTCACCTATCTGTCTGTAATTTAGATAAACACAAAAATAGTCATTTATTCTTTACTCTATTTCTGCCTGTTTATCTGTATTCTGTGATGAATCTGGTCCCCCACTGCTGCTGTCTGTTGATTGGACAGAATTACGATTGCTTTCCTCTTTTGCCTCATCAGGCAGTTGTAGATTTACAATTTTCCTTAAGACCTCTGTCCATCTAAAAGAGAAATTAATAAAAATATTTACAATAACTTACACTACAAAAATTGTTATTTTTTGTTTAGTGTTATTACAGACCCGACATCATCTGATCAAAATTCCTTGATAACCAATATTCATTGCTTAAACTCAGTATATAAGGTCCTTTGTTCATTTGTATGACTATCAATATTTTGTACCTTAGATACCTTGCACCTATACTCAGCACACAATTGCTTCTGTGTCTATAAACTTGTACTCCACCTCCTGGTATTGGGTAAAATGTTGATTTTTACAGTTTTACACCTGCTAACTCACACCGTTAAACTTACTTTAATGATCCTCAAACAATGTAGTTTTATAATAAATGGAACCCAATCTCTCACGAAGTAGAATTAATTTTATTATATTGTGTAGTTCTTGATAACATCTGCTGATATAAACCACATGGAGAGATACAGAAACAAAACATAATGTCACTCACTCGATGAAAAAAAGTAGTGCTAGAAGAATTGTTTTGATTAATTAGCACTGATTACTTTATGACCTAATCGTTTGTACATTCCTCGTTATTTTATTTTATTTATCATTTGCATAAGACATTTCAATATCAATGCATTAAATTAGGTGAAAGAAGGATGAATAAGAGATAAGTGATTATAGTTAAATTTAGTGCAATGTTTCAACACCAACACAGTACATAAGCTCAAAGGTGTAAATAACAGGTGAGTGATGATAGCTCAGTGTAGTATAAGGCATGTCAACACTGACACAGTACATAAACCCAAAGGTGTAAATAACAGGTGAGTGATGATAGCTCAGTGTAGTATAAGGCATCTCAACACTGACAGAGTAAATAAGCCCAAAGGTGTAAATAACAGGTGAGTGATGATAGCTCAGTGTAGTATAAGGCATGTCAACACTGACAGAGTAAATAAGCCCAAAGGTGTAAATAACAGGTGAGTGATGATAGCTCAGTGTAGTGTAAGGCATGTCAACACTGACAGAGTAAATAAGCCCAAAGGTGTAAATAATGATAGCAGTGTAGTGAAGTGATGACAGAGTAAATAAGCCCAAAGGTGTAAATAACAGGTGAGTGATGATAGCTCACTGTAGTGTAGGGCATGTCAACACTGACAGAGTAAATAAGCCCAAAGGTGTAAATAACAGGTGAGTGATGATAGCTCACTGTAGTGTAGGGCATGTCAACACTGACAGAGTAAATAAACCCAAAGGTGTAAATAACAGGTGAGTGATGATAGCTCAGTGTAGTATAAGGCATGTCAACACTGACACAGTACAGAAGCTCAAAGGTGTAAATAACAGGTGAGTGATGATAGCTCAATGTAGTGTATGACATTTCAACACTGACAGAGTAAATAAGCCCAAAGGTGTAAATAACAGGTGAGTGATGATAGCTCAGTGTAGTATAAGAAATGTCAACACTGACACAGTACAGAAGCTCAAAGGTGTAAATAACAGGTAAGTGATGATAGCTCAATGTAGTGTATGACATTTCAACACTGAGAGAGTAAATAAGCCCAAAGGTGTAAATAACAGGTGAGTGATGATAGCTCAGTGTAGTATAAGGCATGTCAACACCAACACAGTACATAAGCTCAAAGGGGTAGTGTAAATATAGACAGACTGTCATTTGAGATAATGATAAACCTGGAAATTTTCGCTCCTGTTTAATTTTTGCCATTTTCGTTCTTAGATGAGAGGGCGTTTCTGATGGAGTGAATATGCTTTCTATCTTAAAAGGGCCAAAATAACAATGGGCAAATATTTCCAGGTAAACAGTATATTGATAATTATCCATTAATCTGTGTTTTATTACTCACAAGTTACAAGTCTTTATACAACCTAGTGTGCAAATATTGATCAGTTTTGAGACAGTAAGCTAGTGGTGTCAAACAGTATCCTATATCATTTCAAATGCCCTTTAGTAATTATACATTTTTCAAATAGTGAATTTAAATTAATTATTACCTCTCTTTCCCGGCTGTATTCTCTGGTTGGAAAAATATATTTTGCTTCTGGTGGGTTATTTTGAAGACATTTTCCATGCTTTCAACTACCTCTACCTGGTATCCAGGCAGTGGAATGCAACTCAGAGCACAAACATCCTATAGATACAATGTAATAATGTGCTAGAAATGACAATAATTAACAATGCATGCATAATGTAATATTTAAGACATTTTGAAATGAAAAATGTATCAGTGCTAGAAATAATATTAATTAACAATATACAAACACAATTATACTTAAGACTTTTTTAAATGAAAAAATGTATCAGTGCTGGAAATGACAATAATTAACAATGTATATACACAATAATACTTAACTTGGTTAAATGAAAACATTATGAATGCTTGCAATAATGATGGCAATAACTTAATATCAATATATATTTTTAATATTGTATTCGTTTTTGCAATATAACTTATATCTGTTCACAAACAATTCTAAATCTGAAATTTTGTTCTAAATGTATCACATGAATCTAAACCCTGGTCACATGTTAACATCTTAACAGACCGATTTGCTATTATTTGTTTGTTTGTTTATTGGCGTTTTACATCACATTTAACAAACTTCTGGGAGAATGTAAAATCAACAGCAATAAAATCTCTTATCAGTTGTCCAATAGCTTTCAGTTGTATTATTGTTTAGCTTCCCATTCAAGAATCTTATGGAGATATCACCAAATACCGGTGAAGGGCTTCAAATTTTGTCCTATGCTCTACACTTACAGCCACTGAGACTGTCAATGTTTTCTTAAAATACATACAAGACTGATTTAATCTATAATAATTAAAGGGGCATTAACTGTGGGTTTTTTTAAATCTCCTTTTTTACTACATAGATTATATATAATAACAAAAAAGACATATATACAGGCATGAAAATTCTTGAATTCCTACAAATTTTGTGAAAACTGCTTGAGAAACATTGGTATGGCACTTTTCAACTTGCAATTGATAAATTCAGCCTTTCTTTATGCAGTGAATACCACACTGGACCTGACCTTATTTTCACAAAATATATAGGAATATAAAATTTTGTATGCCTGTGTATATCTTTTATTTGTTTGTTGTTATTGTAAATCAAGTACAAGTATAGAAAAAATTGAATTTTTGGGGGGTAAACACAGCCAATGCCCCTTTGAGAATATATGTTATATATGTTATGTTATATATGTTATATATGTTACCTGATGAGCTTTGAACTCGTACATTACAAAATCGCTGCAAACCGAAATCCATCGTTTACACCATGTCTTCCCTTTATCTGTACTTTTATGTAGATAGCCCGACAATACTGATGGCTCATTGGCTTGTTTCTAATCACCATGGTAACAAAACAAACAATATTTGTATACAATTGGAATTTGACAGTAAACATAGAAAATAAAAAGACAAGATGATAAAATGATACTTGTTATAGATAAATAAACAAAGTAAAACTAATTGATGAGATAACACTTTATGCTGTATTTTTTCATTCACTTATGTGTAGCTAAATAGTTGCTTGTTTGTTTGAATGCTTTTTATTGTGTTGTCAATTCAGTTTAAAAATCATAATCGATTAATCAGTAGCATTGGTTGACCATAACCGATCCATGATTGACTAATAATCGAATCGGAAACTACTTTTTTTTATTTTTCAAAATCTTAAAATGTAGCTTACTGTGTAATGATATTGCTAATGATAATTGATTAAAAATCGATCACCTGACAACATAAGCTTCTTACACCACACTTGACAGATTTTCAGTCATATGATGGTGGCAGGATTTTAATGGTGGTAGAGAAAACCTGGTTACAATGTATCCATGAAGAGACCACCACCCTTCCAAAAGTGAACTGCCACTCTCAATTTTCATTGATTCCAGTGAACCTCAAGCCTGCAGTGACTGGAGGTGAAAGATTTCCTGGTTCAAAGCATGATGCTCTAACCACTCGGGGAAAGATCCAGTCAATGAATCCAGTTTGATTACATCAATTGAATTATGATTTTATTTAAACCATTCAACAAAGGATTTTTATAACAAGGTTTTTTACACAAAATATGTTTTATCAAAGTCCAGTGTAATGAATTTCATGAATCATTTATATCAACATGAAATTATAGCAAAGAACAAGTCACAAACAATAAATTGAATTGTCAATTTACATGGAAAAAAAATTAAAGAACAGTGTTATCAAAACTCAGATTTCATGTGTGGGAAAGCTAATAACATAGGCATCTGTAACAACAATACAAGATTTATCTCCCTTACCTGCAATAATTTTGGTGTGTGTTTTGACTTTAAAACAGTATCAGAATTAACACTGTGATGTTTTAAGACACCATAGCATTTATCACAGACACGGTTTGGTCTATTGTTATCATAAATTAATGCAGCCTTCTTGCCTGAACATCTCCCACAGACAACCTAAAATATAAAAATGTAAAACTATTATATCGCTTGGAATATCTTTCTCTTGCTACTAGGCATCGACAAGAAATGTTATTCAATGGAAGCAAGGGTTATTGCTTTTCCCAATAAATAAACTGCTTATATCTTAATAATGACAATATAACATGACATCAAGACTAACTGACTGATATACTAACAGATGCTCCATCCCAAAAATATACACCATTAGTGTCTAGTATTATTTTTAGTTGCTTACCAAATTGCTTCAACTTCCCGTATGGTTTTGATTTGATTTGATTTTGATTTTTACGCTATACTCAACAATCTTTTAGTCATATGATGGCGTCCAGTTTTTATTGGTGGAGGAGAAACCCCGGTTACCCGGGTAAAGACCACCGACCATCCGCAAGAAAACTAGCAAACTTTCCCACTTAATCCCGTATGGAAATGTAAACTATTTTATAATCATCTGTAGATGACCTGCTTAAAGAATACCCACATACCGGTACTAGAAGACGTTTTGAAAAAAACTAGTCTAGCATTGATATTTAGTTAACAAACCAGGAACCCATTTTATCAAGAAATCCTAAGTCCTACGTCTTATTATTTATTTGATTTTAAGAAAAAACTTAGAACTGTTTTATCCATGTTACCCTAACTCAAGTCTTAAGGCATACTGGCATATTTTCAAATAAGATCCTGAAAGTTTATGAAAACATTTACCTGCTATATTAACGAGGATAAATTATGACACATACAAAATTAACTTAGGTCTACACACTGCCTCTGGGTAGTTATAAAGACCTGACTTGATTTGGTCATAAGTCACAAGTCCAAATTTGTAAAATAGTCACAAGTCATAAGGATGGTCCTAGGACCAAGTATAAGACTTAAGACCTTTCGTAAAAGGGACCCCAGGGATCCCTCCATCCTATGACAATGTCAATACTCTATTGACAGAATCAATCAAATTATAAGTTTTAATGACAGACTTGTCATTGGGTGGATGGATTATATATCATACCTTTCCACAAGCTCTACAGTGATGACGTCTTCTGATGCCTGTAAACTGCTTTGTACAAGACATACACATGGTAACTTCGTCATCTTTTATCCACCTGGGAGCCACTTTACCGATGTCTGTTTCTGATATCTAAGTATCAATAGAGAATTTGTTAGTAATTATGTATAAAACATCATTACAGCTCAAGAACACTAATTTTCATTTATTTCAAATGATTAATATTCCTGTCTAAATTTATCTATTACCATTATAATCTGTTTAATTTTTGAAAACCTTTTTCATTTGGAAGAAAACTTCAATCCTCTTCTATTTCAATACAGACGGATTCCAATGTATCTAAATACCAACGAATTATGATTTATTATATTTATATTCACATTAGAAACAAATCGGTTTTAGAGAGATCAGATTTCCTCTGAAGCTTTTCATACCTAATTTTGTTAATATGTAAGCAAAACAACAAACTATTTTCCTTCAAGTCAAGGACATAATATAAACATAAAGAGAACAGTTGATTACTGAACACTTTTCGATTCTGAAATACTGAAATTCTAAACAAAATATCTTACACTGTCACAAGCACTTTCATTCTCGATTCCATGTATGGATTGTTTCCTCAAACGAAATTCTTTAATAACAGTTTTTATAGACTGAAATAAAAATACGAAATATTTTATTCCAAATATATTTGTAGAAAAAATATAGACTATCACTTCAATAAAACATAAAATGTTGTTTTAGAATGTTAGCGTGATCGCAATATTCCCGTGTTTTATTATCAAATATTACATTCGGATTTCTTTTGTTTGAGGATTTATTCCTCACTTATTTCATTTGAATTTGACTGTGGACCAACGGTGGGTGTAACCAGTCATCAGGGAACACTTACTCCTCCATGCCCATGGCACCCAGTCCCACATATGGATTTTAAGAATCCCGTGTTTGTCTAATATTCTCCTGATTTATATATTGTTTCCTGTACATCCTGTAAATTTATACTCTGTGATTTTTATATTAATGGGGTTTGGTTTTTAGTTTTAACAGTGGATGTGAAAACCTGGTTATAATGTACCCAGAAAAAAAGACTTAGTCTTAACCTTAAGCTAGTTTATCTGCACATAATCAGTCCAGGTTCCATTGGGTTCCAACCAGGGCAAACTACAGGTGCATGACTTCGAAATCGAATGGGCATTAACTGTGTGTTGTCAATTGTCCCCTTTCACTACATAGATTGATATACAGTAACAGTAAACAGAGATATACAGAGGCATCAAAATTCTAAAATTCTTATATTTATTGTATTTGTTGAAAATTGCTTGAAAATTAGCACTTTTTCAGTTGCAGTCGATTAACTCAACATTACTATTTGTATATGAATACTACCCTAGACCGGACCTTATTTTCATAAAATATATAGGAATATAAGACTTTTTATGCTTTTGTATAACTCTTATTTGTTTTTGTATATCAAGTACAAGATTAAAAAAGTTGTAAAAATCGAAATAATATTTTGGTAAACACAGCTCACTTTAAAATACAATTCTCTAATCCCTTGGTCATGTAGGCCCTTTATACATTTATTAAAAAGTGTTTATTTGAAAATAAATTGACTCCAATCATTATTGAGACTGACCAAATCAATATGAAAGGCCTGCTATATTATTTAATTATACCAATATAAAACACTTAGTCACATAAAATGTTTAGACGAAGTGCTCTATAGCCGATAAGACTAAATTTCTCGTATAATTTACTGATATTTAAATGTAATAATGCATACCTCACTCCAACCGGTTGTCTCTCCAGCTGAATTTCTATAAAAAGTAACAAAGAGAATGAGTAATACAAAACTTTTGGTTCAAATAAAGATCAAGTGTATAATTTATCATACAGATGATAACTAGATATCCATAACAAGATGATTAATGCCAAGTCAATGAATTTAAGATAAGTAATATTATTCATATGTGAAGTTTGAACTTTGAATAGTGTTTTACAATACAGTTTTAATGGTGGATTATAAAACCCAGTTACAATGTACCTAGTAGGAGACCACTGGCCTTCGGAAAGTTAACTGGCAAACTTTCTCATAAAAAAATCAGCTTAGGTTCCATCAGGGCTCGAACCTGCGCTGAACAAGCGTGAAAGACTTCATGGTTCAAAGCGTAATGTGTACATGGGATAATTAATTGGTTGTTCTTAAAATGACCAAAACAGGTCCTTGGAATTTTAAATTCATGGGTTAAAAATTAAAATAGGCCAGTAAAACATATCTATCAACTGAACGTGACGTCACAATTCTTAAAGTGAAATCGTGGTTAATTTTTGACCTTGTATGATACTACATTTTGCTTCTGAACTCTACATCTATTTTAAATTCGAGCTCAACTGATGAATTCTTATTGACAGAAACAATCATCTTGAGCATTGGTTTCGGCTTCTTATGTATTTTGAAAAACAATAACTTTGGCATTATGTTATAATATTTGCAAGAAAAAAGATACAGATATAAAATGTTGTGTAAACAGTTGGTATTAAGTTACAGCTTGATGTTAATGATGTTATTATTTGAAATATAGTAAAAATATAAATGATTTTTTTCATGATACATTTTATAGCTATTAAATGAAAAAATCAAACAATTTGATACCATCGCCTTTCTCCAAGGCAAAATAATTCTGAAACTTACTCATCTAAAAACTGGATTATTTTTTGTGTACTTTTAACATAAAATGTATTTGGAATGTCCATGTTTTCTCCCTCCAGAATCTGAAATATGAATGAAAACTTTAGTTTCTTTGTCATCAAATGATTACTGTTACATTACTGTACGATTCACATAACTCGGTGGGGCGGGGTAACCTTTCGATTATCATATGGTCGTTTTTATTCACTTGTCGGTTAAGACAGGCTTCACGGGAATTGCGTTTTATTGCCAACTGGACAACCATACGTGTAATAATAAAAAGTAGGCATGATTACTGTAGTCACTGTAATTCTACTGTATTATTATCTAAAATTTAAACTCATCCAGGTAAAGAAAGGTTTCCGGAGACTCCACTCCGCCAGTTTTTATGGACTTTACTATAGTATATTATACATAAAATGAAAGTAAAATAATTATGATAGGTTAATTCATCAACATGTTTGCGTGATAATGGATGCAAAATGTAAGATCAATGATTTCAAATACAATGTGGATAAATTTTCAATAAATCAACCAAGAATGTATTTACCAAAACAGTTTATTCAATTTTGAAAAAAAAGCGTGTTTAAAAGCAGAAATAAAATAGCAGACCCTCAAATAACTCCGTAACTTTATCAATGCCATTTACTTATAATCACTCTAATCATTATAATTTTCATCGCTTCCGTTTTCTAATATTTCGTGTAGGAGAACCAACAAATTCCACTAGGGTGGCACATGCCAGTGACCTCTGGTAGGTATGTACTGTTCGACCAATAAAATACGACTTATAAGATGTTGATAATTTATCAAATGTTTAAGAGATGTACCTCATTTTTATAACTAAGAAATCGTCAGTTTGTAGAATTCATTTGGAGCATCTTTGCGGATTTAATCATATCTGAGGTTAATATGAAAGGAATTCTCTACTTCCGGATGTTTGTGTGTTCAGTGTTGTTTGTAATGTTTATAATATTTAATCATTTTAGGCTACCATTCGATAAACTTTTTTGATCGTGTAAGCCACATTTTCATTGGCTATTAATGACACATCTATATGACCCTATAGCGGGGTTTCTTAAGATCCTCTACGGGACATATTAAAAATGGGAGCAACGAAAGATTGGTTTTTAATTAGACTGACTAACAATATATCGATATTAGGAAGAAGTATTTTCAGATATGAAGATATATTTCATACTAACTTAAACATATCACTTGGACTTCATAACTGTAACTACATGTATATCCTCTCAATAACAAATACAGTATTCTTAAAAAATAGAAATGAAAAAAAAATTTGCTTTTAAAAATCTTCACTTTTAGAAACGATCACAGCAGCAAGGAACATACTTGATAAAAGCACTAGAGATTTAAAACACTTAACAAAGCACTTTCTATCTCACTTCTCAAAGCTTCCATGTTGCATGGCAAAGCAAAGAAGAATGAATTTGCTGATAATAAGCAGACATGTAGGTGTGTTGTTTGATTGTTATCTGTACAGAATACCGAAAATACAGGTACTTTTTATAATTTTAGTCAAACTTGTCTATGAAGGAAAAAGTGGCTGTTATAGACAGATGGCCTTTATAAAGTTGATTCCTTATAAGTTAATAGGTTATGTTTGAATGGCCTTTATAGACAGGTGTCCTTTATACAGCAGTGGCCTTTAATTTCAAATTTGACTATAATTCACAAGCTGTAAATTCGTCTATGAAGTACAAATACCAATATGTAGTACCTGTAATTATTAGTATACCTTGACGAATGTTGAACTTCATTATCAGTCAAATTATCAACCCCACAAAAACACTCCATGTTAAGAAATCTAGCAGCACTATCTACATCAGCTGAGTATGTCATACTCAACCATATTCCATTGTACCTACAATTGTAGGGAGTGTTAGTGCACGAGGATATAGATTTTATTATATATCCTACTTTCGTTTTCCATTTACTTAGCATTAGATAAATGGGTGCAATACCCTAGTACCATATATGCCCAGGACCGGTTTTGACGTCCCAGGACTACATCTGTATGTTCATATTGAATTCATACACGCTACAACAATGACACGTTATGCAAATTTGTTTTAGGTTATTTCTTTTGAATTAAATAAAATATTAAAATAATAAAATAATTACCATTGTTTCATTGATAAGGATATATAATAAAAAGCTTATTGAATGTATAATGTGAAATATTTATGCACTCATTCTTAGCGTGCAGAAGGACTTTGCAAGCTCGGCCCTTTTCCGCGGGATGAACTCGGGCGTGAATGTTTCAACATACAGATTCAATAACATATAGCCTTTATACATGCTAACCATACCATAAATATACATTGTATATCGCTCTAGTATTAGTCAATGCAGCGAGTTATAGGGGTGTTAGTTTATAAGAATATGTGTTTATGCATGCAAACTACACTAAAATACACCTATGTACAATGTAGTATGGAAAAGGTAGCAAGTTGTAGGGGAAGAGGGTGTTAGGGTATGAGGTTCTTGGGTGATACATGCTAGTTAGACTTAAAACTATATAGCAATGTTCATTTACATAGCAACATAACAGTTTTGTTTGGTATCTCTGGTTAAATAGTGTGACAACCCGTTTCCACATGATACAGTCAGATCATGTGACTCAACTATACTCATGCATCTAGTGAAGCTCAAACCTACCCATCGCACAGTCTTGTCCGTTCTCTCCATAATCTAAAAGCATGTCACAAAACAGGAAATAAATCAACGACAACGACATTGACGATGACGACGATGACAACGACAAATAGACAATAGTCAAAATAACGTGCAAGTAGAATGGAGCAAAGTTCATTGATTGGTTAAATGGAATAATATACTGTCTGGTTTAAATTATATAAATATAACATTTCTGTGAGACTAGTAGTGGAAATTTTTTACCTCAGCTGACTTTAATTTAAGTTAATTTTAACTTCCAATACAACTCTCTCAGGGATGTTATGTTTGTCATGCAATACCACTTCACTGTTATTATTTGATAAATGATAAATAAATCATCTGTGTTGATATAATAAGTTATATTGACATAAGTTATATAAGTTTCAAAACGTCCATTTCTTTTGGTATTTCACGTTTAGGTGATAATATAATAGTTTGTTTTCCACCATTTAATATAATTAACATGTATCTAATTAGCTCTACTACCATTATAATTTTCAGTAATGTATTCCTTTCAGTCAATCAGTTTGAACAACTTGATAACAAGGTCAATTTCATTCATGTATTGACCTGGAGAATTAACATGCAAACATAAAATGATTTATTTCACACTTAAATCTTAACAATGCAACAATATCTATCATTTATCATACAGATGCAACTTATGCTTTCCAGAAATGAAACCATTGCAACCTTTGAATTTAAGACTGTTACATATAAATCAGTTTAGTCTAAATTTTGTTCACAGAATAAAGGATTGAGATGTTTTTACAATCCATTATATATGAAGCATAAAACATGCTTACCTCCCTTTGCATTTAACATTTATTTTAGAAGGTTAATAAACAAAACAAAATGTGAAGAAACAACAAAAATTTTATTCATCTAATGCTTAGAGAAAGTAAGAACACATGCATAAATTTAGTAAAATAATATTAAGGGGGCATTTATAGCTGTCTTTCCTTTTTTAATACTCAGATTGATATACAATTACAAAAAAGAGAGATACACAGGCATGAAAATTCTTAAATTCCTACATATTTTGTGAAAATTGATTGAGAAACACATTTAGGCAATTATTCATTTACAACTGGTTAACTCAACCTTACTATTTGTATATGAATACCACATTCGACCTGATCGTATTATCACAAAATATATAGGAATGTAAGATTCTTTATGTCTGTGTATAACTCTTATTAGTTATTGTACATCAAGTACAAGTAGTAAAAGTAATAAAAGTCAAAATATTTTTTTTTTTGGTAAACATAGCTAATGCCCCTTTAAATATATCATATTCACTGGATAATCTCTATGAGAAATAGGCAATATGAAAACAGAAATGTAATAACTTAAACCAACATGCAGGAATACTGTATACAGGATTGTTTTCGCCCCATGTTATTTTCATGCTTATACACTTGCAAAACGTTTCACCCCATTTTAAATTCACCAAGGATCGTTACAATTCGAATTTACAATATTGTTTTTTGTGTTTTAAGTTTTATTAAACAATTGTTAATTTTGTTTATCTGTTTTCTGCATGATTACATGCCAATTTTGAGTGTTCTTTAAAATGAAATTTATAATAGATATTCTATGAAATTGGAAAAAGGGATGACCATCTTGAATTCCCTCAGTTTTAAATTCGCCCACTTGCAATGAGGACGAAAGTGCCGAAAATAAAATGGGGCAAAAATTTCCCTGTACACAGTAAACAGATTTACACAGATTTAAATATGTGGAAAATATAACATTGGAATTTGAAATGCAAAAAATTACAAAACACACTATGGTATTACATACCTCTAAACCGTCCATTTCAAGTTCTGCCTTGATTTTATAGCTGCCAAGAAGAGGCTCACAGCATATCAACAACAGGTCGTTAAACTGGAAAACATAAAATATATCACGATGACAATTTTCTGGCAAATGATCTGATGATGGCTGATGTTGGTGAGGCTTGTCTAATTTGGAAGAAAACCAGAGTACCCAGAGAAAACATGTGTCCAAGGAGGTGACTGCCAGAATATTCCATATCATCTATGTCTAATCTAAGGACTGCACCCAGGAAATATTGGTGAGAAGCAAAACTGCTGACAACTGCATTATCGGTTAACCCAAGTCATCATATGAGGTCCAAAACAAGGGCTGACTAAGAAAATGTTACAAAAATTGCCACAAATTGACCGTATGTGGCCATAAGAAGGGCTGACAAAGAAAATAATGTAAAAATTGCCATAAAGTCACCATGTGTGGCCAAAAGGAGGGCTGACTAAGGAAATATGAAAATTGCCACAAAGTTACCATATGTGGCCATAAGAATGCCTGACAAAGAAAAAATTGTATAAATTGCCACAAAGTGTCATATGTGCCAATAAGAATGGCTGATAAAGAAATAAATCGTAAAAATTGCCACAAAGTGACCCATATGTGGTCGTAAGAATGGCTGATTAAAGGAAATATAAAAATTGCCACAAAGTGACCATATGGCTGAGTAAGGAAATACAAATGTATACAAAATTCAAAATCTGTGATAAAAGTGGAAAAGTTGATGAGTTTTTCCAACTAAACAATAATTAAAATCCAATATCTATCATCGACCATTATCATATATAAAAGAAAAATAATATAAAGAAAGCATGGCAGCAAATTACAATACATAGATAAAGGGTTTCCATTTTAAGTAAATGACTACGTACATTACAAAATATTATTCTAGTTTAAAATATTCTTTTACAGTTGTACAACTATATATTCACTGCCATCAACCTACATGTCCTATTAAATTCTGTTTTACTACATATACAATAAAACACAGACTTGAACTATGCATCTAACAGATGTAAGTGTAGAAGAAGACTGCAAAGTTTTACTTCCCTTGTAATGGTACAATATTAGAGTAAATTGTGGAGTGACTGAAGCATCATGCTTTAAGCCCTGAAGCGTTCCCTCTCTTGTCAGCATAGGTCCTGCAACCTACACTGGTTTTGGAAAAAAAGTTTGCCAGTTTATTCCTGGAAGGGGCAGTAGTCTCCCTCTCCAGACATATTGTAATCCGGTTCTCTCTTCCTTATATCATCCGCTCACCATCATATAACTGAAAAGTCATTGAGTGTGTCATAGAACACCATTTAAACAACAAAAACAATAACAAGTAAATTGTGTATATAGGAACTGAGAAACAACTCACTGAACCTTAAAGACACACAATGACTAACCTAGTTCATTGATCTTAAGTAAAGTCCATTGTTAATCAGAGTGGGGAAAGTTTATTTTGGTCTGACTGGGATTACTTACCAGAAATAAGTATCTGTCAAGTCTTTCTCCACCTCTAGCTGAGATCTTCTTTATCCTTCCCTCTCTTATTAGTTCCCTTGTAGGACTAATCAAGTCCATCGTTGTAGCAATCTTCTCCTTTATCTCCAGCAGTTTATGGAATTTTTCCTGTAGAGAAAATTGATGTGTATTCACAAGCTTCAAATAAAAACAAATTAACTTACAGTAAGACCTGCTTTAGTGACCACCTGTCTATAAAGACCCCATGGTCATAAAGACTGTTTTTTGCTGTCCCCAATAGTACCATTTGTGCAACAAATCAACCTCAATATAAAGACCACATCCATATAAAGACTGGTGTCATTGTGTCTCTGAAGGGGTCTTTATATACAAGTTTCACTGTAATTAGGTTTTGCTTTTCATATCACTTTTTAAAATTTTGGCTGTACACATGAATGAAAATAAGCTGGTCTGACTTTTTATAGAAACTCCACAATAGATCTGGATACACATATGAATCGATTTGTATACATTAAACTTATATACTCAGAGAATTTCCCTAGCCATTTTGGGGTCCAGTTTCAGAACCTGTTCCCAATGTAAAATGGCTTGAATTTTTCCAAGAATATGCAAGAATTAAGAATTAAGATGAGATGGTGTTGTGCTTCATACACAAAAATGAAGATAAACATGGGAGATAACTCACTATTTTTTTCATTGCTTCATTAGAGTGTTGAGCTGCTTGTGTCACTTTCTGGAGAGCAACTGCAAAAAGAAACAAAACATTTATTTAAGATTATCTCCCTTAATTTTTATTTTGATGACAAACAAGGATATTAACACTATCAACATGATCAATTTCAGCTCTTTAAAATGTTCAGGAAACAAAAATATGATCTTAATATGTTTAACTTTGTTGTTGCCATGGAATTACTGAATGCTTGGAAATTTGGCTCCTGTTTAAATTTCGCTATTTTCATCCTCTGTTTAGAGGGCGAATTTAAAATAGAAATGAAAATTCCTAGCTAAAGAATTGAAGCCACGGACATAAACATGTATGCCATCCATGAGAATCTGGTACTTTAGGGTGAATTCAAGATGGGATGAATATGTTTTCTGTCATAAAAGGTGAAAATAACCTCTGGCAAAACTGCCAGGTATACAGTATTTCAAAATAAAGGTGTAACCTGGGGATACATAACATTATCAAAAAAGATCTGAACAAGCTTTAACAGCCATCTGAAGCGCCACCCAGTCTACATATAAACCCCTGGCCCCAGGAGTCAAGCATTTAAAAGTGTTTGCTTCCTACACCCTACAGATGCTACAATGTAACCCTGTATACTGAAATAGATGATGATTTGCCAAAAGCTTGTTTTCAGGAAAAAATGTCAAATTTAAAATTAAACACATGTCACAAGATGGCAGATGACACTGGAAGTGTTAAGTCGAGTTACTAAAATGTTCATGAACAACTAAATAATAAGTATACAGGTTACTGGTTTTTAATTTTTTTATTTTTATTCTAATTTTTGTTTTATGCGACACTCAACAATTTTTCAGTTATATGGTGGTGGCCAGTTTTTATTGGAGGAGGAGAGAACCCGGTTACACCATATCTGAGAAGAGACCACCGGCCTTCTCCAAGTAAACTGGAAATCTTTCTCATAAGAATCAGCTTAGATTCCAGCCAACTTGAACATGTACTGACCAGAAGTGAGAGACATCATGGTTCAAAGCATGATGCTCTAACCTTGGCCACAGAGGCCCCACACATTACTGGTAACAGGTGTGCTAATTTAGATGGAAAAGATTCACTTTTTTTCTTTATTTTCTACCAAAGTCATGTTTTACCTTTAGCATCATTCAGATCATCAGAGTCCTCTGGCAGGTGCTTGATGTAATCTGGAAATACACATAAAAGTAAGGGCTTTTTATTGCTTACAAATACATGTTGTTTCTTTGCCTGTAATACATGAATTTTACAGAATATATAGAATTTTATGTGGGTGTGTGGAGTGGACACAGAAATCTCCACGCAAGTGGTAAGAATCTAGTTGTCCAGCCCATGGGTTTCCCGAGGACTGAACTTTCAGAGTGAATATTTCCTTTCCACTCAACATACCCATGCTTGATTATATTTCTTCCATGCTTCAAATACATATTTAGGTACGTAAATAAATCGGACACAAATTTTAACGCACTGTATCCTCATCGTACAGAAGTCCTATGTTATAATATTACACTGTGATGTCAGAGTGTGCATAGCTTGTCTACACCCGAGGGTGTGAAAAGAGAAATTCTGGCAAAATGGCAGATATGTCTCTACAACGTAGGATAAATTGTGATCTGCCATGCGAAAGAGATTTTTTGTATATGGAACCACTGAGTGAATTGGGAAACAAGACATTGGAATATGACATAGGCCTACATATCACAACATATACCACAATGTGTACTTCCTAATCTTTAACCCTTTCCGACCATAATACACTAGTCCAAGACAAAAGAAAGGAACATACAATCTAGATATATAGGGGTGAAATGATTAATATTGTCACAAAACATAAATTGTATATACTCAGATAGAATAAAAGCATTTTAGAGTTTTTAATATTTTATGGATTAAGAAAATGTGTACAAACCAAAGGTTTATCTACAGGTTATTATTGTGATTAATGATTTGTAAACCAAAATTGACCATACAGCTAATATGTGTATATATACAATCACAATGTCACCTGTATGTAACAGGTGTGAAAATTGAATCATAATATCACCTGTATATAACACAGGTGTGAAAATTCACCATACAGGAAATACATGTATAGATACAATCACATTATTTCACCTGTATATACACATCTATAAAAATTGACCATACAGCAAATACATGTATGAATACAATCACATTATTTCACCTGTATGTAACAGGTGTGAATAATATCACCTGTATATACACATCTATAAAAACTGACCATACAGCAAATACATGTATGAATATAATCACATTGTCACCTGTATTCAACAGGTGTGAAAACTGAATTATAATATCACCTGTTCATAATGCAGGTGTGGATATTGATCATACAGAAAATACATATATATTCATACAATCACATTTCACATGTATGTAACAGATATGTAAGCTACATAAAGATTGATTGCACTGTTTCACCTTTTACTAACTTCCAATCACTTGATACAATAGTTTACCTTCCAATACTATTTCAAGCAATGACTTATATCTACTAGCATTTCATACAACATAAGGGATTTTTACTTCTAAATAACATCATATCATTGGATGACTTACTCCTTAATACCTAAACACAATGTCGGACCTCTGTGTTCCACTCCACACAATATCTCTGATAGACTGATAGCATTAAAATTGATACCATGCCTCATTTTCCAACATTTCACAATTTTTTTTCTAAATAATATTAACACAGGTCAATGTTTACCTTTCAATAACATTTCATATCTTGGTACTCTCTGTATAGGTTCCAACATGTGATGTTGAAGTGTTAAACAACAGCATTCTGGTTTTTTCTATGACACAGAAAAATGCAAATTAATGAAAAAAAATTAAAAAACATTTAAAGTGATTAGTTTTTACCTATGGTTCATTTTTGCAATGTCCTGGTTAAACATGCTATATACTGACACAGATTCTCCACTATCTTGGGAATGGGGTCTGGGCTTTATGAATTCGGGAATTCAGCAATATATGAAATTTAGAAATCTAAAAATACAAAAAAACTGTTTGAAAATAAATGAATCTCCTCAATTTCATTGTCTTTTGATTTCAATTGTGAAATTTCGACTGCAAATTGGGGAAAAATTCATTTTTTTTTTGCATTGGGAATGGGTCTTATTTTGGCCCTCTACGATAGGGTGGAAAATCCTAGACTGAGTACAACAAAATAAACTTGTTCAAGAAAAGTATTCAGTCCTATTATAATACTCATAATTACTTGTATAATCAAATTTAGCTCTATATTTTTACAGATGACATAATTAATTCTAAAATTGAATGCAATGGATACCAATATTACCTGAATTTCTTTTATAACAGCTGCAAATTTTGTTGATTTTTCCATCCAAAATGAAATTAAATTTGTTGCATGGTCAAAGTTTTTGACATATTCTGTATACATCTTCAAAAACGGGGCATTATTTTTCATGAGATCACCAATTTTGGGCTCTGCCTCCCTGTAATAAATAACAAATATTAATGTCATAAAACCAATAAAACCATTTCAATGGTTATAGAAATATATTATGATTATAGCAAAGTAAACGTCAGTCTCCAACAAAATTCAGTAGAGATTTGCTTTACTTTAAAAAACATACTGAATTAAGAACCACAACAATGTCCACCAGAGATTTGTTTTCAACATATACTGAATTAGACTCAAAGCAAAGTTCACTAGAGATTTGCTTTCAACATACACTGTATCAAACCCAAAGCAAAGTTCACTAGAGATTTGTTTTCAAGATATACTGAATCAGACTCAAAGCAAAGTTCACTAGAGATTTGTTTTCAAGATATACTGAATCAGACTCAAAGCAAAGTTCACTAGAGATTTGTTTTCAACATATACTGAATTAGACTCAAAGCAAAGTTCACTAGAAATTTTCTTCAAACATATATTGAATCAGGCCCAAAGCAAAGTTCACCAGAGATTTGCTTTAAACATATACTGAATTAGACCTGCTATAAAGTTCACTAGAGATTTGCTTGTAAAGTCAAACTTGCATTAAAGGCATCTCTGTATAAAGGCCACCAGCTTATAAAGTTCATTCAGACATAGCCTTTGTTAACTTTATATAATGAATAAACATATCTGTACAGGACACCTGTCTATACCAGCTACTTTTGCCCGTTCCCTTGAGTGATCTTTATAGGTAAGCTTGACTGTAACATGATTACATCTTACTGACCTGATACATTACCTGCACTGGTGATTTGCTACTATGCTTTTAGGTATTTTTGATATATAAATCAGTTTTAATTATCTACTAATAGAAATTGATGTATGAACAGAAACTGACCATTTGTCCATCCTCTTGTCAAGGCTTGGTAAAAAATGGAGCTCATGAAATTGACGAATGCTGCCAATGTTTGAAAACATTTGAGGAATGACTTCTGGTGGAAAAAATTTCTGTTGGTCATTTTCTTCTTTAATCTTTGCTTGAAATGTCTGAAATCAGAAATGTATGAAAGAGTTTTCAGACTAAAAATTTGAATTTTAAACAAAAACAAAAAAATTTAAAAAGTTGTTCAAACTTTATGCTTAAAAGATTATCATGAGAGATCTAGAGGTGGATCCACTCTTTCTTTGGGGTATTGGGGAAAACCATCAATATCTTTCCAGTTATTGCAATCTTTCAGGTCAGTCTTCAATATTTCAATGTTGATTTCTTTCTATTACACATGTACAGACTTCACTTAAAAAAAAAACATATTTTCTGGGGTAACATCTAATGAACCTTTAACACGTTAAAACTCATCTTCTGGAAAGTTTTCCGATATAGATGTCAAAAAATTTAAAGGAAGGCACAAATTATGACCTATGCTATGGAATGATACCAATGCAGTGAGTTATCAGCAAGGTCTATTTTATGTGCCTCGTCTGTCATGACACGTGACCTCAGTTTTATGTCTCATCTGAAAGACCTGTGACTTTCACTTCTCATGCCAAGGGCTTGGTGAAGCAACAGCCACTGCCTTTTATCAAGGCCTCATGTTTGGCATGGTACTGGGAGTCAAAACTAGGACCTTCTGCTCGTGAGTAGATACTGCTGGTGAGTAAACTACTATGCCACTTGTACGGCAATCAGCCTCTAATAATGATAGCATAGATATCATATAGATTAAAGGGGCATTAACTTTTTGTTTCTACTTCTTAGACTGGCTCAGTCGGTAGCGCGCTCGACTCTGGATTGTGAAGTCGTGAGTTCGAGTCCCGCCGGCGACAGGTTGGTTTCCTGTCTTTCGGATGAGACAGTAAAAGCTGGAGGTCCCGTGTCACAGTAGTTGTTGGCACGTTAAAGAACCCTACTGCTCAATGGCCGTAAGTGCCGAGCATAGGCCAAACTTTGAAGCCCTTCACCGGCATTTGGTGACGTCTCCATATGAGTGAAATATTCTCGAGTGGGACGTTAAACAACAACAAACAAACAAACAAAACTACTTCTTAGATTGATATACATTAACCAAAAAAAAAAGATATACACAGGCATGAAGATTCTTTTGTGAAAATTGCTGGCGAAACCCAGTTTGGCAATTATTCTCTTGCAATTGATTAATTCAACCTTACAATTTGTATATACCACACCGGACCTGATCCTATTTTCACAAAATATAGAGAAATATAAGATTTTTCATGCCTGTGTATAACTCTCATTTTTTATAGTAAATGTACATCAAGAACAAATGGTAAAAACAGAAATATCTTTTCTGGTAAACACAGTCAATGCCCCTTTAAACTCATGAAGATGGTTTTACCAGTATGGAGATTTATCACATATGCTAAATTATTTTACCCAAAAATGATAAATAAACAAAGAAGTAGTGTCGTATCTAGATCCATATGTAAAATAATGACACCGTTTATCTTCAGTCTCTGTTTTTTTTTCTCTATGAAAACTGTCCACTTACAACTTTCCACAACACAAATGATCAATACCCAGAAACATTAGGATTTAATAGAGAAAATGATTTAGTAGAGAGACAGTCGTTGATAAGACAGTAGCAGAACTAATCAATAACAATTAGATTGATTAGAAACAGACGAAATATTTACTCAGATATATAAAAAATCTTACCTCATTTACAAGGACTAACTTTTTAACATATGCTCTCTCAGTTTGTTGGAGTTCATTGGCGATTTTACGAAGCTTACATTCTCCAACACACTTTTCCTTCTGTATATAATTAACATATCTCCGTAAATTACAGTAACAAACAAATTCAACAAAGATGTCAAATCACAAAAATACACAGTGAGATTGAAGTATTAAAACATAAATTGGTAAATTAAAAGTAAAAAAAAAGAAAACATGCTAAATCAAAACTGACAAAATTATGTTTGAAAGGCCTTTATAGGCAGGTCCCTTTATATAGAGGTGGCCTTTAATCAAAATTTGATTTTATCTATTTACTGTGAATTAACACAAATTTATTTTCACCATCTGAAATAGTGTATAAGATGAAAATAAAAGAAAGACAAATTTTTATATGTTAAAACAGATCTTGTACACATGATACCATTAAAGATTGCTAGTACTCAGTATATATTATAAATATTTTTATTTCAATTTTTACTCTAAAATTTAAGGTAAATTTTTAAAACAAAACTGTATAATAACCTTACCTTTTCCTCTGGTTTATCCTCGCATTCTTCATTGTCAGAATCTGAAAATTCTGCAAAATCTGAATCTGACCAACTAGAGTCAAACATATCTGAAATTTGTCTCTGAATTTCTTTAGAATTAGCATTGTTGCCAGTTTCATCCACATGTTCATCAAAAGATCTATTCAATGGTTCTTCAGAGCTGCCATTTATCGTTCCATTTAAATTTTCGTGCGCACAAGCAACTTCGCTATTTGCATATATACGTGTATCATCATACTGAACCACATTTTCAGTCACATGGTCTTTATCAACAGAGGTCACCTCTGTCACTGACTCATCTATTTCTGTGGTAGTACTCTCTACAGTAGTACTATCTGTAACAACATTTTCTGTCGCACAATTTTCTGTAGCACAATTTTCTGTCGCATTTTCAAAATTTTTACTTTCAGTTTCTGGAGCAGTTACATTCTGACATTTTCCAGATTTGATAGAGACCGGCTTTTTTGGAAGTCTGGGAGAGGATGTACCAGCAGGTTTTGTATCATTTTTGTTTTCATGACTTGCTATGGATGATGGTTTTACAAGAGCTTCTTCTGACACAGATTGATCTACATCTGCAGAAAGTTTTTCACTTTTGTCTATTTCTTTGTTTGTTTCAGTTGTTGGATCTTTTTGGATAAGATTGCTTGTATTACTGTGTGCCTGAGGTTTGTCATGCACTTGTGGCTTCACGTAGCCTGTTGGCTTAGTCACCTGCAGATTTTTCACAGGTTTATTGGGACATAGTGGTGGTGATTTTGGAATGAACTGTGGTAATTTTGGACTTTGCAGTGGGGAATTTGGGATGACCGGCTTTACAGGATTAACTCCAGCTTTCAAATTTGTAGGTAGTTGCACTGATGGTTTCACTGGTGCTGTTTGCCGATTATGAGAAGAACTTGTTTTTGGACTAAGTGGTTGAATTTGTGCTGTTTGACCATTAACATTTTGCTCTGGTTTGTCAGATTTTTTCTCTGAAGCAGAGCTGTCAAACTGTTCTACTAAATCCTTTACATGGCTGACACGTTTTTCAGTTTTTTGGACTGTCGCATTCTTACTATCCAATTCATGGACATATTTTCTTACTGCACCACCTGACATTTTCCTACAATGTTCATTTCTCAAGAGACCTGAGCAGAAGATAGAAACAGAACTGTCCTCACAGTCCGCTGTGTACAGTAGCAATTGGTCACTTTCACGAATTATACTTCTTCTTTTGAAATGTGGTGATGATGGTGTAGACAATGACCTACTTCTAACACAACTATGGCCACTCGCTAATTCTTGGAAATCTTTCACTCGTTGTTGAACAATACCAACAACTTTCGGTGAATTTGGTGTTGACCAAGTTTTATTTATTGGTTGTGAAAATTCCTCAACCAATGATTGGTCTACATCACAGTCAGTATCGCTAAAAACATCTGAATCGTCTGCTTCACTTGGTCTTTGACAGTCACTGTTTTCGAATTCTTCCGGATTTTCTTCTGTGGAATTTTCCTGTCTTCTGCTGTATATCACTAATCCATTTTTCAACTTTCCTTGTGATTTCTTGTAGAGACCAACATTGTTAAACAGTTTATCTAGGAACTTTGGTTTAGAAGGTGCTGAAATGAGAAGTAGAACAAAATGATGATTAAGTTTATAATTTGTATCCTTACTTGAGTCATAAAGTCACATAATCTAGTATGTAACCCATTCACCCCTGAAGACACATTTGGACTGGTCTAAGTCATTGATTTAAAGAAGAGTCCATTGTTTTTCAGGGGTTTTGATGAGTTAAAATCTGATTTGAATATACATGTATAAGTATTTCCTTGTCTATCATGAAAACTGATGTCATCTATCTCATTTATCAAATCACCAGTAGATAGAGATAGATCATATTTCCATGAAGATTAGAATCACTTAAGTTTTACAGAATAAGGTTCATTGTTGATGTTTACAACTTGTTCACTTTTCAATAGTCACACAGCCTTACCTACTTGTAAATGATAATAAATAATGTCTATTTTTAAAGGATAAGTCAATTAAGGGCTATTCCAGAAAAAAAAGTGTCTTCTGGGGCAGAATGCCATCAATACAAAATTGTCTTGGTGGGAGGAGGGGGGTACAATTGCATTTGAAATTTGTTGGATGGGGTTCTGAATAAAGAAACAGTATGTATTAGGGAAGGGG
This sequence comes from Atrina japonica, assembly GCA_030159075.1. Classification (NCBI taxonomy): domain Eukaryota; kingdom Metazoa; phylum Mollusca; class Bivalvia; order Pterioida; family Pinnidae; genus Atrina; species Atrina japonica. The sequence continues at coordinate 238,376 of BROG01000619.1, forward strand.
TTAATACTGATTTTGTAATGAGTATTACCATCTTTTTGTGATTTAATGGCTTGTTTGGATATCATTTCTGTCTTATACATTTTAAACGTGTATAAAATGTAAATTGTATATTCATCAAATACATTCACTGTTTTTTTATTGTCTCATTGAGTTTGAAAACATCAGATGTGAAAATTGACATAAAAGAACTTATAAGGTACAAGGATGTACATGACTGGTTCTATTAGTATGTACATTGCCTTGACAACTGTATTGCAATAAATCGCTGAAACTACATGATTTGATCTTATCCATAACATGGAAAAATGGTTTAATTTTTTATTCAGATTTGTTGGTGGTTTTTGATTGGTGAAATCGATAAATTTCATGGGCGAATTTAAATGTAATGGAATCTCTTTCTTAAATGCATTTCCCCTACATCAATTTACTTTCCACTATGGTCATGGCCTAATAACACCAAATCAGGAATTTATTTTCATCAAATTTGGAAAAACACAGGTATTTTGCATTTTGGCCCCATGGAAACCAATAGAAAAAGGCCAGGTCTTGATACATAAATGAAAAAAGTGAAAGCAAAAAGGTAAATTAGTCATTAAAACAAATAAAAGTAATTCAGGATAAGGCCAGACCTCATGATTATGTAGAGACAGTCCCGTTATCAGAGAATTTACAGAGAATTTAAAGTTATATCAAGAATTTCAAACTTAAAAAATAACATGAATAATGGGGAAGTATTTCATACATGGGAAGAGATAAAAAATATCATCATATAGGTCATTTACATGATTTATTTTCCAATGAAATCATTGATTTAATGGCTGAAATATAATTGGCCATTTTAAGTGGTTTTTTTTATCAAAATAGAAAGGTTAAAAAAACCATATTAATCATTCATGTCTGTAGACGACTTTAATAGTTCAAATATCAAATACCAAATAGAACTTATACTCATCGCACTCATTATGAAATTATTAAATTATTATTAAATACACTATACATACATGATACACACATATACACATATACCACATGACACACAATCAAAGATACACATCATACATTATACATACATCATACACACCATGCATTATACATACATCATACACACAACATGCATTATACAAACACACACATATACCATACCACACACTATCATAGATACACACCATGCATTATATATACATCATACACACAATACATTATACATACATCATACACACCATGCATTATACATACATCATACACACACAATACATTATACATACATCATACACACACAATACATTATACATACATCATACACACACAATACATTATACATACACACACAGATGTACCACATCCACACACAATCATAGATAAACCATACATAATACATACATCATACATACACCATACATTATGCAAACAAAGACAGATACCCCACACCACACACAATCATAGATACACACCATACATTATACATACATCATACACATAGCATACATTATACAAACACACACATATACCACACCACACACAATCATAGAGACATACCATACATTATACATACATGATACATACACCTTACATCATACAAACACACACATATACCACACCACACATAATCATAGATATACACCATACATTATACATACATCATACACACCAAAAATCATACACACATGATACACCATACACACATAATCATAGATATACACCATACATTATACATACATCATACATATACCAAATATCATACACACATGATACACCATACACACATAATCATAGATATACACCATACATTAAACATACATCATACATACACCAAAAATCATACTAACACCAAAAATCACACAAACACACACATATACCACACCACACATAATCACAGATATATACCATACATTATACATACATCATACACACCAAAAATCATACACACATGATACACCATACACACATAATCATAGATATACACCATACATTATACATACATCATACACACCAAAAAGCATACACACATGATACACCATACACACATAATCATAGATATACACCATACATTATACATACATCATACACACACCAAAAATCATACACACATGATACACCATACACACATCATACATCATAAAAAATAATAATGTCTATAAACTTTTGGCAAGTGGCTGTATATACAGTTGTCTATTATCTACCGACATATAAATGTTACCCTAACCTACAAACATACATATACTCTTAGTCACAACAGAGAAAATATCACATGATAATGTGACACTAATATAACATGTATATCTACATAGTAGTCAGTCCCATGTTACAGTATCACTTAGGTTTTAGTCAGAATAATTATTGAAATCAAGAAAAAAAAACATACTGTCAGTGCATGAGAGAGAGAGAGAGAGAGAGAGAGAGAGAGAGAGAGAGAGAGAGAGAGAGAGAGAGAGAGAGAGAGAGAGAGAGAGAGAGAGAGAGAGAGAGAGAGAGAGAGAGAGAGAGAGAGAGAGAGAGAGAGAGAGAGAGAGAGAGAGAGAGAGAGAGAGAGATTAAGTCAACATAGAATTTCAACTAAGGACTACTTCATCCCATAGACTGACGAGAACCAGTCAGGGGACAGAACTCATATTCAGTCTACTTTAAGTATATCCCAGTATGTTTGTTTGTTTAACACTAATTCAGTATTGTCAGTAATTATGATACCATGTATGATATGATCCTACTTAGTATATGATGTGTAAAATATACATAAAGGACATGTACTTGTGTATTTTGTGTATAATACTTTCAGCTGATGATATCAATTTCATCATCATCTGATCAAATTAGTAATTTCTATATCAATCCACTCATTCCCATCTGCCTCCTCCCTCCCCTCACAAAGAAAAGAGAAAGGAAGTAGAAATGAAGAAAAAAGAAATGAAAAATGTTGTAAATTTGCATATGTCTATCACTACAACCACAAGATGAACACAAGGTCCTCTTTTTTCTGGTAGAAATCCAGCAGACACCATCAATCCATCAAACCCTACCCTACCCCTACCCCCTCCCCCCCCCAAAAAAAAAAGAAAGTAGAAATGGAAAAAAGCAAAAAATGATATATGTTGTAAATTTGTATCCATCTATCAATAAAATGACAAGATGGACAAAAGGCTCTCTGTTCTCTGGTAAGATGCCAGCAGCAGACATCACAAGGATTTCTTATTCATTTCTTGTCATTGGCAGTGACATTGTGTTCATTGTCTTTTTCAGAGTCTGTGTGATGTAATGTTGAAAAAGTGCAACAAACACAGAAAGAAATCAATAACTGTCTCTCTTAAAGAGGCCATAATTAAAGTGGGGATATCGACACCTCTCACATAGCCTTTTTTCATAATTTTGACTCAATCTGATGTTAGTAATGGAAGGTCTCTACTGAACAAATTTTGAAAATAAAGAAAGGCACAAGTAAGATTCCTCAGAGGGAGATGTAATAATGGCTTGCATATGGACAAAATGTGACCAATCTTAGTGATACAAAATGATTTGACAGTTTTATTTTATAACCTAGAAACCACAAATTACAACACAAAAATTTGGTTTTAGGTTGAATTCAATTTTTTCTGGAGGTACCCGGTATGTTAATAAATAATTTGTATACATATTTAAATTCATGAACCTTGTATTATTTATTTATTTATCTATTCATTTTTTTATTTATTTATTGATATAATGATTTATTTATTTATTTATATATTTATCTATTAATTCATTCATTGATTGATTTATCTAACTGATTGTTTATTTATTCATTTTGTTTATATATATATATATATATATATATATATATATATATATATATATACTTAGTATTAGCCATTAAGTATAAATCATTCTAGAAGTCAAAATTAAGAATCAATATCACATTATTATTGAAAAGGGAGGTAATCCAGTACTCTGATTATAATTCATCTATAGAGAAGATACATATGTACACTACCACATTCATTTTATTCATTCATATCCATATCAATTGTTAAGTAGATAACTAGTTGTCACAGTATGAATGATAGGGGAGATAATCAAATACTATCAACATTATTTATAAAGGGACATAATCATGTAAATGTTATATTTGTTATTTGTGAAAGTGATATCACTGCCATAGATAAAGGACAAAACTAAGTACATATACTAAACATATAACTGATAAAATCAATGACCAAGTACTATCATCAAATTATCATTTATGTTGAAGAAGTCAAGAATACTTATTATTTATATTTTTTGTAAAGATGGTATTAAAGCTTTGTCACAGTATTATAAATGAAAAACTTATAACCCACTTAATGTGACAGAAAAACCCCAATCTTAATACAGCACTGTGAAGACCATACTTCAATAAAGTTTGTGATTTAACTCATCAACCCCTGTGATCACATTTAGACTCACCCGGATCAATAAATAGTATAGTCTACTGTCATAATTCAGGAGTGAACAAGTTCTAAATTTGTTTATTCTAAATCATACGCCCCTGAATTCTAACAGTGGACTTAACCATTCTTTGAAATGGACAGGTCCAAATATGACTTCAGGGGTTGATGAGTTCACTTTGACATTGTGATACACTATTATAAGTGGAATTAAATGATTTTGATATAATGATACAATTCATATCAATACACAGATTAATTTCTATGACATTTTCATTGCTGAGATGTCTACATTCAAACTCTCTTTCATAAGATTTATTGTGAGCTTGCCATAAGTCAACAGACTTATCCAGTACTGTTTGCCAAAGATGTAATTATTATATATAATTGGAAAATTAATGATAAAATTGACAGATGTACATCAGATATATCAGTTGTAGCTCTAGATCTTAAATCCTACAATAAATGTCAAAGAGATAGGGATTTACGAGACCTATATATATGCGAAACCGATATCTATATATCAATACTGAGTATTACTGGTAACCTTCAGACATTCTGAGATTACACACTACACGTACATATATATACAATACTGACACACTGATATTAAGATTCAAAATGCTGTTTAACAAAAGGATTGGTCTGACTCAGAATAAAACAAAACTATATTATAGCAAGCTTTGCTGCGATTTTTTAAAATCTGTTTCACTAATAGTGATCTTTAAACAAAACTGGGGTATTTAACACACCTAATATAATTTGCCTTTATTTAACTGGCAGTCATATGCCAATGGATGCCAACTGAAACCAGTTCAATTCTTTATTGAGGTTCAACTGCTAAATATGAAGTGCCATACATCTTTATCTATGCTATGGACTAATGCCAAAGCAGTGTGGTAAACAAAAGTGCAAGGCCTACAGTGCGGGGGCAGATCCACAATTTGTTTAAAGGGGGTGGGTGTGTGGGGTTGGTGAAAAGAACAATAACTACCTGTTTTAACAATGTCTCAAGTTGTGACGTGGTCCAGGTTTCAAACCAAGGACCTTCTACTTGTGAGTCCAATACTCATAGTCACCACAACATGTGCAAATTTGATAAAAACATAGCTGTATCATTGCACTAGCTGTTTCATTGCACTAGATCTAGGCTAGCTTAATTAAAAGCTGTATTAAGAGAACAATTTACTGTACAAATTGGGTCGTAAGTATAGTTACAGCAGATCCAAGCTAGCTACATTAATAACTGGATTCAGATAACAGTTAGCAGTATAGATAACAGTTAACAGTACAGATAACAGTTAGCAGTACAGATAACATTTAGCAGTACAGATAACAGTTAGCAGTACAGATAACAGTTAGCAGTACAGATAACAGTTAGCAATATAGATAACAGTTAGCAGTACAGATAACAGTTAACAGTACAGATAACAGTTAGCAGTACAGATAACAGTTAGCAGTACAGATAACAGTTAGCAGTACAGATAACAGTTAGCCGTATAGATAACAGTTAGCAGTACAGATAAAAGTTAGCAGTACAGATAACAGTTAGCAGTACAGATAACATTTAGCAGTATAGATAACAGTTAGCAGTACAGGTAACAGTTAGCAGTACAGATAACAGTTAGCAGTACAGATAACAATTAACAGTACAGATAACAGTTAGCAGTATAGATAACAGTTAGCAGTACAGATAACAGTTAGCAGTACAGATAACAGTTAGCAGTATAGATAACAGTTAGCAGTACAGATAAGTTAGCAGTATAGATAACATTTAGCAGTATAGATAACAGTTAGCAGTACAGATAACAGTTAGCAGTATAGATAACATTTAGCAGTACAGATAACATTTAGCAGTATATATAACAGTTAGCAGTACAGGTAACAGTTAGCAGTACAGATAACAGTTAGCAGTACAGATAACAGTTAACAGTACAGATAACAGTTAGCAGTATAGATAACATTTAGCAGTATAGATAACAGTTAGCAGTACAGATAACAGTTAGCAGTATAGATAACATTTAGCAGTACAGATAACAGTTAGCAGTACAGATAAACCCCTCAGTGTAGTTGCAGCAGATCCAAGCTAGCTTGTGAACCCTTTCTTGACTTGGACAAGTTTAAATTTTAGGTAATAAAGGATAACATTAAAATTACACTGACTAGAGTAATCGTTCATACTTGTCACCGTACATACGAGACTATCCAGTGAGGAATAAAACGTTTTTCCTGTGCAGCTTGTCATAACCAAAAAGGTGAGTATAATCTTTGTATGATAATCAAAAGGTTACTTCACCCCTCCATCTTATGTAAATCAGACAATACATTAATAACTGGATTCAAATAATTGTTAGCAGTACAGATAAAGCCATCAGTGTAGTTGCAGCAGATTCAGGCTAGCTACATTCATAACTTGATTCAGGTAACAAGTGGCAGTATAGATAGTTTTCTACAGTTTGTTCATTAATATACTCAGATTCAAATAACTCTTCTATTTAACAAAATGTAATTCTAGTTAGTTAAATCAATACTGTAGCATACAAAAATCAAAATAAAGAATATTAAACAAACAATACATCTTTTGACTTCACATCAAGGAGTTTATATACTGTATTGAACACTTTGGTTTTGATATTGAATATCGATACAACACTATGCATGTTTTATATTAAATAACAGATTGAAGAATTTGTGTAAGAGAAAAAAATCAATTTTATAACCCCAATGAAACTGGGAAATTCTGTCTTTATTAAGACTGAACATTTCTAATCTATGATTCTAAAGTATGAAGTGATGTTTACATATCAATTCTCTTATTATTATGTTAAACATATTGTTATAAACCACTTCTAGGTTACTGTTGATGCCAGGAGATTTCTTACTAAATGAACACATATTGATAATTGTGTAAAAGTCTAAGTATTGAAGTATTGCCTTCAATTTAAGCTCAAATGGTCTTAAATTTTGAATTGGCTATCAATTTTGTTACATAATTCTTGGGTCAGATATCATATCTTATGATAAAAATGTTGCTGTGACTAACCACAATTATGACTTGTACATTGACATTATGACTTATACATTGACATTATGATTTGTTTCATGTATTATGACTTGTACAGTGACATTATGACTTCAACAGTGACATTCTGACTTGTTTGATGATATTATGACTTGTTTGATGACATTACAACTTGAACACTGACATTATGACATGTACATTGACATTATGACTTGTACAGTGACATTATGACTTGTACAGTGACATTAAGACTTGAACAGTGACATTCTGACTTGTTTGATGATATTATGACTTGTACAGTGACATTATGACTTATACATTGACATTATGACTTGTTTGATGATATTATGACTTGTTTGATGACATTACAACTTGTACACTGACATTATGACTTGTACAGTGACATTATGACTTATACAGTGACATTATGACTTGTTTGATGATATTATGACTTGTTTGATGACATTACAACTTGTACACTGACATTATGACTTGTACAGTGACATTATGACTTATACATTGACATTATGACTTGTTTGATGATATTATGACTTGTTTGATGACATTACAACTTGTACACTGACATTATGACTTGTACAGTGACATTATGACTTATACAGTGACATTATGACTTGTACATTGATATTATGAATTGATTGATGATATTATGACTTGTTGGATGGCATTACAACTTGTACATTGACATTATGACTTGTACAGTAACACTATGACTTATACAGTGATACTATGACTTTTACAGTGACATTATGACTTGTACAGTAACACTATGACTTATACAGTGACATTATGACTTGTACAGTAACACTATGACTTATACAGTGACATTATGACTTGCACAGTGACATTATGAATGTTTGATGATATTACAACTTGTTTGATGACTTTATGACTTTTACAGTGACATTATGACTTTTTTATGACATTATGATATGTTTTGATGTAATTTAGACTTGAATGGTAACATAAAGACTTGTATGGTGACATGAATATGACTTGTGTGGTTACATTTAGACATAAATGATGACATTTAGACTTGTACAGTTTAACCAAGATTTGTATGATGTCATTATGAATTGTATGATGATATTAGAATTGACAAAATGACATTTTAGCTGATGGGCTGACATTTAATCTAACAACATTTGAAAAGGTGATGTAAAAAATGACATTTATTCATCTTAAAAATTGACACAATAATATCTCACATGACAAGACAATTATTTGAGTGGTCTTTATATATATAATGTGACGATAGACCACCATATCCTCAGACTTTTAAATAACATCTTGACAATAAACAAATCCTTAAAGTGATGCCGCCAACAAAAGAATTTTTATACAGACGTATAACTGTCAATATATATGATTATAACAGTTTTCCAGACATGATGTACTAGATTTGAACAAATCAATACACCCTGTGCTATTGGTACAAAACAAAGTGAAGTGGTCACAACAATTTAGATCACTTGGAACTCAATTACTCATCACTGATACAAGTGTTAGAACATTCACAGGCTTATCTCTTCAGGAAGAACTTAGTATGAATAAACATGATATAGACTACTTTGACAGATATTACTTTCTGTTAACAGACCTTTGTGTAGAATCAGTCATTTAAATGTTACATGAGTACTGCCTATCACAACTTTTGAATCCTATGATAACTGCCATTTTGATACCTTTTGAGGCCTATAATAACTGCCTATCTCATATCTTTTGAGCCCCTGTGATAACTGTCTACCTCACAACTTTTGAGTCCTGTGATAACTGCCTAGCTCACACCTTTTGAACCCTGTCATAACTGCCTATCTCACACCTTTTGAGTCCTGTCATAACTGCTTACCTCACACCTTTTGAGCTCTGTGATAACTGCCTATCTCACACCTTTTGAGTCCTGTCATAACTGCTTACCTCACACCTTTTGAGCCCTATGATAACTGTCTATCTCACACCTTTTGAGCCCTATGATAACTATCTATCTCACACCTTTTGAACCCTGTGATAACTGTCTATCTCACACTTTTTGATTCCTGTCATATCTGCCTATCTCACACCTTCTGAACCCTGTGAAAACTGCCTATCTCACAAATTCTGAACCCTGTGAAAACTGTCTACCTCACATCTTTTGAACCCAGTGATAACTGCCTATCTCACCATTTTAGAACCCTGTAATAATTGCTTATCTCACACATTCTGAATCCTGTGATAATGGCCTAGCTAACACCTTCTGAACCCTGTGATTACTGCCTACCTCATACCTTTAGAACATTGTGATAACTGCCTATCTCACACCTTCTGAACCCTGTGATAATTGACTATCTCACACCTTCTGAACTCTGTGATAACTGCCTCTCTCACACCTTCTGAACCCTGTAATAACTGTCTATCTCACACATTCTGAACCCTGTAATAACTGTCTACCTCATACCTTTTGAACCCTATGATAACTGCCTACCTCACACCTTTTGAACCCTATGATAACTGCCTACCTCATATCTTTGGAACCCTGTTATAACTGCCTTTTGTTAAACTATGATTTAATGTGGTTGTCTTATCATTGATGTACTTAGATAGTATCTTTTTATACATGTATTGCAAATTGACTGTCTCAGGACCAAAAATAATCACATATATATTGTCGTACAGAGTGAACTATGTATTTCTTTCATTCAAAGAACATAATAACCAGGAAGAAATCATAAAAGCATCAAATTGAACTACATGCATGTATGTAATTGTAAATTTCCTGTTTATAGCTTGTGAGACTATCCTAATTCATTTTCTGATAACAGATCTTTACAGCAAAACTTTCTTATACTTATGATATAACAAGAGGCCCAATAGAGCCTCAGTCGCTCAATCTACAATTGTGATAAGATGACCAAGAAGAATATGTATACATAGGTTGATCTGGCCACAAAATATAAATATTGCAGTTTTAAGAAATTTATAAAAATATCTAAAAATTTCAGCAAAATTTTTGCACAAAAACATTTCTTCTCTTGTATACATGTTAAAAGAATGCATCATAGTGAATGCAAGGGGAGGTAATTGAGGAAATCATTGCACAAAACCATTTCCTCACCTTATTACAAGTAAAACACATTAAATGAATGCATCAAAGAGAAAACAAAGGGAGATAGTTGAGGAAATTGTGCAAAAATGAATGAAAATGACCTCAAAAACACGTCAAAAAATTAATATTCTGAATTTTATGAAAAATAAAAAGTTAAATTATACATCCATGTAGATCACTTGGAAACAATCCATTTTTCAATTTATGCAGCAGTTCTGGAGAAGATTTTTAAAGAGGGTACCTCATGTGACTTATTTTTTCCTAGCCCCATATCTACCCCAGGGCCTAATCTGGCTGAAAACTACTAATTTGTAAAGGACCTTGAGCACTTGCTTCCTGTAAAGTTTTATTAAAATTCCTTCAGTGGTTTTAAAGAAGAAGTCAAAAATATGAAAAGTTTACAGACAGATGGAAGACAGATGCCAGACAACGGATGGGGAGTCATCACAATAGCTCACTTGAGCCTTCGGCTACCTGCGTATTAGTCAGTCTCATCAATCTCTCTCTCTCTCTCTCTCTCTCTCTCTCTCTCTCTCTCTCTCTCTCTCTCTCTCTCTCTCTCTCTCTCTCTCTCTCTCTCTCTCTCTCTCTCTCTCTCTCTCTCTCTCTCTCTCTCTCTCTCTCTCTCTCTCTCTCTCTGTCTCTCACTCTCTCTCTGTTTCTCACTCTTTCTCTCTCTCACTCTCTCTCTCTCTTTATCAGTCTGTCTCTCTATCTACCTACTTATCTATCAATCTGTCTGCCCTATCTATTTATTTGTCTGCTTCATTCCTGTGTTGTTCTTTAAAATAGGAAGTGACTGTTTCATTTTGCAGAGCACTTAGAATAAGAAATGACCTTCATTTGAGTCCTTTCCAAAAGACACAAAAACCAAGGTCCCATACATCAAAGTAGGTACAGAACACTTCAAAACCCCATTTACTTTAGTTTTAGTCCTTAACTGAAGTCAAAATTTGTGGCACCTTACCTAGAGTGGCAATACTAAGTCTGTCAAGTCAAGATATGCTTTGACAATGATATACATCTAGCTAAATGTCCCCTAGTCTATGATGTATAATTAATTTTCAAATTGTAAAATATTCTCTGGTTATAAATTGCCATGAGTTCCAATACCAAAGGAATTGTCTGCAGTCATTTAAACAAAAAGGTTATTTTAAATGCATGTTCTATTGTGGTCTGATTATCATTATCTGATACTTCCACTACAAAAATTAAATTGAATCAATCACATACTTATAAATCATAGTCAACAATCATTCTAATTAAAACAATTACCTGATACTGTTAAACTGAAAAAAATACACCATTTGAAATTAATCCTCCATTAGCAAGTTCACGATTTTATGAAAGTGTATTGTGAATTATAAATCTTCCTGAATCCTTTGCATGTGTACGCATAATTGACAAGTGGGGTTGAGTATCTTCCCTCTTAGAAACACTTCAACCAGAAAACATCTCGGTGATATCATGTAGCTAAAGTCAAGGTGATTAATTTTTCAAAAAAAAAAAATAGACAGCATATAGACCCATACTAATTAAACAATTATAAATATATACATGTATGTATAAATCTATGAAATATCAAAATAAACCGGATAAATGTTTTGTATTTCCTATGGGAAAGTTTACTCAAGGGAAGATATGAATCATCACCTACAAAACAATGTAAAACAAATATTGGAGAAATAGATTAGAAAATATACATTCCTTACCCCACATACACATTTTGATATATTCCTTGAGAGTCCCTTGACCACTCTCGGTTTACAAGATGGTTAATTGTAAAGAATAATGATGGTAACCATAGAAATGCATGTAAAATTCTGTTGACACATCTAACATGTGAAGATGAAAATATTGATTTATTTTATTGATCTTTGGAGCACATAACTGTGGGAAACTGCTACTGATTAAAGAAATGAACATCATTCACAGTTATCTCCCTTTCTACAGAAAAGAATGTGTCTCTGGGATAATTTTCAATATTGTGTATTCTCTAGGCTTGACTGGCATATATCATTATGAAAATAAATCCTTTATACACTCAGAACCATCTATGTAGTGTAAACTGACTTGGTAAATGGGTTTGATTAGAATAACAACAACACATGTGTATTAACAATATATACATGTTGAATTTCTTGATGTTTTGATGAGTACGAAATAAGTTTGTTATCTAATGCTACATAAAATCAATTTATTCTTTGAAATTTTATGAGTCAAATTTCTCGATAATTCGAACAAATTTTACAGTCCAAAATTCTATATAAAAATAAAAAATTCCAACTAATTCGAAGACAAAATTTAAATGTGTACGAAATAACCAAGCAGCAATTATTTTTCTTCTCACAGACATTTAATGACTAATATCAGCACTAATTATAAAAGTTCATGACCTAAGATGTCTTATACGGTTTTAAAGCAGTCATATATACCCAACAAAACCTCTGAAATTACAAATTGTATGAATTTGGGTTACCATACAGGAGTGTTCGAAGTCCCAATGTTTCAAACTTTTCTGTGTAGTCTCTTGAACTTTGACTCATTGAAGTTTTACTGTATATGTAAGTTCAGGCTAAGATTGTGAATTATCTAATTTTATGACGATTGTGAATTTAAAATCAGGGCATGACTTAAAATAGTTATCAATGATTTCACTCTTTTGGTAAGTTTGCACATTATGTTTCTTATTATGTTTATGTTATCTATATTATCTACAATACAACTCATGAAACCTTAACTCATCAGCCCCTGAAAAACAATGGACTCTTCTGTTAATATCAATGACTTAGACCAGTCCAAATGTGTCTTTAGGGGTGAATGAGTTAATTACATTTCTAAAACTTCTCATACTTCTTTCATAAGGATTATTTTTTCAATTTTTATATCTACCATAATCTGTTTGGTCTAGACAAGAAATTTTCCACACATGGTATTTCTGCATCCATAACCATTTCATAAGTACATGTACATTGGAACCTTTTTGTTTTTGATCAGTTTCAGAGCCATCATTTGAAAACATTGTATCTCGAGAAAATCTAAGTCATAAATTCAGTTTTTTGGCAGTGTATGTAATAATAATACTGTTGATTCATGGGAAGGAACCCAACTCGAAGCAGGTGTCGATGTGTTTGCAGTCAGACACCCTACCATGACAGAATTGACAAGACTCGCCAGCCTGTATTAGTGAATGGTAAACACCCAAAATATTAGATCAATTCCTTAAATCAGCAATATTGTATTTCAATGTGTTTCACAATTCAAGTGAATACATGTATATACAATAAAATACTAGCTTCTACTCACTCCTATAAATCAGAGTATGTTAGGGTATCCTGATATACACTAACATACTTGTAATCTGAATATTTTAAGTGTACTATTAAGTGATGGACTGCATTTTGCTGCACACTAAATGCAACCAAATACACAATACTCAGAAAAAATAATTCCTTTTATAAAGCATATACACATATCTTTAGCATAATAAGGTTACTATGGCGTACTTTAAGGTTACTCTGGCATACTTAGGTTACTATGGCGTACTTTAAGGTTACTCTGGCATACTTAGGGTACCCTAGTGTACTTAGTGTAATCTTGTGTACTTAGGGTATACTAGTGTACTCTGAAAAGCAGGGCCCAGTTTTGCTTTTACAGTGGAACCTGTCTTGAAAGACCACTCTCAACAAAGACCACCTGTCTTTTAGACCACATTCTGAAAGCCACTTATTTAAATAATCCTTTAAATTAAAGCTGAGAGACCACATGTCATCTGAGACCACATTTTATATGTGGCAGATGGGTGGTCTCTAAAGACAGGTTTCATTGTATTTGTTTGGTATGAATCACATCAATATTTTTTGTATTTCACTGTACATGATATCATCTCCAGTAGACCAATCTCCTAGAAGACCATCTGTCATCCGAGACTACATTTCAGTGGCAGGGCAAGGGGATGTTTCTAAAGACAGGTTCTACCGCATCACCTTACGCTGAGAAAGGGCATTCCAACTCTCAGATTGATGGGTTGGGATATGCATGTTTAAGTTTTTGTTTACATCATACAAATACTTTCTCCTCATAAATAAAATACCTGCAATTTAACTTCAATTTATGTATCTTCTTGTACATAAAACTAAGGAAAAATTACACGTAAGTGAAATTTACATAAAAAATCTGATCTGACAAATAACCATAGGAATTTAAACAGAATATTGAAGAATTGTATTCATATTTTTTCTTCACTTTATACATCATTGCCTAGAAAACTACTGTATCTGTCTGGAATTAATGGGTACATTAGCTATCAAAATAGATAGATGGTAATATGATTTTTACAATAATACATTTCAGTCTTTTCTGAAGATAAGTTATCTTTATATTATCTTATGTCTAATTAATTAATAAATCACATTTTATCTCTAAAATAATAAAAAATAAGTAATTTCTCTTTACCTGAATCATCCATTTCAAGGAAGTATTATTGCTTTCCAATATGTCATTTTCACATACTGAGATTTGTTAATGTGCTCTAGTAGATATGTATAATTCAGAGAATTTTATAACATATAAATAAAACACGTGTTTAAGTTGATACTTCCTTATATATTGTTTGCTATAGAAGGTCACAGATTGTTATATTATTATTTGAGATCACAATTATATCAGGCCACAATATAAACAAAATCATAATAACCCATATAGAGGTTACCGTAAAAGGAATGATCGTAACTTACAGGTTACGATAACAATAGGAAGACCCAAAAATACACTGAAATCTCGTTATGTTAAAATCGGATGAGTCGATATTACAGTTATGTCAAAGTTGAACGGCTGGTCCTGATTATTTTACTATATATTTATACTACTTTTATTCTGGATATCTGGAAGTTTTTTTATCTGGAAATTTCGCTTATCTCAAAGTATTTTTCTGGTCCGAAGTATAGAAATATTACAGAGCTGTCACTTGTTATCTCAAAGTTACTATCTATGATTGAAGGTTTACATTTTGTACACAAAAATCATTCTTAAAATTACTTCTTTACCTGCAAATCATGGGACACTCGACTTCCACTAATGAGTCAAGATGAAAGTGTAATCAATAACTGCTTAATGCCAATTTGAATTAAACAATACCCTGAGTAGGTCTATTCATTGTCCAATAAGAATAGAAAATGTGTGAATTGAACATTTTTGGTTATCTGAAATTTTGGATATCTCAAAGTAAACGGGCGGTCCTGTGAATTTTGAGATAGCAAGATTCCACTGTATATATAAAAATGAATCAAAACAAGAGGCCCAAGAGGGCCTCGAGCCTCAATCACTCACCTGAGAACCATCTACATGTACTAGTGAGGAAAGAAGACCAAGAAAAATATGTACATGTAGGCTGATCTTGCCAAGGAACAATATTGCAGTTTTAAGATATTCATCAAAATATTAAACAATTATATTTCAGCAAAATTATTGCACAAAAACATTTTTTCACCTATAAACAAGTAAAACACATAAATTGAATGTAAAAACTAAGGGAGATAATAGAGGACAAATTGCAAAAATGAATGAAAATGACAAAATTCTGTGAAGACTTAACCTTACCAAAAATCAATATTCAAATTTCTATAAAAAAAATACAAACTTGAATCAAATATTCATGTAAATCACTCAGAAACAATCTGTTTTTCAATTCACGTAGCAGTTCTGGAAAAGACAATTTTTAAAGAAAGGTACATTATATGACATTTTTTCCCACCCTGGATCCACCCCTGGGCCAATCTCACTGAAAACTAAAAACTTGGTAGAGGACCTTAAGCACTTGCTTCCTGTAAAGTCTCGTCAAAATTCCTTCAGGGGTTTTGAAACAAAAGCAAATAGTGTGAAAAATGCACCACCACCACCCCCTCTTTTTTGCAGTCTTAAAAAGTTCATAAATTTTTTTTAGAAATTACATTTTGGCAAAATTCTTCCACAAAAACATTTCTTCACCTTATTACAAGTGAAATGCATTAATTAAATGATTGCATCAAAGTGAACATAAAGGGAGATGATCAAGGAAACCATGCAAAAATGAATGAAAATGACAAAGTCTGAAAAGACCTCAAAAACACGTAAAAAATTAATATTCTGATTTCTATGAAAAATACAAACTTAAATCATACATCCATGTATATCACCCAGAAACAATCTGTTTTTCAATTCATGTGAGCAGGCCTGGCTCAGTCGGTAGCGCACTCGACTCTTGATCGTGGGGTCATGAGTTCAAATCCAGCCTGCGGCAGGTTGGTTTCCTGTCCTTCGGATGAGGCAGTAAAAACCGAGGTCCCATGTCACAGTAGGTGTCGGCACATTAAAGAACCCTCACTGCTCAATGGCCATAAGTGCCAGCATTTGGTGATGTCTCCATGTGAGTGAAATATTCATGAGTGGGACGTTAAACAAAAAAATTCAATTCATGTAGTGGTTCTGGAGAAAAAGATTTTTAAAGAGCGGTACCTTCTGGGACCTATTCTGCCTCACCCTGGATGCACCCCACAGCCAATATAGCTGAAAACTATAAATCTGGTTAAGGACCTTGAGCATTTGCTTCCTGTAAAGTTTTGTCAAAATCCTTTCAGTGGTTTTAGAGAAGAAGTCGAAATTATGAAAAAAATATGATGGACGCCAGATGACCGACGGGGAGTGATCACAATAGTTCATTCAAGCCTTCGAATCAGGTAAGCTAAAAATGAAGTGACAGATATCATTGAGAACCAAAAGGAGGCTACATGATTTGTATTTGTTGTAACCTCCATGTAATCTGAATGATTGCTCTTGTGCTACTTTGTGGTCTGTTATATATTGGGTACTGAACTTTATATGGTACACAAATGTTTTTCAAACGAACTGTAAACATTTGACTCTTGTTGCGTTCAAATAACAATGATCAAACTGTATATCAGTTTCCTTGAAATGAATCTTTAGAAACAAGATAGTCTTAAGTGGTTTGTGATCATTTAAAGTTGGGTCATTATTCGCTTGTCCGTCCCTGATTTGAGTTTAATAAACTATAAAATACTTTTAATTCCAAGAAGTCTAAATGTAAGGGTTCTTTCTGCTAATCAGGTTTTTGGCAATATGAAATTCTGATTATTTTAACAATTAAAAGAAAATGCAAATAGAATGCAGACGTTGTTTTAACTTGGAATCAATTTTTTACCAATATGATAATAAATCAAGATGGAGTTACACACACAGAGGGCATACACATACATTGTACTAACAACACAAATGTACATAAACATACACATACACACTCATACATTTGAACAAAGACCTATATACACATACACAAGGAGTCCTGCTGACATACATTTGAACACAGATACACAAGTACAGTAAAACTTGCTTTAGCTATATCCTGGTCACAAAGACCATTATTTGCTGTCCCCAATAGTACCATTTGTGTACAAATCAACCTCTATATAAAGACCACCTCCCTGTAAAGACCGGTTTTGTTATGCCTGTAAGAGGGTCTTTATATACAGGTTTCACTATACATGTATATATATATATATATATATAAATATACTCATACATTCATCTATCTACATGTATTTATCTATCTATCTATCTATCTATCTATCTATCTATCTATCTATCTATCTGTCTATCAATCTATCTATCTATCTATCTATCTATCTAGAATTTTTCGAAATTTATGAAAAATACAAATACATTGTAAATTCAGAGTAAATCAATTCTTTCAGTTTTCAAAATTATTTTGTCTTCCGTGTTATGTGGATGGGCTAAATTACAAATACACTTTAATCACTGATTTAACAGGAAATTTGTGTTCATATCAATATTTTCACATGTAAAAATGAAAATAAATTTTTATTTCAAGTGAATCCAGGAAGAGCTAGTTCAAAATTATAAGAAACAGGAAGTAACTTAGTGAGAGATATCACTCAGTTTATTTTTCTACAAAACATGTATAAACATAAATACAAATAAAATTAAACAGATGTCAGGACTTACTGTGTGTGTGTGTGTGTGTGTGTATATATGTGTGTGTATGTGTGTGTATGTATATGTGTGTAGGTGTGTGTGTATGTGTGTGGGTGTGTGGGTGTAGGTATGTGTATATGTGTGAGTGTGTGTATGTGTGTGAGTATGTGTGTAGGTGTGTGTGTGTGTGTTTGCATGTTTGCATGCATGTGTGTTATGTGTATGTGTGAGTCTATGTGATGTGTTTATGTAAGTGTGTGTGATGTGTCTTTTTGTGCATGTGTTTGTGTGCATATGTATGTAATATTTGTGATGTGTGTGTAATATCTATGATGTGTGTTTAATATCTATGATGTGTATGTAAAAAAAATATCTGTGATGTTTGTGCAATACCTGTGATGCATATATGTAATGTCTGTGATGTGTGCAATATATGTGATATGTGTGTAATATCTATGATGTGTGTGTAATATATATGATGTACATGTGAAATATCTGTGATGCACATGTGTAATATCTGTGATATGTGTAATGTGTGTATGTGTGTGCATGATATCTGTGATGTGTGTGTAATATATGTGGTGTACATGTGTAATATCTGTGATGTGTGTTATATCTGTGATGTACATGTGTGTATGATATCTTTAATGTGTGTGTAATATTTGTGATGTGTGTATATCTGTGATGTATTTATAATATCTGTGATGTGTGTGTATGGTATCTGATGTGTGTGTGGTATCTGTAGTGTATATGTAATATATGTGATGTGTGTAATATCTGTGATATATATGTACTATCTGTAATGTACATGTGTAATATTTGTGATGTGTGTGTATGATATATGTGATGTATGAGGAATATCTGTGATGTGTGTTATAGATGTGATCTGTATGTGTGTGTGTGTGTGTGTGTGTGTGTGTGTGTGTGTGTGTGTGTGCAAATGAGCTTATGTATACATGTCTTGTTGTAGCTGTCTATCTATCATTTATTCAATCTCTGTCTGTCTCTCTCTCTCTCTCTCTCTCTCTCTCTCTCTCTCTCTCTCTCTCTCTCTCTCTCTATTTGCCTGTCTATCTGTCTCCCTATCCATGTCTGTCTGTCAGTCTGTCTATCTATTTATCTGTCTGTATATCTGTCTATCTATCTGTCTGTCTGTCTATCTGTCTCTCTATCCATGTCTGTCTGTCTATTATCTATCTGTATGTACATGCATTATTTGCAGTTTGTTGATATGAGCCATGCATATAGATAAACATGCATGTAAAAAGATCCACAAGAAAGGATACAGGTCACTGGGAAGTAACTTGTAACAGTTATTATACAGTTGTAGGCTAACTGAGTCATCCATTTTATTTAGGTTAAGCAACCTGTTGGCACTGGACCACAGTTTGTATAAATGACAAGAGTTCTGTGACTCACAGAGACATGATTGCAGCAGAAGATACAAAGCTTGACTCTGCGGTCATCATAACAATGGTTTTGTACTGTTAGACTCTGATGACTAACTACATGTATAAGTCATTGTAGGTTATTTTTTGTATGTTCTATGTTAATTTTCCATTTAAATACTAGCTTATTAAGATAAAGATGGTTATTTTGTTCATAATTACCTTTTTCTTTGAGTAAATTTTAATAAAGCTACCATATAGATTTACTTTTGTTTGTTTTACTGAAGTTTTGCTCCACCCTCTAGATTTTTTCAGTTTAACAATAGATCAGGTGAACTCTTTCATGTTGGAGTTATAAACATTGTGACAATGTTCCAGGAAAAAGAGCTGCCAGTCAAAATTTGCAACCCACCCGGTAAAATTATACTTCACATGCTCAGCCTAGAATACAGAGAGGTGCTTGACCGTCATACAGACTACAGGTGGATAACAATATATATGGTCTAATGTGTGAAGCTCTAACTATCTAAACTTGGAGGCCCAATGTTATTTGTAAAACATATCTACAAATGAAATTGATTTTAGAGTGGCACAGAGGGTATCGGCCCACATAGCTCAGTTGGTAAGAGTGTCCTGCTTACGTTTGGAAGGTCCTGGGTTCAATTCCTGGGTTATTTGGAAAAAATTTGTCCCATGCCAATTTGTCTCAAATTTGGTCAACTTGTCCCATTGTTTTTTTTTATATATATATAAAATTACAAATGTAAATTTTTTTACAAGAAAAATGAGAAAAATATATTTCATAAAGAGGGATTGATGATTCCAGATCACTTCAATGCCTAAATGTTCACATCATACATGTATGTATTTGGTAATGATTTAAATAAGCCATGTTCTTGATTGTTCAGTGGACATGCTGTCTCTTTGAAATCTAACCCATATCTTTCAGGGGTTCAAAATTCCCCAAGTCTGATGTCCGGGACTTGGTTAATTTGGGTTCGGACTTGGCATTTAGAAAAACCTTAAGTCAGAGGGACTTGCACCTCATCTGACTTCATATAATTTTACTGTATTACTTACTAACAAAAATTTGGCACATACTTTAAAATTTCTCATTTGAACTTGCCAGAAATTTACTCTCTAAATCCGGACTTGCGTATCTAAAAAGAATTTTGAATTTATACACTCATGACCACTCTCATGGAAAACTATGTCTTCTAAGACCACATTCTGAAAACCACTTGGTTAATAATCCTTTAAATAAAATCTCTTCTGAGAAACCACCTGTCTCAAGAGACCACACTTCAGTGGCAGTTGGGGTGATATCTTAAGGCAGGTTCCACTATATATACATATTTATCCCACCTCTGGCAAAATGCTCAGAATTTGATTGGTTTAGAAGAATACAACATATTCTTGTATCAGGTTACCTATCCACCTGATATTAGTTTTGATATCACCCCTCATGGGTGACGTCACTTTTAGCAGACAAGAAATGTAAACAAACATGATGGATAGGTTTGCTCCACACAGCGGAGAAGAAATAACTAAGGTTAGAACGGAGCTGCATTAGAAAAAATACTTTAAGAAGCAACAAAAAGGCAGGTCTTTGGTGGGATAAATTCGTTATATAGTGTTTTACCGTGGTGATACGGAAATATTTTGGGTCCATGAAAATAAGTTGTTTGCCTCGCCCAATGCAACTTTTTTCATAGACCCAATATATTTTCATATCATCCCTGTAAAACACTATACAACTAATACATGTACATGTAATACCAATGCAGTGCAGTGTGCCATGCCTACCCTAAGACAGGACCTCTGTCTTAACTCTCAACCAAGAAATCCTTCCCTTTTAGTCTTAGTGTGCTTTGCTAAAATTAACAGGGAATTTTGGCACACCCAGAATTTAAACATCACAATAATGAATAAACACAATTCCACTATCAGCCATGGTAAGTACTTCAAACAAAACACAGATGAATAAATAAATCAAATACATGTTTTATAAGTACATGAACTTTGACCTTGGTAAAAAACAGACTTTGACTTAACAGACATAAAGTTTGATATAAATACAATTAACATGTGCACTAACGAATACAAAAACTTTTCTTTTTTTAGAAAAAAAAATAAACTATCACAGTCATTTCTCATTCAATTTCAATACAATTTTTCACTATTAACCATTAAAGTTTTTAAAGGTTCTTTTTTTTGTTTTGTTATAGAATTTCATTGTTTTGTTTTATAGTGATGGTGAGTTTCACAAGATAGAAAGTTTTAACTTCTCTTTTTGATATGTGTAAATAGGGAATTATGACTTTAAGAATTCAATTTTATGTGGAAATTGCTGAATCTTGAAAGCAGAAAATTTAATCATTATGAGCAATACACAATGAAACTTAGATATTCTGGGTTTTATGTTGTAAGTATCATCAAAATTGATTTCGAAATAACTCTCCATGATCATTTTAAAAAATTGCAAATTCATATGAAATATATAGAGAAAATTTTGGCACCTTATTATATATAACATGTACATTTTGCACTTAAAGATATGAGCTCAGAATCACAAGTTTGAGACTTAGGCTAGAAACTAGATACTGGTACTTCATAAACTTGCATGTTCATCAGTTTATTTCAAATTTTGTTAATCTAGTTCGAATAATTCAAACACGTAATCATCGGATACTTGGCTGATTTAAAATCATGAAAATTTTAGTAGAGAATTTAAATTCTGGCTCAAGTCTATAATCACTTGATGATCCTGGAACCAGGCCAATGCGGCACATTTAGTTTACACGTCTGAGAACATTTAGGTTGATAATTTTTTCATATAATAATTATTTACGTTACCTTGAAGCTGTAGTTTTGGTATCCGTGCCCTAAGTACACTTAGATTAGGGATTGATTTTGATCTTTGATACTTGTGTTTTATCGGCACTTCTACAGTGTGTGTACTGTCTACGAAAATCTCTGAATCAAACGCATTCAAATCATCAGTTGTTGAGGGCAGTGGAAAACCATCATTGTACCCTAAAAGATAAAAACAAAATAATAAGGTGAGGCACAAAAACTGAATTGATCAGAAAAAGTATGTGATAATTATAAGCCAGGAAATTATAATTCTATGATGTACTTTACGGCATTAATGACACTGGTAAAAAGAAGTCAGAAAACTGTAATATACTGTTTCTATGGGAACCATCATGGCTATATTGTTATAACAACTACATTTTATAACATGACATCTTTCAACTTTAGTCAGCATTTAATTCCATTGATACTATGGAAATGTTTACTGGTGATATAACAGTGTTCCTTTTTTTAAACTTTTTATTGTCATTTGGTTGTCCTCTCCAATATTGAGATTGACTGCCATCACAGATGATTGAAAAACATTTGGCAAATGCAGTCAAAATTGCGTATGTGAAACCCCCCCTTGTATATAAGGACTCCCTGTTTTAGATGTGACTGTATCTAAGGTGGCCCAACAGTATTTCCTATATATTAACTGGTCTGTATTAAGTGACTCCCTGTCTTTTATGTGACTGTATCTAAGATGGCCCAACAGTATTTCCTTTATATCAACTGTTCTGTATTAAGTGACTTCCTGTCTTTTATGTGACTGTATCTAAAGGTGGCCCGAAAGTATTTCCTTTATATTAATTGGTCTGTATTAAGTGACTCCCAGTCTTATGTGACCTAAATCTGCAAGTCACTTTAGATAGCCTCTACTGTACAGTGAAACCTTGTCTAAAGACTTTTTTGCTTAGGAGACCACCTCACATTTCAAGCCATAAATTTTTCAGCCTCTTGATGAATAATTTAATATTTAATTCAGAACCTCACTAAAGAGACCACCTCATAAATCAGACCACTTACTGACTTAGATTCAGTCAGGTAGGTTGTCTTAATACAAGGTTCCACTTTATAGACAAAAATACTGTTGTATATGTAATCTACTGCAAAAATAATTTGCCTTAAGATAAAGCTGATCAGATATGATAAATGGCAAACTTCAACTGTACAACACATTTCTGAATGTCTAAGGAAACCAACAAACACTCCATAACATACCGGTAATATTGCTTTCAGTATAGTAAGGGGAAGTAACTCCGACATTATGGCAATCAAACACAATCGAAACTTCCTGTTGCTAAGTGGTCTTGTTTCATGTGACAACAACGCCATTGCACATCAAGTAGATAAAGATAAAAATATAACGTTGATATGATGCAAAGTTTCTGACATCAATATGATTATTGTTTGTAAAGGAATTTATGGTAGATCTATATATACTTAGTATGATATATAGGTCAAATATCATAATATAACAACATACACAGATAAATGAAAGTCAGTACATGTACAATGTAGACTACACATATATAAAAGGCTGTGAATATACTTAAGGATTGTTTTTCATTTTTGGAACATCATCGGGGTATAAAAGCAATTGCTCATGGAAAAAATTCATTGTGCAGCACTTCGTGCTTCATTGCAATTTACAAGCAACGCAACTACGAAGCAAATTTTCATTTCTGTGGCCTGTGTTTCTTTTCATAAGATGACCTAGATCTTTCACAATATGGGCATATACAGTGTGCTACAGATGCAGGCCTAGTCTTGTGTTTTTGATTTCTTTCTGTGATTTTTTTTTGTTTTGTGGTATTGAATGGCTTTTAAGATTAAATAAAAATACAAAATGAATGTGTGTTATTTTATTCTTTATTGATACATTCATAAGTTCAGAGACGTCCGACAAATACATGGTCATGGAAAGGATTTCTAAAATGTTATGTATTCCTACGCCATTAAGTAAAGCGTTAACCGCTTCGGTCACGCAATGACCGACTTGTGTTATTGAAATATGAATACAGTCGTTCTGTATACTTGCAATGGAGGAAATAACAGTCGGTATGTAAATATATGTAGATATGATTCCACAGGAGACCCATTACTGGGTATATAATTTTCATCAGCCAAACGGTTAGAATGGGTTTCATCAAGAATGGATAATTCATGTGGAAACTAGAGGCTCCCAGGAGCCTGTATAGCTCACCTAGGTAGAGTTGTTGCAGAATGAAAATCAACAGATTGTCTAATGTTTAAATAAATGCTTGAAATTTAATACACAATATTTATTTCTATCACAAAATTTCAATATTTCCTTTCAAAACTAAACCATATTTCAAAATTTTGAGACAATACATACCAAGTATCATCGACTATCTCTTAAAACCCATACAGGATATTATAACACTGTCATACCACTATCATACTGAGGGCATTCATACTTTTGTACAGCAACTGTTAAATTAACTAAATCATTTTTGTTTATATGTAAATTAAATTTGAACCAATTCCCATAGGGTCCAATGTTAAAATATCTTCTCCACTGACGGCCATCTTGGATTTTGTGCGGCCCTCAAAAACACCAATGTTGTAGGGGGCCACCCAAAGACTGTTGTCGGCCAAGTTTGGTTCCAATTGGCTTTGGGGTTTTAAAGAAAAAGATCTTTGAAATTGTTCCCATAGGGTCCAATGTTAACCTATGTTCCCCGTTGGTGGCCATCTTGGATCAGGTGCAGACTTAAAAAAAACACCAGTTTCAGAAGGTACCATCTAAGGACTACTATAACCAAGTTTGGTTCCAATTGGCTCACTAGTTTCAGAGAAAAATATCTTTGAACGTATTTTCCCATAAGGTCCAATGTTAAAAATATGTTTTTACACTGGCGGCTATCTTGGATTCGGTGTAGCACTCAAAAACCCCAATGTTGAAGGGGGCCATCCAAGGACTATTGTGGCCAAGTTTGGTTCCCATTGGCTAAAGGGTTTTAGAGAAAAAGATCTTTGATATTGTTCCCATAGGGTCCAATATTAACCTATGTTCCCCGCTGGCGGCCATCTTGGATTAGGTGAAGACTTAAATAAACACCGGTTTCAGAAGATACCATCTAAGGACTACTGTGACCAAGTTTGGTTCCAATTGGCTCAGTAGTTTCAGAGAAAAATATCTTTGAACGTATTTTCCCATAAGGTCCAATGTTAAAATATGTTCTCCGCTGGCGGCCATCTTGGATTTGATGTGGCCCTCATAAACCATAATGTTGTAGGGGCCATCCAAAAACTATTGTGGCCAGGTTTGGTTCCCATTGGCTAAAGGGTTTTAGAGAAAAAGATCTTTGATATTGTTCCCATAGGGTCCAATGTTAACCTATGTTCCCCGCTGGCGGCCATCTTGGATTAGGTGCAGATTTAAAAAAACACCAGTTTCAGAAGGTACCATCTAAGAACTACTATGACCAAGTTTGGTTCTAATTGGCTCAGTAGTTTCAGAGAAAAATATCTTTGAATATATTTTCCCATAGGGTCCAATGTTAATCTATGATCCCCATTGGCGGCCATCTTGGATTAGGTGCGGACATGCCGGACACAATTTTTAAAGTAGACCACCCAAGGACTGTTGTGACAAAGTTTGGTTGCAAATGGCCCAGCGGTTTCTGAGGAGTTGATCTTTAACGACGGACGGACGACGGACGACGACGACGACGACGACGCCGACGACGACGGACGCCAAGTGATGGCAAAAGCTCACATGGCCTTTTAGGCCAGGTGAGCTAAAAAGGGGCACAGATAAAAATGTCAAAATACCATCCCTCTGCCACTAAATGTGGTCTCTCAAGACAGGTTCTACTGTACAATGTAGTTACATGTATCTTATACATACACATTAGCTAGGGCTCCATAGTTTGCTGCAGGGTGTTAACCTCTGTGTATTATCTCTCATCATTGAAAAGATTACCCCAATCCCACAAGAACATTTCCATAAAGCCTCATTTAAGTCCAATTCACATGATCAAAGTTTTCTTGTACAAATATGGCAGACAGGGGCATAGCCACTGTTAGGCATGACACTATAGGCATATGCCTACATATTATTTCTTCCGGAAAAAAATACCGGGTATCTATTATTCAATGAACTTATTTGAAGAATATTTTCAGTAAATCTATGTTTTGTTTACATCAAATTACAAAATTTTGCATCTAGAAATGCTGAAAGCCATTTTCCATCGGGGCGCAGTTTGGCTTTACCCTGGACCAAATGGGGGGCCTTTAGTGGCCTCCAGACCACCTGTCACAATAAATGCCTACAGTTACTTTATAACTTTGTACAGGTAATCTAATACTACCAATTTTACGATAAAATTGACAAGAATTATTTGGAATGTTAAAACACTTGAACTCTTAATCTAAATTTAGTCACAAAATTGGTGTACAGTAAACACATCAATCAATAATGGTTAGATACGGTAAAGTCTATTTCCATGGTAACACAAATAAATGGTATTAATTGACCCTGATATAATCTGTTTCATTTATATTATGCAACTGTAAAATTAAGGAGTTATATTTTCACCTGCCAGGTAATGTTTAACACAATAAACAAGTTTTTCTTAAAGCTGTCATCGTAACGTTTAAACAAGTTATAAAAAAGTCATAAATGCTTTTGAAACACCCTCAATTTATTATTCCACAGGCAAACATTTTTGTTAAATGTTATAAACAGAAATTGGCTCGCAATTCCGCTATAAAAGGCGAGGTCGCAGAACGACTTTATATTTCACACCTGTACTTCCAAAGCGAAACAATGGACAGATGACATATGTAATCAAAACATACACTGTACTCAAATCATAAACATTCAGCGTTAAGTTTTACATCAAATAATTCAATAAATATACATAATAAATAGATTTTATAATCAGTTTTAAATTCATTTTGCTAGAATCCGTAAAATGATATGCACTTTGAACGTAAAAATAATTAAAATCCTACAACTAATCTGAACCCTTTCGTTATGTTGTTTACATAGAGTCACACATTTTGGTAAACTCAGTAACGTGAGCAGTCGGGTTGCATGTGCTTGACCAATGACAAGGTACCCCTTCTCATATCTTTACAAAGATGACAACAAATAACGTTATAAGAGACATAGCTGTGAAACATTGCTATCAAATTTATCGAAATGGATGCAAGTGGTCCTGTAAAACAAGCCAACTGTTCAAATATATATTTCCGAGTTGACCTTGGTCTAGCTTGTCTTTGATTCAAGGACATTCATATTATGACAGGTGGTCTGAGCTCCTGTTTGTTTATAATTTTCTGATTTTCTCATGGAGAATTTTGAATCATGTTTGATATTTTCATGTTTAAACTTATTAATTATATGTTTGTGAACTGTTGTGGGGAGTGTTTCTATTCAGAAAACTGAACAAATATGATGACAAATGAGAATAAAACACTGGGGATGTTTCAAAAAAAATATTTTTATTTTCTTTATTTGATTAAATTGGTTTAAAAGTTGAGATGCCAGCTTTAAGTCGGACAATATTGTGAATTACTTATCCAATCAGATTTCAGGATTAGCTGACGTTGATAGATTGTACACTCTCAAGAACACAAAGGATTACACATTGAATAATAGTATTGTATTGTACTGATTCACTGATGCTTTCGCTGTAGCTGTCTTCAGAGAAGAGAAAAGGGAGATTCCTGTTTTATATCATAGGTCTACCAAGGTAAATTGGCACATGTTTACAAATACAACAAGTTTAAATTGAATTATAATAGGGGTGACAGATTTGTTTTCAGCAAAATAAATATTAGAGCTGCAGTTATATGAGTTATGTTTTACCTGTTGATTCCTATTTTTGGAAAACAGATCGTATCGTTTTGGTTTTGGTAGAACCTGGATGTGCCGTTTTAACTTGGTAGACCTATACATGTTTCACAAGATGAGACATGATTTCCCTTGTGCATACATGTATCTGAGAATAACTAAGGGGAGGTTACCCTACTCTCAAGTTTGTACAATATATAGGCATACCATCAGTACCTCATCTATCCCTGAAAAGTCACTGATATACAATATAGGCTAATCCAAGTGTGTTTGTAAAGGTTAGTTAACAAGTGTTTCCAATGAACATCTGCAAACAGGGAGATAACTCTGTATTAATTATAAAATATCATTTCTGTCAGTACTTCATACATGCAGTATAAGAGTTGTATCTCAAGAACATCACATGATGGGGAACTCCTAATCTATTCACTACTGCCATTTATGAATAATCAGTGCGAGACAATGCTTTTTGACAATTAATACACAATCCATCAAGCAGTATGAGTGGAATAAAACACCAATAAAAAAAAGTACAGGTCTACCAAGGTAAAAGTCACTCATCTGGGCTCTGTCATAAACCAAAACAATACAGGCTATTTCCAAAAATAGGTTATACAGGTAAAATATATTGCCTTGCAAGGATTACATGCATTACTAAAGCTCAATTATTCTTGTGTCAACAAGAAGCCAGTCTTAGCATATTTTGATTTAGTATAGATTTGTTGTGATTTTAAACATGTTGCAATTTACCTTGGAAGACCTATACAGTGTATATATCTAAGACATGACATCAAGTGTATATATCTAAGACATGACCTCAACAGTTTATATATCTAAGACATGACCTCAACAGTGTATATATCTAAGACATGACCTCAACAGTGTATATATCTAAGACATGACCTCAACAGTTTATATATCTAAGACATGACCTCAACAGTTTATATATCTAAGACATGGCCTCAACAGTGTATATCTAAGACATGACCTCAACAATGTATATATCTCAGACATGACCTTAACAGTGTATATCTAAGACATGACCTCAACAGTGTATATATCTAAGACATGACCTCAACAGTGTATATATCTAAGACATGGCCTTAACAGTGTATATCTAAAACATGATATCAACAGTTTATATATCTAAGACATGACCTCAACAGTTTAAATATCTAAGACATAGCCTATACAATTTATATTTCTAAGACATGATCTCAACAGTGTATATATCTAAGACATGACCTCAACAGTTTATATATCTAAGACATGACCTCAACAGTTTATATATCTAAGACATGACATCAACAGTGTATATATCTAAGACATGACATCAACAGTGTATATATCTAAGACATGACATCAAGTGTATATATCTAAGACATGACCTCAACAGTTTATATATCTAAGACATGACATCAACAGTGTATATATCTAAGACATGATCTCAACAGTGTATATATCTAAGACATGACATCAACAGTGTATATATCTAAGACATGACATCAACAGTGTATATATCTAAGACATGACCTCAACAGTGTATATATCTAAGACATGACATCAACAGTGTATATATCTAAGACATGACATCAACAGTGTATATATCTAAGACATGGCCTATACAGTTTAAATATCTAAGACATGGCCTATACAATTTATATTTCTAAGACATGATCTCAACAGTGTATATATCTAAGACATGACCTCAACAGTTTATATATCTAAGACATGACATCAACAGTGTATATATCTAAGACATGACATCAACAGTGTATATATCTAAGACATGACATCAACAGTGTATATATCTAAGACATGGCCTATACAGTGTATATATATCTAAGACATGACCTCAACAGTTTATATATCTAAGACATGACCTCAACAGTGTATATATCTAAGACATGACCTCAACAGTGTATATATCTAAGACATGACCTCAACAGTGTATATATCTAAGACATGACCTCAACAGTGTATATATCTAAGACATGACCTCAATAGTTTATATATCTAAGACATGGCCTATACAGTGTATATATCTAAGACATGACCTCAACAGTTTATATCTAAGACATGGCCTATACAGTGTATATATCTAAGACATGACCTATACAGTGTATATATCTAAGACATGACCTCAACAGTTTATATCTAAGACATGACCTCAACAGTGTATATATCTAAGACATGACCTCAACAGTGTATATATCTAAGACATGACCTCAATAGTTTATATATCTAAGACATGGCCTATACAGTGTATATATCTAAGACATGACCTCAACAGTTTATATCTAAGACATGGCCTATACAGTGTATATATCTAAGACATGGCCTATACAGTCTATATATCTAAGACATGACCTCAACAGTTTATATATCTAAGACATGGCCTATACAGTTTATATATCTAAGACATGACCTCAACAGTGTATATATCTAAGACATGACCTCAATAGTGTATATATCTAAGACATGACCTCAACAGTGTATATATCTAAGACATGACCTCAACAGTGTATATATCTAAGACATGTATATCTAAGACTTGATCTCAACAGTGTATATAGGAATATATGTGTAAATATCTTGTTAAAAGAAACGGTGAAATACTAAAAATACAATAATTGTATTATAACTAGGACCACTGTACAACTGACACATTAGCAATAAGAACAATGAGATATAAAGTTCTTGCCTTAGTGACTTGAAGCAAACATATCCAAGGTTAGTCCAGTTCACTTTCTGAAACATTCTCCTCAATTTCTATGAATAAATGGTATTGATTCTACATGTATTCACATTGGTTTTTATAAATAAAACACAACAACAAAATGCCACCGAGCCCAACATGAGCATGAAAACAATTATCCAGAGTCCAGACCAAAATTCACAAGTTTCAATGTCAGCTAGAACTGACCACTGCTGATATATGTATGTATAGGCCTACAGATATGCCAATATAATAATTTACAAGTTAGGTTTCCTTTGGATATAAACTGACCAGAACTATCAAGAAATTGTGACCACTTCTGTACATCACAGGTGTGCATCCATCATTAACACAGGTATGACACAGGTATGTTGATCTATAGACAAAACACCTGATATATCAAATAATTACCTGTTTACAAGTGTACATATGTTATTTCCTGTAATTTTGTGGTCAATATAACTGACCATTTATAGCTCTGTTGACAACAGGATTTGGTCATTATTCACAAAATGACCACTGTATTTACAACACTGTCATTCATAAATGTGTCCTTGTGCATGTTTCCTACATGTACTTATTGCTGGACACTTTCGTCAGATCTAAAGGCAGATGCAGGGTGATTTATAAATTGTACACATGCCTCTAGAGTTACATGTAAAACAAAGTGATTTATAAACTGTACACATACCTCTAGAGTTACATGTAAAACAAAGTGATTTATAAACTGTACACATACCTCTAGAGTTACATGTAAAACAAAGTGATTTATAAATTGTACACATACCTCTAGAGTTACATGTAAAACAAAGTGATTTATAAATTGTACACATGCCTCTAGAGTTACATGTAAAACAAAGTGATTTATAAATTGTACACATGCCTTTAAAGTTACATGTAAAACAAAGTGATTTATAAATTGTACACATACCTCTAGAGTTACATGTAAAACAAATTGATTTATAAATTGTACACTTACCTCTAGAGTTACATGTAAAACAAAGTGATTTATAAATTGTACACATACCTCTAGAGTTACATGTAAAACAAAGTGATTTATAAATTGTACACATACCTCTAGAGTTACATGTAAAACAAAGTGATTTATAAATTGTACACTTACCTCTAGAGTTACATGTAAAACAAAGTGATTTATAAATTGTACACTTACCTCTAGAGTTACATGTAAAACAAAGTGATTTATAAATTGTACACATGCCTCTAGAGTTACATGTAAAACAAAGTGATTTATAAATTGTACACATGCCTCTAGAGTTACATGTAAAACAAATTGATTTACAAATTGTAGGCTTACATAGTCAAAATTGTCTATAATGGCCACTCAAGGGAACATGCAGAAGTAGCTTATATAGACAGGTTGCCTTTATAAAGAGGTTTATTCATTATAAAAAGTTATGAAAGGTTATACCAGTAGTTTAAATGGCCTTTAAACAGGTGCCCTTTATAAAGAGGTGGCCATTAATGCAAGTTTGACTCTGGACCTATATCATAGACTTATGTCTCTAAAGTAAGGGATCTGGACCCATATCATAGACATATGCCTTTATAGTAAGGGATCTGAACCTATAAGGATATTTACGCCTTTACAGTAGGGATATCATATCATATCTGTTCCCTGTCCCATGGCATTGGACCTCCATTTTGAGTCTTTCCTGAAAAACTCATAGCTTTCACTTTTTTTTTTGCTGAATCTTATAGAAGTAGCAGCCAATCACTATGAGTATGTTTAAAAACAGATCTGACCTGTCTGGATTTGAACCTGAAAACTTGAAACCATGAAATGTCTGTTTTGTCAAAAACTTGTATATTCACCCCGTCTTAAATTTGCCCTAAACTACCTGTCTCATGGAATACATATGGGCCTCCGTGGCTGAGTGGTTAGAGCATTGTGCTTTAAATCACAAGGTCTCTCACCTCTGGTTCAAATCCTGCTAAGGTCGTTCAAATTATGTGGGAAAGTTTGCCAGTTTACTTGGGGAAGGTCAGTGGTCTTAATCCAGGTAACCAGGGTTTCTCCTCCACCAATAAAAACTGGACGCCATCATATGACTGAAAGATTGTTGAGTATGGCATAAAACAAAAAAGCAAAAATCATAATCATGGATCACATGTGTGTGTCATTGCTTCGATTATTATCTAACTTAATATTTTTGTTTTCATTTTAAATTGGCCCTCTTATCCAAGGGTGTAAATGGCAAAAATTAAACATTACGGGAGTGAAAATTTCCAGGTACACCATATGTTTATCTATTCACAAGTGTTTTGGTTAGTTTTTGTAGAAATGTGCCTTATCCACAAAAAATGTTTCACTGCAAAAGACTGTCTAAGTACGTCATCAATTACGGATGATATTTCATAAATTTTTATGTGTGCTATGGACTAAGGCCAATGCAGAGGAAGGTTCTTTCAACATGACACAGAACCTCTTGTTGAAATGTCTTACTTAAGACCAGGGCTTGAAATTAATGTTGTTGTTTTTCTTTCCCAAGTTGCCCACAGGGCCAACAGTATAAAATATCCACTTGCCCCACTGGCCCACAAATCACACAAAGGAATACAGTAATTTATGGAATGATTAGATAATTAGGATAACTAACTACATGTATAACATATGAGGACAAGACAGGATATTTGTATTTAAGATGTTATAAATTATTTTGTAAGGCTTACATGTATAAGTGAAACAAATATTGAAAAAAGCACTTACATCCTATTTTTATTATTTTTTTTTTACAAGGACAATGGTGCTAGTAAAGATGAGAAATCTACTGACCCCTCCTAACATTTACTGGCCATGGGCAAACAGACCCATGCTAATTTTGAGCCCTACTACAGACTCTCATTTACATCTTGTCTAAGATTTGGGGAAGGAACAGACATTATTATCACTGCTTTATAAGAAATCTTAGGTTTGAGTCTGACCGGAAAACTTGTGACCTCCTTAACTTACAAGTTGAATGCAGTGTCATCACCAAGTTACCACAAGTACCGGTACATGTACAAACTAAACTACTTAAATCAAAACAGGAA
This sequence comes from Atrina japonica, assembly GCA_030159075.1. NCBI lineage: Eukaryota > Metazoa > Mollusca > Bivalvia > Pterioida > Pinnidae > Atrina > Atrina japonica. The sequence continues at coordinate 272,725 of BROG01000619.1, forward strand.
CTAAAACAAAACAAAGGTTGGTCTTTCAGATGAGACTTAAAATACAACACAGGTCTCGTGTCACAGAAGGTGAGGGACATAAAAGAACTCACTGCATTGGCATCAGTCCATAACACAGGTCAAAATTTAATTACCTAAATTAAAGCTGGTGACATCTAAATATATTTGAAAACTTTATGATGGGATGTAAAACAACAAACATACATTGTATCAAAATAAAAGGCAAAATGCATGATGAAATGACAGACAGCAGAAAAGTATTCCATACATATGCTGTTTATACCCATAAGTCAGCTCTTTAACACCTACAGTGCACAAAATTCAATGAATGAATAGAAACTCACAATTCTGAGAATTTGTTTCTTCTTCCGTCAGATGAAACAAGTTTCTATGTAAAATACTAAAATGCATTTGAAATTTATATATTCTGTATAAAAACTAGCCATTGTTTTTCATTGTCATGAACTATAAAAGAGAACAAATCATTCATTATCCCTACAAATGTTAGAAATTTGCTTACAGTGTGTGAAACGGATTAATTCCCATGATTATATTTATATGCGTACATTCTTTCACTCAGTTACTATCCCAACAATCAAAGGAAATGAATACTAAACAACCAGGAAACTGAAATCTTTCTGTTACAACCAGTTCAAATTGTGTAAGAGGTGATAAGTACATTGAAAATTGTCTAAGTACACAACAACAACAACAACAACAACAACGCAAGTAAAGTAAATATCAGTAATCAATGTATCAATAAAAAATAAACGCCTAATAAAACTAGAAAATGAGGTTAGATATGTTGGTGTAAATAAGACACTGTAGAAAAACATAAACGTATGATTCAACAAGTATACACATTATTATTATAGTGTGTTGCTTAAGTCATCTATCTATATAAGTAAACAAACTCTATTATCACCTGGTCTCTATTTAATTGTATATAGAATATTTTTGACTGTTTGAATAAAACATCCTATCAAAAGACTTAAAACTGTAAAATGCCCTCTAATTTTTATTTAATACTTCACATATAATTAAATAGAGAGCCAGGTAATAATATTCACTTGTTTCATTGGTATTGAGGGAACAGTCAAATCATTGACCCTTGATAGCAATAATATCTCACAAATTCACATAAAAATTCCCAATTGTGTTGCCAATGGCATTTTCCCAAAATTGACAGAAAAAGGCCTGTTTATTTAGATTTTGATCTTAATAGGTTATTTTTAACAGGGGTCAAAACTTGTATTCAGATCCATTTTGAAACTCACTTATATACATTGTGCAGATGCTTTCAAATTTTGAATAAATATATTGTGTTTAAACAAAGACATACAAAAAGCAATTACACAACTTGTGAAGACTCTTATAACTTTACTCATCACGATTTAGCTGATTGGTCAGGTGGGAAATAATCCATTTACCCTACAGACCCATTTGGACTGGTTTAAGTAATTGATTTACAGAAAAGAGTCTATTGTTTTTCAGGGGCTGATATGTTAAAACAAAACAGAATACTACAACAAATCTATTCAACTGAAAGTATTGGTAGTTGATAAACCAAAGATAATTTCACTGACATTTGATATAATTTGTATTGAATTTATCTGCAGTACTGAAGCCAAAGCACAAAAAGAGGTAAGGGGAAATTGGGGAAACCAAATTTTCTCATACCCTTGCCCAAGTTAAAATAGAATCATGCGTTTTTTACAACTATAGCACATATTTTTTCTCTCAAAACTGCCACTGAAATGTGGTCTCTCAAGACAGGTGGTCTCTCAAAAAAGTTTTATTGAAGGGATTATTTAACCATGTGGATTTTAGAATGTGGTCTCAAAAGACAGGTGCTCTTTCATGAGAGTGGTCTTTCAAGACTGGTTCCACTGTACTGCAAACAAGAATTTTTCATTTTTATCGTATTGTAATATGTTATTTTCGTAGATTATTTTTCAAGACATTTTTTCAAACTCTGTTTCAAATGATTTTACAGTGTAACAATTTTGTACAGCTTTTTTCTATTCTTGAACACTAAAATAAATTGATTTAACTCTAATACAATAATACTACCAGGTGGTCGGAATAATTGTAGAAAAAAAGCAGTTTATAACTAACATTTAAATTTCAGTCAGACTCCATAATTACAATGTGTTATACAATGAGGTAAACAATATTGTCTCTGATTTATCACTCTGCCAAACATTTTGGCAAATTTTGGGCAGATGTTCCTGACCAATATTATAACTGAATTAATGGCAGGCTATAACCAGACTTGCGAACTGTTATAATGTTTATATTATGATCAACATTTAACTTCCGAGGTTTATGTTATCCCCAAGATTTTGTATATAATAAATGTTTTGTATCTATTTCTGCAGCAAAGTGTAAGCTCTTCATATGCTACAGGTGTATCAATCACAATAGGAACTTAATTTAGATTAACAACATACAGACAGGAGATAGGAATTCCATACATATCATCTGACTTATAAAGTAATACATCAATTTGAAAATATTGAAAAAAATAATATCCTACGCTAAATTGACATGAAAAATTATACAGTGGAACCTCACCTAAAGGCCACCACTCTTAGGAGACCACCTCACATTTCACGTCACAAGTTTTCAGTCTCTTGAAAAATATCTTAAAAGTACAGAACTGAGCACTTTGAGTCAGTTAACCAGGTGGTCTTAATAGCAAGGTGCCACTTTAGATCATTCATTATACAGGCATGTGTACTATGCACTGAATTGCTTTAAAAGAGAAATACTCCATCATACCCTATATTGACTTGAAAAAACATAAGCTAGAATATCCTACCATACTCTAAATTGACTTTAAAAAGATGTACCATCTAAACATCTAGGCATTTAAACTTTCATGCCCCCAAAAGGTAAGAGACTTCAAGTTTTAAAGTGTGGTGCTCTAACCACTCAGCCACAGAGGCCCCCATTAGCTTCACAATCTGACCAAAAACCCACTTTGACACCATTGAGGAATAATTAACTCATCTACCCCTAAAATATAATGGACTCTTCTGTAAATCTATTGCTTAGACTAGTCCAAATGTGTTTTTAGGGGTGCATGAGTAAATATAACGCCATTTATGTTACAAGTAATACTTTGACAAGAAATCCTAAATGAACCGATGACAGAAACAATCACCATGAGCATTTGTTTTGGATTTTTTTTTCAAAACTGTAACTTTGATATAATGTTTATAATATTTACATCAAAACTGGATATAGCCTTTGAAAATGGGGTAAATGATGAACTCTATGATATAATATTTTAAAGGACAAAGAACAAAGAAATTAACAAACAAAATAGAGCAATCAAATAATCAGACAACATAAAACAGAAAGATACCAACACTATCTCTCCAAAACAACATTCCCATTTATTGATTACTTTTCCAGTCAGCAAGTAATAAAATAAATAAATCAACACATATACTTAGGGTTGTATATAAGCTGGAAAATAACACCAGGAAGAGTTTGGAAGAAAACCAATCTTTGTCCAACACAAAAGACGGGGAAACTTATACAGGCAAGTGCTCTTACACTGTACACTATTGATTCAATAGAAAAAAAACCAGGAAGTGATTTTATCTCTGAGATTTAAATTGGTAATACATGATCCAGTATATTTCAGGTGAAAACAATCTTTTTTTCTAAATAGATGATTTATATGGTAATGTATAATACTTGTCATATTTGCAAGCATTTTTGTTGATTTGGGTTTGTTGTGTAAAACACCATTCAAACGAACAAACAAACATAAAACATCAATTACATTATTACAGAACTTAAGTATATAAAATATATGTACATGTAATACTGCTTAACATGTATATGATAACTGCCAGGTTAACCCAAGTCTGTCTTTGTATGCCATCAAAATGCAGACATACAGTTTTGTTGTAAATAATACACACTGTAAATACATGTACAATTCAAGCCTTCTTCTTGAGTGTGACACTAACTAATATAACTGATACTCAGGTTTTCATCAAGATAGGGATGGATTTCAGGTATTAAAGACTTATTCAAGGTGGCCTATATCAAATGTAAAAGAGAAAAATAGAATGCGTACAAAAGCATGTTTTTATTGACAAATTTATCCTAAGATATATCATAGGTACAGTCAATTCTCAAATTATTGCCACTCGATTCATCGCCATTCATATGTGTGATGTTTCTGGCAACATACAGATAATAGCTTATAGAAGCTGGTGATGATAAACTGGGTCCTAGTTACTGTAAATCGGTAATTCTGTTTTATTTGCAAGAATTTTATTTATGTGTAATTTCGCAAGAGCTCTCGCTCACGAAAATAAAATGATCGCGTAATGAAGTATGATTATAGATGATAAAATGGGCAATCAAAACACAAAAGATATCATCTTGCAAATAAATCCAGAACATGTAGAATCTATATCATGAAAGTCCCGTGAAAATTTCCAGACTTACGGTACCTGTTATAATGTGATAACCTGTAATACCAGATATGTTAAAAGTACCTGTAAAATTTTACTTTACAAAAGACATTTTACCAGCCAACAGAAAACTGCTTTACCACCTACCACTGGTGGTGGTCTAGTGGTAAAGCAATCGATTTATAAGTTGAAGGTTCCGCATTGGATTCACAGCACAATGGAAGCCGTCTTGAGAGACCACCTCTAAAAGACCACCTGACTCTGGTGACCACATTCTCAAAACCACTCAATTATCCTTTAAACATAACCTCTTTGAGAGACCACCTGTCCTACAGGACCACATTTCTGTGGCAGATGGGGTGGTCTTTCAAAACAGGTTCAACTGTACCAGATCATACATAAGACATTAAAAAGGAAGTAACCGGTCCATCAGCAAGCTTTTGACATAAACATTGTAAGTTTTAGATCTTCTGTGGCATGGTTTTGTTTTATATCTTCAGTGGCATATTTTTGTTTTAGATATTCTGTGGCATGTTTTTGTTTTAGATATTCTGTGGCACATTTTTGTTTTAGATCTTCTGTCGCACGTGTCTGTTGTTTTACACCACACTCAACGATTTTTCAGTTATATGGTGGCAGCCAGTTTTTCATGGTGGAGGAGAGAACATCAACCTTCTGCAAGTAAACTAGCGAACCTCCTCCCAGATTCTGCATAGGTTCCAGCAGGGCTTGAACCCATGTTGAGGTGAGAGACTTTATAGTTTAAAGCATGATGCTCTAACCACTCGGCCATTGAGGCCCCCTAGGTGTGGCATGTAAAAAGAATCTCTTTGCATTGTTGCCAGTCCATAGCAAAGGTAAAAAATGTGACACTTCACCTAGAGTTGCTGACAATTATCCATATAAATAAAAAAAGTATCTTTCCAAGATGTAAAACACAAATTTGACAAACAAAAACACTTATATTTACAAAAAGTTTGACATAACATGTGTATAACGCAATCTAAATAAAAACAAAGCAATCCATACTACCTGAACCTGTAAATAATGGTCACATCTCACCACAGGTCAGTGATGCCTATTGAGATCCTTGACCAAGGTCCAAAACTAAATTATTACAGTGTAATGCATACCCCTATATTTCCAGTGATCCATTCTGTGTATAATCTTACAAACTTAAGATGATTTCTCCGGATTAATCAAGGATTTTCAACTTTTTCCGCTTTATCGTACATCACATAAGTTTAATTTAAAGACAATGTGAAAAGGAAGAGTTCATTAACATACATAGGGGTTTGACATTCAGAACAGTTAATATACGATGTATAAGGATGACTTAAGTGTCTGACTGACTACTGACACGTATCCTGTAATAGGAAATATCTGATTAATCAGGACTCAACCATTACACTGGACATATATATGTATCACCAAGAAACATATGTCTAACTTTGATGAAGGTCACAGTCTTACAGTCTACTTATTAGGACTACCATTACACTGGATAAAAAACTCTGTATCACCAAGATACAAACATTTGTCTGACTATGATGAATTTCATGGTCTTACAGTCTACTTATTAGGACTCTACCATTACACTACCCTGAATAATTCAGTCGTTATATTTCGCTCACTTCGATCACTACATTAACACCTGTATTCATACACAATTGGAGTGCTTCAACCGGAAGAAATTTTTACTCTGCTAGATTGTGACATCATAGTAAATTACGTCAGAATTTTGTGATGTTGCATTGACTACTCAAATTTCTGGTAAAAGAAAGTTGTGATTTACTGTATAATTACAAATGTAAACCTATCATTCATTTGCAGTATACGTTCAATATATTTTCTTTGGTTTTTTTTTTTAACTTTTATTTATCTTTGATTTATCCTCATTTTGAAATGGAAATTCGAACTCCGCAGAATCATATATTGAACATCTCTGTTTGGGTTCCGGTTTTTCCGAGAGCAGCGAGAAACATTTTAACTGGTTTGCTTTCACGCCCTGTCGGATTTGAAGAGTTCTGATCAAGGGCGTTAATATCAAGGGTGTTAATATCAAGGGCGTTAATCATTCATGTTACCATTACACTGGATACAAAACTCTGTATCACCAAGATACAAACATTTGTCTGACTATGATGAAGGTCATGGTCTAACAGTCTACTTATTAGGACTACCATTACACTGGATAAAAAACTCTGTATCACCAAGATACAAACATTTGTCTGACTATGATGAAGGTCATGGTCTAACAGTCTACTTATTAGGACTACCATTACACTGGATACAAAACTCTGTATCTCCAAGATACAAACATTTGTCTGACTATGATGAAGGTCACAGTCTTACAGTCTACTTATTAGGACTCTACCATTACTCTGTATCACCAAGATCTATACAAACATTTTTCTGACTATGATGAAGGTCACAAATATATGTACATGTCTACATTAATGCTGCCAGAGATATTCTACACATGCTAATGTTACACTGATATACACAGATGTATTGCACGTGTACTCTGATGCTGACAGAGATATCCCACACAACACATATACAGTCCATTGTTACACTTACACTTATCCATCCCATGTCTACATTAATGCTGTCGGAGATATCTCACACATGCCACTGTTACATTGATATACACAGATGTATTGCATGTGTACACTAAAACTGACAGATATCCCACACAACATATATATATATATATAGTTCATTGTTACACTTATATTACAGATATACCCATCTATTGTCTACATTAATGCTGACAGAGATATCCCACACATGCCACTGTTACACCGATAAACACAGATGTATTGCATCTGTACCTTGATGCTGACAGAGATATCCCACACAACACATATACAGTCTATACTTTAACACTTATATTACAGATATATATCCATCCCATGTCTACATTAATGCTGACAGATATCCCAAAGTCAACACATACCTACTTACATTGATACAGATGCAGATATCACTGCACATTTCATGGCTTCCTTAAAAGGTAGATTCAATCCCTCTTTTTTACTCCAATGATGCATATTAACATTATATAAGAACAAGTGGAAATATGATGTATTACCGCGGTAACTGATCGACCCCCTAAATCTGTACATACATGTATCAAACAAAAGACTGGAAAATTAATCATCAGTAAAAAAAATTGTGAGGGCTCATAACAGAAATATTCTGGGTTTGTTTTTTTTTTAATCACTTACACACACCAACAAAAGGGATTAATTTGTTGTAATGGGGAGAATTTGCATGTTAGGAATGTGTTTGATGCTGTGAAATAATCCATGGTATAGGTGAATGCATATTATCTAATTATAGAATCTAGATGATGATGAAATTCTTTGAAATTGTAAGATTATTTCTACACACCACTACAGAAACTAAATCTAATCTAAACATCAGTAGTCTTCAGACAAAAGTGAACATATTTTTAGGAGTCATATTTTAGGGTCGGATAGGTTATATCATAACAACTGCTACATCTTGGAGCTAATTTGAAACGCTTTCTTAAAAGCACTAAAAACACTGGATCTGATCCAGATACATCAAATCTACAGAAGGTTCTGTTCTACAATATAATCTGAGGTCAGATGAATCATTATCATAAATATGCTTTCCACTTAGGTTGAAAGACAAACATTTGAATACAGTAAAACCTGCTTTAGAAACCACCTGTGTATGAAGATCACCTGATCACAAGTTTTTTTATGTCCCTAGTAGTTCCATTTCTTTACAAATCAACCTCTATATAAAGACCACCTCCCTAGCTATAAAGATCGGTTTTATTGTGTACCTGAGTATGTACAAGTTTCACTGTATATCACTTCCTATTTGTGAAATATGGTAGAACTAAATAGCTAAATCAGGAGCCACTTCCACAATAATTAGAGGATTAAAACATTACCGTAACTGCTCAAAAAAGGATCCTCTATAAAAGTAACATCAGAGTAGTGCTTAAGTTAAAACATTACCGTAACTGCTCAAAAAAGGATCCTCTATAAAAGTAATATCAGAGTAAATCACTTCTCGTGTATAATTATCAGGATTAAAATTGTTTATACGGAAAGGAGGAGGCCTAATTAAGAATCTTGTACAGAACATCATACATGTAAATTACAGTGAAACCTATCCTAAGAGACCATCCTATCTGCCACTGAAATGTGGTCTCTCCAAGATACATGTAGGTGGTCTCTCAAAAAATTTTATATAAGGAATTATAAAATTGAGTGGTTTCTTGAATGTGGTCCCAAAAGACAGGTCATCTTTCTTGAGAGTGTATGGTCTTTCAAGACAGGTTCCCCTGTAAAGGTTAATTTTCAATTGTTGAAAATCCCTTAAAATATATAGCAAGCTTAATCTTGATTTCTCAAGAGTTGATTTTTCGAAATTTCAAATTTATTCTTTAATCTAAATTGTATTTATACAATGCTATCTGATCTTGGTTTCTCCTAAATAACGACTGATAGTTTAAATGATAGACACATGTTTAATTAGCAATCATCATCCAGTACACCTGGTTGTCTGACGTAATATACATGATTACCAAACCAGGTAAATCATACCTGGGCAATAAATGACTGAAATACAATTCCATGTTCTGTCATCTGCATTGACTATTGTACTTTTTATGATACAGCACCATGCCAAAAGCCAGTCAAGTAAGACCATTTTCCTATACATCTCATTTTCTATGCTTAATAAACACTTTAAAAAATACCTGCCACATATTAATGCTATCATCAATTTTTGTCAAAATTCATATGTGTAGAAAAAAGTATACACTGTAGAATCAGACGATTTTGTGAGGATAAAATTTTGTAGTTTTAACAATAAATAAAATTCGTTGACTTTACATTTCACTGAATTAAATTAAAATCACACATTCATAAAGAAATGTACAATATTTACTACATGTAATTTATGTAAAAATTCGTCATGGATTTAATTTCATTGATAAACAAAAACAAAGAAATAAACGAATATAAAACCACAACAAAATTTTCTGATTCCATAGTATATGGCTCATATAATCATCAACCCCTGAAAAACAATAGACTCTTCTGTAAATCAATGATTTAGACCAGTCCAAATGTGTCTTTAGGGGTGAATAAGTTAAGTAATAAAACTATGTTGTATGCAATGAATTTCTGACATGACAATAAAGCTTTCTTTTAAAATGCATGCCTAATATGATATAAGACCTATCATATGATCTATGCCAATACATCACAAAATCAACAAAAGAACATTTCAAACACTACATAAACACCAATAAAATACCTGTGCCAAGCTGTGCATAGGTATATCAAAATATTTGTTAACAAATAGTTAACTCTATATTAGAATATGAATAACATAATTTACAGGTTACCTTTTTCTGGACTCCAACATTTTTTTCTAATTTGCTTTAAAATTGATTTCATATTTCACATTTGCACAAAAGACACTTGTATAAATTTCCCTGTTATTGGTGTTTTCCTGGTAGGAAGGTGAAATATATTCCAAAAGTAATCACTATCAAACTATTTTCTATTCATTTCTAATTTTTCCCTATGACATTAATCAAAATATTCCTCATGAACAGGAAAATAAAGAAAATTAATTAACCAGTACAGAGTAAATTAAAATTTCACATATTGAAAACAATTTCAAACTGAGTTAAGTCAATGACAAATTCAGACATTCTAATATTAAAATTTCAATCTTTAAGCTTAAACTTATTCTCTTGATAAGCAAATCAACAAACAAACATTTATTATTTTATTATCTATAGATTAAATACAATTATCAAAACAAATAAGTATGACTTGATACAAATCGCTTTCTTGAGTGTCACTTTCAAGAGAACTATATAAGCATGTAAATAGATAAGATAACAATTGAAGCAGGAATTACAACCATAAGTTTAAACACTTTGGAATGACTTTTGATCTAGTGTGCAATTAATTCCTTCAATACTCTATGTCATCATACTTATCTCTATTATTGATTTTTTTTTTCATTTTTATTTGTTTCACCTCTTGAACAAAATTTTTATATTAAAATATCACAAGCTACAGAGAGTCGTGAGTGTCATGAATTATGACATCAAAATATCACCAGCTACAGAGAGTCACAAGTGTCATAAATTATGACATTAAAATATCACCAGCTAGAGAGATTCGTGAGTGTCATAAATTATAACATTAAAATATCACCAGCTACAGAGAGTCGCGAGTGTCATAAATTATAACATTAAAATATCACCAGCTACAGAGAGTCGCGAGTGTCATGAATTATGACATTAAAATATCACCAGCTACAGAGAGTCGCGAGTGTCATGAATTATGACATTAAAATATCACCAGCTACAGAGAGTTGCGAGTGTCATAAATTATGACATTAAAATATCACCAGCTACAGAGAGTCGCAAGTGTCATAAATTATGACATTAAAATATCACCAGCTACAGAGAGTCGCGAGTGTCATAAATTATAACATTAAAATATCACCAGCTACAGAGAGTCGTGAGTGTCATAAATTATAACCATTTCTATGGACTTCTGCTAAGGCATTGGGGTTCTCTAACCCTTTCACCCCAAATTACAATGGAACCTGTCCTGAAAGACCACCATTTCTCTCACTGAAATGAGGACTGACAAGACAGGTGGTCTCTGAAAAGAGGTTTTATTAAAAGGGTTACTTAACCAAGTTATTTTCAGAATGCATTTTTTTTCTAACCTCCAGAAACAGTGGCCAGTTCCTTTTCCAGTTGGGAATTTTACTGTGTTTTTCCAGAAATTTGGAAAAATCTAACAGCATTAAAAACATATAAGAATTTGATAATTTCTCTCAAATATTCCAGTATTTAATTTATTCAAATTTTGAAAGATGGCTGCTTTGTATCTTGTTTGCCAAAAAGACTTTAGTTATTATTTTCTTGTTTATTTTTTGATTAATCACTTTTTTCTCACAGAGGTTAAAATTGGACATTTTCTGGCCTTATATTGGGAAAAATGTTACCATTTTGCTATTGGGGATGGGGCCTTATACCAGACTTGCACAGACCCAAAATGAAACCCTGGAATCCGATCTTTACAAAAAGGAAAGGTTGTCTTTCATGAGAGTGGTCTTTAAAGACAGGTTCTACTGTATTAGAAATAACTCGGTATGTTGCCCGACAGTTTTACAAAACAAAATTCTGTTTGCTATGACCTTTATTCCGTCTTTCCTACAGGAAGTACAATATATACACATGCATGTAAGTTATCAAAATAACCATTCACCTACTTAAAGATTAAATCAACACCACTCATTTATCTCATTGGATGGTGACAAGTTATCAAAGTGCAAATAACAACAGAAAAATTCAGGATGTTTTTTCATCATACTTTTTTATAAAAAGTTCAAGTGGATTAAAACAAATACATAATTTTAATAGATAAATTCTGGGATCAAATGAAAATACAATGAAGGAGCATGTTTTACAAAGGTGTACATGAACATGTCTTGTACATATGACCGTATACAATTGTCGTTGTGTAGAGCTTGATGACATACTCACCTGAGCTTTAGTATGATCTATAGACTTCCTGTTCTGGTGAGCTTCCACCTTACAAGTCAAAGGTTTGCAATCAAATCTTGTCTGGGTCAGATTTAAGATAATGACTGAATGTTGGGCATTTTTTAAATTTGATTTAGGAAATTTTAGAGAAACAGTCATAGTTTGGCTAAATAGATTATTTAAAGCAGTGTACTGCAGTAGTGTTGAAAGAATTAATATACCTTTCCGAGTTTCTATGTTTGAAGTATTTTGCTCTTTAAACAAGTACAGTTTCTGTTTCTGATAGACTCTTTATTACTTAACCTCTAAAAAGCCTGTGTTAATTTTCATAGCTGTTTTGTATACAAATAAAAAGATATTTAGAATACAGTGGAACCTGTCTTGATAGACCATCCCATCTGCACTGAAATGTGGTCTCACAAGACAGGTAATTCTCAAAAGAGGTTTAATTCAAAGGATTATTTATCAAAGTGAATTTCAGAATGTGATCTTAAAAGACAGGTGGTCTTTCATGAGAGTGGTCTACTAAGACAGGTTTCACTGTATACCAGTTGGCTTATGACTAAGAGACAAGGAAAAGTCTCAATAGATTGAGAAAGTGGTTGAATGATGACTTTGCTTTAAGTTCAGGAGATGATGTGGTTTAATTATAATTTACTAATAATATACCACTGTACAAAATATGTCTGCAGCCAATCAGATGGATAATTCTAAAATTTACAGGTTTTTTTTTTTTATCTTTTATCTAAGAGATACTACAAATAAGATATACGTATGTAGAAGACTACTGTATGTCTGGATATTTTCGCCCCTGGTTATTTTTGCTCCTGGTTATTTTTGCCCCTGGTTATTTTCGCTATCTTAAAACAGAATGCATATTTATTCCATCTTAAATTCACTTTAAATCACCATAGTATCATGGGTGGCATGTATGGGCATGATTCAAGTATTTACCTTGAAAATTAATCTCCTATGCCGATGATAAATTCACCCTCTCATTTAAGGGTGAATAAGGCGAAAATTGAACAGGAGCGAAAATTGTCAGGTATACAGTGTATAACTAATTGTGTCTAGGTACAGGTTAGATGCTATTATATGGTTAAGACAACCTTAATCATTTAGAAACATCAAAATTACATCTAACCGGCTTAATCACTGACAGCCTGCAGTTGGTTATAATATATTCAAATTTACACTCTGCCCATCAGTCAATATGCTGCAAAGAGATTTTCTTCAGGAATAAGACAATTGCTTTGACGGCACTGCTTTGTGATTGGTTGATTTTAAATATTGTCGTCTAAGTTACAGATAATAAACTGAATCAATGTGATACAATGTATAAAACCATACTAACACTGGGGTATGAACAAGTGAGTTGTTATAAAGCAAATTTGCAAAACTCAGCTGGCTAATTAATTCATGAACTACATGAATAAAATACCACATAAAGAATGGGTCAAACTAAATGCTAAAGTTTTAAGACTCGGAGTCAGTCCAGATTAAAACTGCATAAAAGATGAAATTTTACATGAGCTTTTTATATGCATGTATATCAAAGTTCAACAATGAAAAGAGCAGCCTACACAAACAGACACTTAAAGATTCACGACCTAATTTAAGAGTAGATATGAAAATGAATTTCCTGTTTGCTGCTAAAGATATATGCTTTAACATGTAATATATACATACATGTACAAACACACATATATACATCTACAGTCACACTTTGCCTAAAAGACCACCTCTCTAAGGACACAATTTAAGATTGCAAATATTGACAGTCTTTTGAAAATTTGATAAGAACACATCCTCACTGAAGAGACCACCTCGCTAATCAGCTAGACCAATTGTAGTCAGTCAATTTGGTGGTCTTCATAGCGAGGTTTCACTGTAGGTATATACATGTATATATATGGGAGATCAGGACACGGTGAATTGGAAATGTTATTTTCTTATATTGTAGATCTCACCAACAGATCGAATTTCCACTTTCTATCATGAATGTGACAACAATATCTACATGTATATATCAATTAAATATGGACTTCAATTCTTTATAATCTTATTTACATGTATTTGTAACTGACAAATTAAGGGTTTGAACATTTTCAAAACTTTGACTCACTTTGCCTCTACCCTGGGGTAGAGTGAATCATCGCCTTGGGGACAGTGAATCATTGTTGTGTCTGAACATTTAAAAGTAAAGACCCAATGCACACAATAAGATTTTTTATTTTGTATACAGTATTTAAAGTAACATATTTTTTTTTCTATTGTGTTGTGTAAAATATCTATGAAGAAATTGCCACACAAAATGTTTTTGCAAGCAATAGAAACAAGATTGTTAGAAAAATACTAATGGACCAGCTTTCACACTTATTGTGAATGATAATGGACCACCTTTCACACTTACTCTGAATGATAATGGACCAGCTTTGAAATTTGTGTAAATGATAATGGACCAGCTTTCACACTTTCTGTGAATGATAATTGACCAGCTTTCACACACTTACTGTAAATGATATTGGACCAGCTTTTACACTTACTGTGAATGATATTGGACCATCTTCCACATTTTACTTACTGTGAATGATAATGGCCAACCACTTTGTAAATTATTGTACCACCTTTCACAATGGAACAGCTTTCACACTTACTGTGAATAGCATTGGACCACCTTTCACACTTACTGTGAATTTCAATAGTCCACATTTTACACTAACTGTGAATTATAATGGACCACCTTTCACACTTACTGTAAATGATAATGGATCAGTTTTCACACTTACTGTGAATTATATTGGGCCATCTTTCACACTTACTGTATAATGGACCAGCTTTCACACTTACTGTAAATGATAATACACCACCTTACACACTTACTGTGAATTATATTGGGCCATCTTTCACACTTACTAATGTTACTGAATTGATATTGGGCCACCTTTCACACTTACTGTATAATGGACCAGCTTTCACACTTACTGTAAATGATAATGGACCACCTTACACACTTACTGTGAATTATATTGGGCCATCTTTCACATTTACTGTATAATGGACCAGCTTTCACACTTACTGTAAATGATAATGGACCACTTTACACACTTACTGTAAATACAATGGCCCATCAATTGGGATTTGAAATGCATCACTTTTCACTGATTGAGAGCACTGGCTATACATCATTCTTCACATGAAAGGACATCTTATGATACACAAGGGGCCCATCACAGTATATCACACCCCTTAGTGGGCCTTACCATGTAATAATTTATAAATAGAGGATTTAAACATTGAATCATAATATAAAACAAGTTGAAATTGCCTTACTATCTGTACTGTTATACAGATCTACATTATTTGGTTTAGTTACGACCCCAGTAAAAATGTCAAATATATAATTGTAAACGACAACAATACGGCCTACATACACATATATATTTAACCCATCAACCCCTGAAAAAACAATGGACTTTCCAGTAAATCAATGACTTAGACCAGTGCAAATGTATCTTTAGGGGTAAATGTTTAACACACCATTTGATAATACTTTACTATCTTGTTAATATGTTATGGTTTATCAAATTTAAGGTTAGAACAGATTTATACACATTTGACTCACTACATGTTAAAAACTGTCACTTGAGTTCGGCCTGATACTTTGTATCTAAATGCATGCATCTGATACACAATGGAACTGTGTTAATTATATATTCATATTTGATAAATAACTGTTCAACTTAATCAAAAAGAATTAGATTAAGATTAAAGTGCACTGTTTATATTTACCTGTACAACTATAATATCTCTTATGGCATTTTTAAACTCCAGTATCTTTTGTTGACATAGGCCTATTTACTACATTATAAGAGACTTATAAACTTGCGCAACAATTTTCAAATAAAATGAAACCAATTTGACAGTCAGGCTGTGGTGTACCCTCAAACTCATATGTCAACATTTACAAACACCTGACTGACAATGATCAGTACATCAGTGTTTATACATGCATTGATGCACATGTGTCAAATGATAGCTCATTTAGGTGACCTCGCACTTTGTCATAATAAATTTCCCATAAAACTGCCAAAAAAAAATCTGAAACAGTCATGCACAGTATATACTCATAATATGATCTGGTCAACCAACAGGTACATGTATCTATATGGTCAGGTTTAGTTTAGTCATATACATGTACAACACAACTTGCATTGAGACATTTATCACTGGCCTGTTGACAAGAATGTTATTACTATTTGTAAGCCTACTTAGAGAATTATACACATATAAGGTGTTCACTGTACCGTGACGTTTATATAAAAGTATGGTAGCTCGCTGGTGTACCAAAGAACCTATACAGCTGGTGGCAGTGCTCTGAGAGCTATACATGTATTATGTGAAAATTGTGCCAATATTTGCAGTTTTTAGACGTTGATATCAAACTTTGTATATAGGTGACAACAACAACAACAGAATCTGCAGAATTAGATGTTAAAGCAGAGGCCTATCATAATCAAAATACACCTCTAGGCCTATGTACTGTTACTTAAGTAAATTTGCTGACAGAAATCAAATTCAAACCTGTCAATAGGTAATCAGAATGTATGTATTTCTTACAGGACATGGTTACATTTACCTACATGTATATAAATATGAGTAGGTCATGAACAAAATTACATGTATGTCACAGAACTGATACTCATTTGTAAATAAATCCTGACTACGGCGATAGTTTAGAAATTACATCAACTCAGTATTAACTATTTAAATATAACAAGAAAAAACATTAGCAAGGTATTGTGATTGTAAAGTGGGAGAAATTAAAACTGTATTTTACCTGATCAGTCTTCATGCAGCTAATACACATCTCTACCTATATATCTTGTTTTTATGTATTGACAACAGGAAGTGAAATATATAAGCCTACATGTATACCTTTCTTCATTTTACTTCCTGGGCCCAAAGTCACCAAATTCGCTCAATGCTCAAGCTAATTTTTTTTAATCATATTTGACTACATGTATAATATACAGTTACATGTATGTTTAAGATTTAAATCCATATGTCACCGGCTAGGAGATATATATCTATCTTTTTAATTCACATCTAAAACAAATTGTCAAATTAATGATTTTCTTGTGAAATATAAGATACATTTTTAACATGGTAGATCTACCCTAACTTTTCAAAATATATCCAATGAAAGCATACATTGTGTTTTTATCATAAAATCCAGAAGTTAGTCGAGCTTGACTATTGAGTTAATTTGGTGAATTCTGGTCTGGTCCATATGTCACCGGCTAGGAGAAATATATCTATCTTTTTTATTCACATCTAAAACAAACTGTCAACTTTACGATTTTCGCATGAAAAATAAGATAAACATGTATTTTTAACATGGCAGATCTACCCAAACTTTTAAAAAAATATCCAGTGGAAGCATAAATTGTTTTCTATCATAAAATCCAGAAGTTAATCGACCTTGATTATTGAGTAAATTTGGTGAATTTTGGCCTTCATGTTTAGCTGCACCATTTGTACTGAGATATACAAACGTTTATTTTGTGGCTAGCTCTATGTTTACTCATGGATTACTTTTATGTTTACAATACAAAAGGATTATACAACTTATTTTTATATACAGTTTAAATAATTCATAAGCCCAGAACTGTTGAATTCCTTTCATTCCCAATTTTAACTGGAACACTTTTCATACAGGTACAATGTATATGAACTGGTACCTGTTCATACCGGGAATTTTGACGATAGAGGAGTTTGAAAATACTACAAAATTGGAATTTTTTTATATTACTCGATCTGTAAAAAATTGAAAATAATTGAATTTTTCAACTGAAATTCTATAAACACTGAATCCTTGGTAATTAAGACCACCCAACTGATTGACTTAAAGTTGTCTGATTAGTGAGGTGGTTTCTTAAATTAGGGGTCTGAAAGTCATTATACATATAATAAATAATTAACAAGAAATTTCTCAGAAGACTGAATATCTACTGTCTTAAAAGTGAGTTGGTTTCCTACTTCAGGTAGTCTTTAGGTGAGGTTGCACTGTAACTGCTACATGTTACTTTGTATATATAGATTGTTTCATTCCCCCTATCAAAATTCAGTCAAACTTGCAGGCCACCTCTGTATAAAGGGCACCAGCCTATATAAGCCATTCAAACATAACCTTTGTTAACTTTTTTTTAATAATGAATAAACCTCTTTATAAAGGCCATCTGTCTATAATGGTTATGTTTGTCTGTTCCATCGAGTGGCCTTTGTAGACAAGTTGGAGTGTACATGCCTTTAGATATGACATACATTTATATACCTTGCCCCTAACTTTAGAAACAAAACACCTCATTTACAAAATAATCACTGTTTTACATGTTTATCTGAAAGCTGTATTAAATAAATAAGAACAATGCATACTTGGTGGAAACAAACATGTCAAGTTTACATGCTTCAATTCATTCATTTAAATGTATATAAATTATAAAGATTAAATGATAAAAAGAGTTATCCCCTAAAATCTTCAGCAAATAGAAACTAAACCTGCATAAAATCCAGAATTCTTCCGTGATCAGAAAATCTGAAAATGGTTAAAAAAAAATAAAATTTTTACCTTTCTGTGAAAAAGTAGTTCAAATATGTATAATTGTCAGACTTAATTTATGCCAGGTTTGACAAAAAAAAAAAAAAAAAAATCACTGTGTCACATGGGAATGGCTTATAAGAATTTATAAGTTAAGTTTTATAAGAATTTTTAAATAGATTTCTAAAAGCTTTGTTTAGTGTTTGTATGTTATATCAATAAGGTATATTTGTGCTCCCTTAAAAATAAAAGACATAAATGAAAACTTCACCAACACAATAAAAAAGATAAATAAAAAAAAAAAAACAATAAAAAATGAACAAATTTAAATCAATAATAAGACAGAAAATATAAGTTTTCTCTATGTATTATGAACTAGGTTCCCATATTTTCCTTAACCCTATAATCCCTAAAGAAACACTTGGAGTTGGTAGCATGCTCGATTCTTGATCATGAGGTTATGAGTTTGAGTCCAGCCGGTGGCAGTTTGGATTCCTGTCCTTCGGATGAGACTGTAAAAACCGAGGTCCTGTGTCACAGATGTTGGCAAGTTAAAGAACCCTCACTGCTCAATGGCTGTAAGTGCCAAGCATAGGCCAAACTTTGAAGCCCTTCACCGGCATTGGTGACATCTCCATATGAATGAAAGATTCTTGAGTGGGATGTTAAACAACAATGCAAAAAAAACCACTTGGACTGGTCAAAGTCATTGATTTACAGAAGTGTCCATTGTTTTTCAGGGGGTGATGAGTAAAACATAATTCAAGACTTTTTCACAACTATTTCAAGGTTAAAAGTAATTTCCAATACCACCAAATATTACTTTGAAAATGGGGTTAAATCATTCACCCCTAAAGACACATCTAGACTGGTCTAAGTCATTGATTTAAAGTAGCGTCCATTGTTTTTCAGGGGATGATGTGTTAAAGACCAGCAATAAACTACAATGTATATCTCTGTTACCAAAGTGATCAACTCCCTAATATACAGGTAGTTCCATGAGGTAGTCATACTTGCATTAGAGGCCACCTCTTATAAAGAAAACCTGCATATAAAGGGCATTCAAATATAACCTTTGTTATCTTTTTCTTTATGAATAAACCTCTTTATAAAAGTCCTCTGTCTATAATGGCTACATTTGCCTACTCCCTTGAGTGGCCTTTATAGACAGGTTTAACTGTATGTTTAGGCTATTTAGTCCTAAGGTTACACTGTTCAGGAATACATACAGGGTGTGTTAAGCGGTTCCGACACCTATGGGGTGTGTTAAGCGGTTCCGATGCTTATGGGGTGTGTTAAGCAGTTCCGACGCCTATGGGGTGTGTTAAGTGACCCTCATACTGCTTCATTGTATAGTTCTTTGTAACTGAGTACTTGGCTTAGCTGTAGATAGCCATGTTTGACTGTAGACAGCCATGTTTGACTGTAGACAGTCCTGTTTGACTTTAGAAAGCTGTAGACAGCCATGTTTGACTGTAGAAAACTGTAGACAGCCTTGTTTAACTGTAGAAAGCTGTAGACAGCCTTGTTTGACTGTAGAAAACTGTAGACAGCCTTGTTTAACTGTACAAAGCCGTAGACAGCCTTGTTTGACTGTAGAAAGCTGTAGACAGCCTTGTTTAACTGTAGAAAGCTGTAGACAGCCTTGTGTGACTGTAGACAGCCATGTTTTACTTTATAAAACTATAGACAGCCATGTTTGACTGTAGAAAGGTGTAGACAGCCATGTTTTACTGTACAAAACTGTAGACAGTCATGTTTTACTGCTGAAAGCTGTAGACAGCCATGTTTGACTGTACAAAACTGTAGTGTCATGTTTCACAGCTGAAAGCTGTAGACAGCCATGTTTAACTGTAGAAAGCTGTAGACAGCCTTGTTTAACTGTAAAAAGCTGTAGACAGCCTTGTGTGACTGTAGAAAGCTGTGGACAGCCTTGTTTAACTGTAGAAAGCTGTAGACAGTCATGTTTGACTGTAGAAAGCTGTAGACAGTCATGTTTGACTGTAGAAAGCTGTAGACAGCCTTGTTAAATGTAGAAAGCTGTATACAGCCATGTTTTTCTGCAGAAAGCTGTAAACAGCCATGTTTAACTGTACAAAGCTGTAGACAGTCATGTTTGACTGTACAAAACTGTAGTGTCATGTTTCACTGCTGAAAGCTGTAGACAGCCATGTTTGACTGTAGAAAGCTGTAGACAGTCATGTTTGACTATGGAAAGCTATATTTAACCAATTTTGACTGTAGAAAGCTTTAGATAGCCGTTTTGCTGTACAAAGCTGTAGACAGCCTTGTTTGACTGTAGAAAGTTGTACACAGCCTTGTTTAACTGTAGAAAGCTGTAGACAGCCTTCTTTGACTGTAGAAAGTTGTAGACAGCCTTGTTTAACTGTAGAAAGCTGTAGACAGCCTTGTTTGACTGTAGAAAGTTGTACACAGCCTTGTTTAACTGTAGAAAGCTGTAGACAGCCTTGTTTGACAGTAGAAAGTTGTACACAGCCTTGTTTAACTGTAGAAAGCTGTAGACAGCCTTGTTTGACTGTAGAAAGTTGTAGACAGCCTTGTTTAACTGTAGAAAGCTGTAGACAGCCTTGTTTGACTGTAGAAAGCTACATGTTGTGTATCAGATATGAACACTGATATAGATTAGATAATACCAGGAAGTCGTTTCTGATACAGGCAATAAGAGACAGGTACCGACACACGACACTTATATCTACTGCAAGATAAATACATATTTGAAGTATATATGTAACAGACATAAAGACCACATAAATAATAGAAAACAATCTGTGTTATCTGATCTACCAATACTTCAAAAAAACTAAAACCCCTTTGTTTTGTTGTAACCCTTTCACCCTTAAAGACTCATTTGGACTTTTGTAAGTCATAAATTTACAGAAGAGTCCATTGTTATTCAGGGGTTGATGAGTTAATCTTGTTTTATGCTACACCGGATCAACAATTTTTCAGTTATATGGTGGTGGCCAGTATTTAATGGTGGAGGAGAGAAGTCAGTTATAATACCCGGGAAGACACTAACGGCCTCCTGCAAGTAAACTGGCAAACATAATCACAGAATCACCTTATGTTAAAGTGAGGCTAATTAACCTGGCTGCTCTTACTAGAAGACTTCATGGTTTAACTCATCAACCCCTGAAAAACAATGGACTCTTCTGCTGATAAATGACTTAGACCAGTCTAAATGTGTCTTTAGGGGTGAATGGTCTAAAGGACGCTCTACCCACTCAGCCGAAGAGGCACCCTATAATTACTAAAAACAGAAACCACCGATAAACCACTAACCTAAAAATATATTGGTAGGACTTTAACCATACAAGAAGTGAGATAAGTTCTCCTTTACCCCTCTCACCCCTCAAGTATCTTAGTGGTCTACTCTTTTCTATTGTATTTGACTAGTCTTGTATTATCTATGGGGTTGTCAGGGTTAAAAAAACAAATATAAACAGATTAGATGTCACCATCTTCAGCTTCAATAGATATAATATATTATCCTACATTGAAAAAAAATTTGCCAGCTCAACATATAATCATCAACCCCTGAAGTCACATTGGGATCTGCCTGTTTCAAAGATTGGTTTAGTTCACTGTCTGAATTCAGGGATGTATGCTTTAGAATAAAAATTTTATAATAATTTTACTTGAAAAATGAACCTGTTCACCCCTGATTTATGATAATAGACCATACTGTTCACTGATTTGGGTAAGTCTACATGTGACAACAGAGGTTAATGGATTAAAGAGTAAACTATACAGGGGTTCAATGCCAGTGGCTGTAATTTTCATATTTTTTCAATCTCCAGATACAATCGTGGTGTGTTGAATTTGCTGATTGGGTGTAGCATAAAAGTAAAAATAGGTCCTGCAGAGGCAGCCCTATTATATAACGCTTGTATATAATTTTATTGAAAACTTATTCATTGGTTCTTAAATTCACATAATAAGTTTACACAATGAATGCAATAAAAAATTAACACAGCAAATTACTCACCCCATATAGTCAGTACATTACCAGATGCCAGTGTGAATGTTAATGGGCTTGGTGTACCTTTGGATTGCATTGGAAATATTACCTACCCATAAATCTCTTGATTAACCATCAACTACACATTTCTGCTTGTATCACAAATATATCAGATTTATATCAATGGTAAAAATTCAGGAGAAATATTAGAAAATTTAGAAAATAAAGTTCACTCACCTATTTTGATAATCTATAATTGATGAAGGTGACAATCATAGTATGTATTATACATTTGGACAAATATACCAGAGTTGTCTCTCTTTGATAATTAGCACTGTCAAACTTGTCATTTTAAGTGTTTTATAAACACAACACAGGCATGCTAGCCACTTTGTTACATCATAAACTGGTACATGTTAGTCAATTTTCAACACAATTTCTTTCAGTAAGCCTACTTAAAATTCAGATATCTTTTCATTTTCAATCCATACAGTGGTGGACCGATATGAAAATTAGTGCCATACAGCTCATATTTCAGTTCATTAATTCATCTCACTTGTAAAATTTAATTCAGTTGTACAACAGGTAATTATAATTTGGGTTTTTCAAAGGCAACTAATACCCAGCAGTGATGCCACAGTGGGCACAGCACATCAAAGAACCCTTACCACACTGCCATATAGCACAGGCCAAAATGTGTGACAACTTCACCTACTGACCTTTTACCAAATACCCTACATGACACATTTTGGTAAACTTTTCAATAATGATGTCACAATGAAATGGCCCGTCAAACGTTTTTGTGATTATGACATAACAATCGAATGACATAAAAAATGCACATGTACAGCCATGTGTCAGTCACTTGGTGAAAGGTCAATAGCTGGTGCCATTGTCACACAAGTGAAAATGCTTGACCAGATGTAGGCAATATTGAAATGTTCAAGCAAATAATTTGGCCATCATCTTTTTAAAACGTTAAGGAAATGTGACATTATGATGATGGTCAATGATTACCCCCACAGCCAAATTTCTTATCCTTATAATCTTCACGAAAGTTTTGATGAAGCAAAGAGAAAATAATTACACTTTAAAGGGGCATTAGTTGTGTTCTACAAAAAATATCCCTCTTTCTTTCTACTCCGACTGATGTACAATATACATTGGCATAAAAATTATTATATTCCCATATGTTTCGTGAAAATTTCATGAGAAATCCAGTTTAGCAATTAGTCCTTTGCAAATGATTAATTCGACCTTACTATTTGTATATGCATACCGGTACAACACTGGACCTGACCTTATTTTCACAAAAAATATTTAATTATAAGAATTTTAAGCCTGTTTATATATCTTATTTGTTATTGTATACTGATACTGCTGATTGTACAGCTAATGTCCTTTTAAATGTCATCTTCTCCCATTTCATATCAGTACAGGTGATATATGCCTCCCTGATTATGTTGTGGTGAAGTTTGTCAGTTAACACATTCATCCTAGAGATGCATTTGGACTGGTCTAAGTCATTGATTTACAGAAGAGTCCATTGTTTTTGCAGGGTTGATGAGTTAATTGGTGGCAGGACTTTGGTATTTGGTACAATTTTAAATCTGGCAATGACTGTCTAACTGAAAAATTACTGAATCTAGTATAAAATACTAAACAATATTATAGAAACAATATCATAAATGAATCACTCTGTGAAAAAAGTTTAAGAAATCACTGCAGATGTCTGCACAAAAATATAAATCACTGTTTTGTAGTGGATAGATAGATTTACCAAGAACTGGGGTGGGAAGGGGTATTCATGGCCATATAGTTAAGCATCACGCTTTGAATCATGTCAGTTTACTTGCGGAAGGCCAGTGGTCTCTTTCCGGGATACATTGTATCCAGCATGTTCTCTCCTCCACCTTTAGTTGAAATACTGACTGTCACTATATAACTGAAAATTACTGAAAGTTGCTTTAAATACCCACAGGTACTTCAGGACAGGAATTTGTATTTTTTTTTAAATTTTGTTTCTTTATTGTTATCTGCAATATTACTCAACCCTATTGATGTAATTTCATTTAATTTCGAGTTTTTATCCACTTTAGATTATGCCCACTTCTGATGATAAAAATACCTCGAAATTAAATAAAACGATGGGTAGTCTCTTAACTCTCTCAACCCTAAAAAGATCATAATAGACTTGTCTAATGCAAAAAAAGTACATATCATTAAGATATTTCAGGGTGAATGGGTTAATCTGGCAATAGGATTACTTGATGTTTGTGATGAAATTTATTGTTTAAAACCATTGTCAGTGGCAATCAATGCACAGCGTTACTGCTACTGGATAGAATGAAGCAACCTACAACTGAAGTAAAATCTGTTTCCATGGATTTTTGTGTGTGTTAAACACCTTGAAAACATCTAACAAAACACTCACATGATAATCTACATAATTAACGACACTTGTAACGAGGAATGCTGGTTAAACTCACTCAGTTTATCATCGCCAACAACTTTTCTAACATTCATTTTGTAGTCGAACATGCCCCTGTCAATCATATTAATTGATGTTCGTTTCAGAGAGAAGCCTGCTATAACAATTAAACAAATGACCTAACAGGCTAACAGTCACATTTTACCCATTACGTTTTACTTCCTGTATCTTAGGCAATTACTCTTTACTACGATCTTACCATTCTGTAACTCAGAAAAAAACAGATGTCAAATTCTCAAATTACAAACATCTATCAGAGTTGGGCTTGGTTTTTAAAGGTATTTCCCCACAACATAGAAATTGTGTGGTGATTATCACTGGAATAAAGTTTGCGAATTTACAAATATTCATTAAAACAAATAAAGAGTTTTGCCCGTTCTAAGTTCTTGGGAGGATCGAGGTGATTCAATCACTTCATGTCTATACTATTGTAAGTCTTATTTGGACCTGCCCAATTCTAAGAATGCTAACTACACTGCCAGAGTTCAGGGGTGTATGATTTTAGAATAAAACTTTTTTGATAATTTTAAATGCAATATGAACTTAATATTATACAATCCTGATTTATGATAGTAGACCATACTTTTTATTGATATGGGTGGGTCTAATATGATCACAGGGGTTGATGAGTTAAACAGTAGTTACTCTTAAACGCATTTGACAATACGTTTAGGTTTAGGATGTGCCCTTGTTTCATACCACTTTGTCTTTCGGAATAAACTAAAATTCGAACTCAACTTATGGAATTCGATTATCACAGAAACAATCGTCTTGAACATTTATTTTTCCTGTTTTGTGAGGAGGACAATATGATAAAATCATTGCGCTAAAACAGAGCAACAATTGTTTTATTACATTTCACTTAAACAAACAATCGACGGTTGAAAGAGAAATGGCAAATTCTTTTGAGCCCTGGTTTGCCTGACTCCATATTGTAATACAGTCGGAGATATCGGCGCTAAATAAATTTCAGTTAAAAACAGATTCGCGGTCAAAGCAGTGAAATATAATAATCCGGTTTACATTGCAGTTTCATTTTAAAGCACGTATTCGACCCTGGGCAAATGAAAATGCCAGGAAAATAAAATAATGCTATATACTGAAAGCATGATACACCATTCTTGCCGCGACATTAGATCTTTCTAGATGTTTAACTCGTGAAAAGTATCTTCTTGTAAATATTGAATTTACATACAGTCGGTGAATTAAGAACTTTAGTTAGACTGCCTCGATCCAAAGACCATTCCTTGATTTTATTAAGTACTTTTATTTTGTAATTTTTGCTTTACACTGCAATCTCCACCCTCGGGTAAGTGCAGGTTGGAGTCCCGCTGAAATCGAAGCTGATTTTTGTGGGAAAGTTTGCCAGTTTACTTGCGGAAGGCCGATGGTCTTTTCCAGGGTACATTGTAACCGGTTCTCTCCTCCACCATTAAAAACTGGCTGCCACAATATAACTGAAAAATTGGTGAGTGTGGCGTAAAACAAAAAAATCAAAATCAAAATCACTCCATTCTCTTATAAAAACTACATTGAATCTAGTCACAATTCACATTAATATATGCATTTTTATTTCGTTTGGAATACTTAGTTATATGGTGGCGGCCAGTAATTATTGTAGGAGGAGATAACCCGCGGTTACAATGTGACCGGGAAGAGACCACCGGCCTTCCGCAAGTATACTGGCAAACTTTCTCACAAAAATCATCATAGGTTCCAGCGGGACTCGATCCTGCGCTGACAGGAAGTTGGAGACTTAATGGTTCAAAGCGCGATGATCTAACCACCATGGAGTCCCCCATATGGATATTAAACAGGCAACTCAAGTGAACATTTCAATTAATGAGCATGCTTAATACAAACAAGGTTAAACACGATTTCACTGTGACGATAACTTATCGCTAAGTAGTTTGTATCTTATTATGAAATGATCGTATATGGAGCAGGCAATGGTACATCAGATCATATGCAGATTATAATAAATAGTTACATAACTGCTTACATTTGGAGAAACTGCTGTAGTGAATTCGCCTCTATCGGACACTAGCAGCTGTTATTAACCCATTAATTCCTGTGATCACATTTTGACTCAGCCAAACCAATAAATAGTATCGTCTTCTGTCCTCATTCAGGAGTGAACTTACGTTCATATGCATTCGACTATATTTTAGACTTATATTTGATGTTTTAGATTACACTTTCCTGTACATCGACTTGAAGACAAAGAACCGACTTACAGACGGGACTCCTACTGTTCAATCAACGATTTTCTATTTTTAGGGTGACTGCTAAATTTTCAATAAATTTATACTGACAGTAAAATGATAATACATGGATATGCATAGTTTGTTGCACCATGCATTTACTGGTTGTAGACAGAGACGCGACTGCCAACATGAAACGTGCCGTTTTTTCAATATTTTCCAATTTCAGGGATGACTGCTAATTTCTTAAAATATATATACAAACACTAAAATGATAATGAATTATGCATAATTTGTTGCAATATATGCCACCTGGAGATAATACCGCGAACATCAAAATGTTTGTTTAAAATTCCCATATGACAAATACTCTTCAATTGGCTGTTTTAATTCACTTTTAGTGTAATGATTTGCATATATCCGCCTACGACAGTCAGCCTAAAAGATTTTCATTAATTAAAGAAGCGAAAATAAATTATTTGCATGAAGTAGCATATGGAATTTAAATAACCAGACATCTGGAGAGAATACAGAAGAAGCAAAAAGTGATATTGGATGTTTAATTTACAAATAAATCACCGTCACGAATGAAGGAGATGGAGGTCTGGATTAAATAAGTTTTCCTGGCAGCAGACATGCCCCGACACAAGTCCAGGATGTGATAGGAAAACAAGACTGACACACAAAATATGCACTCACTAATGATATTATCCAATGTCCACTTTGTAGATTCGAGTCTGCATATAATCGGAGCACCCAATTCCGTCCTTGATCGCCGATATGGAATTACTCTTTTCTCTAAAACCAGGGCTTTCAGCATCCATTTCTTAGATAAATTCTCCACTTGGACATTTACTACATGGCCTTGATCTGTAATTAAACGAATATATGAATTATATATATGGATAAAAATCACAGATCTAAAGTATTTATCTTCAGGATGTCCTGGATACAATATACAAATATGGTGACTATTGGACTAAAACAGACCTCTGGAAATCCAGAGGTGGGATCAAGTGCAATGGAGGAGTAAACATCTCCTGTTGACCGGTCATACCCGTCGTGAGTCCACAGCCAATTTCAAATGAAATACGTGCGAAATCAGTCCTCGTCACAACCAGTACAGAGAAATCAACAACTGCTACCGAACAGGTAATGCGACATTTCATTTAGTGAAACATAGTAATTGCAAACAAGTTCATTATACCTACCGTAAAATTTACGGAACGTTGACACCAAGCGCGATGCCCGATATCTAAGTGACAAAGAATTATCAGTTAGTAGTGTGCCTCTGTATATGAAAATGTTGAATGAATGAGTGTGTGAATGACCGAAAGAATTCAATGAATGAAAACCGTTTTGGATTCACTTGAAAGGTTTTTCTTCTGTCTCTTTTGACTGTACGTTTATCTTATTATTCTTATTATCTAATTGTTTGTTAAACCTCTAGTTGCGACCTAATAGACCCTTTTCACAATAACTGCGGTCCTGTAACTTTGAGTGGCAAAATGATACAGGTTTCCGGAAAATTATGTCGTGAAACAATCAGTTACTATAACGACGTTTATGTTTTTGCGGGTATATGTATCATTTTCCCACTCAAAGTTACAGGACCGCAGATATTGTTGAAGGGTCTATTGGAAACACGTTTTTTCACTACATAAATCTTTGGGTCAAATTATTTTCCCCACAAAAATGAAAAAATTACCTCGTAAATGTTACTCGCAATGTGAGTATAAACATTATCATTACAATTTCTTGACATTTCTGTCTTGGTTTTCTTCAAATCAGCATTCATTTTCATCATTATTAACAACTGTATGCAACAAATATTCAAAACAGACAATTTTAACTTTATGAGGAAATTTTGAATGAAAGTGTAAAAGATATTGAGTTTATGGCATAAGCTTCAGAAATGGCTTTCCAAAAATGTTTTGAAAAAAATGTGGTTTTGTATAAAATATGTACAGAAAAATACTATACATTGTTTATTTTTTGTCATCCTGCTGTAGAAACTTATTAATAGTCAAGTATATGTTATCATTTACAGGATCATACTCTGACAGACAGACCACTTAAAGCCAGTGATTAAAAATCTGTCTTTGATATTTTCTAAAATAAACAAACTCACAAGGGATCGGTACTAATTTGTGTCCATATTTACTGCAGATGTTTCGAGTGTACTGAGTTTATTTACAGTAGAAGTTCGTATGTTAAGGTCGCCCTGTAGTTGTACAAGATGGTGTGGTATCTGTCAAACACCAGATAATACAAAGAGAAAGTAGACTGCAAAAAAAGGAAACAGCACATGTGCTGATACATTTATAGCTTTGTTTTTATGTACCTTACTAGTATACAACACACGTAAGGACAAAGTGACCACCTGGAACAAAACGAGTCAAACGTCAATCAAAAGAATGGCGGTGCTTTGAAGAGAAACTCCAATCATGAAAACTTTATAAATATGGCAGACATTTATGATAATGGAACCAGTCAATGCGTTTCAAAACTACGTTTTCATTTTATAACGGAAATAATGTACATCATGCAATTTTGAAAGAGCCACATTAAAGTGTTTTGTTTAATGTAACATCAAAACCTCCTCATGTCTGAGTACATTTTTAAGGGATATTAACTGAGTTTTCCAATAGAATCATTCGTTTATTACTACTTAGATTGACGTACAATAGCAAATAAGAGATGTACACAGGCATACCAAGTCTGATGATTTTGTAAAATTAAGGTTAGGTCCAGTGTTTTACATATACAAAAGGTAAGGTCGAATTAATCATTTTCAAAAGCTAAGTAAGTCATCTTTTTACAATGGTTACTCTAACACGATTTTGGCTGTACATTCACATTTATTATTTGATTTTGTATACCACTTTCTCTTTAAAAAGTAAACATATATTCTAAATTGGAACTCAACTGATGAAATCTAACTAACAGATACGATTGTCAATATCTTTATGACATTTCAAACCGATAATTTTAATGCATGTGTATATTTCTATTTTGTTATTGTACATCAATCTCAGTAGAAACACACACACACACACACACACAGTCAATGCCCCGTTAACAATACACAGAAAACATAATTGCATATTAAAATTTGAAAATGAATAATTATTGCTATAAAGCGGAATATTCCAATGTTTATCATAGTTACTCAATTCTTTATTATGATTAGAACCTCACCATTTATTCTTTATACATTTCTATTGCACATCTAAATCTTTAAAACTTAGGTAGATCGAAAATGAAAATGAAAATGAATAATCATTGCTATAAAGCGGAATATTCCAATGTTCATTATAGTTACTCAATTCTTTATTATAATGAGAACCTCACCATATATTCTTTTTACATTTTTTGCACATCTAAATCTGTAAAACTAAGGTTAGATCGATCAACAGAGGATGCTTATTCTTCCATTACACCTGATCCCACTTCTGGATTTTCAGAGTTCTGTGTTCGTCCAATATTCCCCAGATTTGTATATGGTATTCTGGACACCCTGAAGATTAATAACTTGGTATCTGTTGTTTTTATAATGTCTCCTGTACATCCTGAAGATTAAATACTTTGTATTTGTGATTTTTATATTTTTTCTACTCTGTAATATCTAACATCAGGATCCAATAACATTACAACAAAAATGACCCGTTTTAGATATAGTATTTACTTTATATAGAGCTACTTTGCCTCATAAGTTGCAATTTTCTATTCTAAAATTTGCAATATTCCTACGATCCTACCTGTGGAATTATTAGTAACAACACAGAAGAAAGATAGAGATACTAATTTAATCGTTTTGTTCAACACATGGAATCGAGTCTATAATTAATTAAAGGATTCCATCTAAAACAACAGCTATTTTAACAAGAGGATCATGTTATTTATTTTGTTTATTCTTTCACAAATATAGCTTAGTAACTAAAGAATACACCGTAAGGCGGAAGTGTTTTACAACGTAAATAATTCAGAAGTAAATCACTGCAGTAGTACGTTTGACATAATCATTAACAGATGTGTTCATTGAAAACAAAAACGATTGTAGGAGTTGCTGGTGCCAGCTTTCAAGGAGACGAGTTTTAAAAGCGAAGGTCATTTCGTGTTAACTGCTACTTTAATTCAATTAAGGAAGTTACGTACGTATAGATGCCATTTAACTAAAGAACCTTTAGCTTTAGCGATGGAAACTGATTTTATATGTTTTGGTTAAGGCAATGAATGAATGACTGAAATATACACCTGTCATTAGTAAATGGTGTGATAGTTGAGTTTTGTTAACAAAACGAAAATGGTTTTGTAAAACTTTGATTGTATCATTATTTTAACAATGCATAAAACACACTTTAGATTGGAATGTAATATTTCCATCTATCTCTTTCTCATACATACATGCATACTTATATACATACATACATACATATATACATACATACATACATATATACATGTACACATACAATGTACATGTACATACATGCATACATACATACATAATTACATACATGTACATATACAATGTACATACATACATACATACATACATACATACATAATTACATACATGTACATATACAATGTACATACATACATACATACATACATACATAATTACATAATTACATACATGTACATATACAATGTACATACATACATACATACATACATACATACATACATACATACATACATACATACATACATAGGCCACACACACACTGTGTAGTACATTTATGCGCCAGCATTACAGGGAAATAAAACGTCTGACATTTGATACGAGACATTTTTGTTATTTATGAATATTACACTCTTCATTTATATTTACTTACATTACAACATGTAAATAAATACAAACAAATAAAGGTAATCCAACTAAAACTCTATTATCAGCTTAAAGTACTTTCCATGTATGATATTATTACTAATTTTTTTTTACTTACTTTGCTTCAACTGTAATCATTGTATGCTAAAACATTACTTATCATTCAATTTTATATGAAAGATGTTTCATTTCAAAAGATGTGTATTGCAGATTATAATGACCAATGTTATAAAGAACAAAATAATAAACTGATCTAAAGAATCAATCTTTCATCTGTAATTATATTCCGTAAACATGGGTATTTCCGCGAGTTGTTAATTACGCGATTTTCTCATGCAAGCCATACGCGTGGATTATTTTATATTATATATAATTATATTCCGTAAACATGGGTATTTCCGCGAGTTGTTAATTACGCGAATTTCTCATGCAAGCCATACTCGTGGATTATTTTAAGCGATGTCACGACTTAATGTTAGCAGTCATGTTTTAAACGACAATGCGTAGACCAATTGTGGGAATGGTACGCGAGGAGTCATTTACACGAAAACCTCTCTCATTCACTTCTAATTGATTAATTCAACTTTACTATTTTTATATGCATACCCCATTGGACCTTGCATTATTTTCACAAAATATATGTATATAGGAATATAAGACTTTTTATGCATGTGTATAGCTCTTATTTGTTACTGTACAAGTAGTAAAATTAGCAATATATATATATATATATATATATATATATATATATATATATATATATATATATATATATATATATATATATATATATATATATATGTATATATTGGTAAACACAGATAATGCCTCTTCAACTTTACAGTAACATCATCACCTACCACGGCGGTATATCAAATGTTTTACCATAATTGTCATTTGGCGATGGTTTCACTGTATACAGTTAAAATTGATATGCTTGAATACTCACAGTCTTGTAAATTCAGTCCTCTCTTTAAATACTTATTCATCTCCGTTGAAATGTCCTGACCCATCTGACAAAACAAGTGTTATAATTTCCCGATGTAGCAGCACATTATGTTATCAAGAACATCTATAATATGCAAAAGCATTGTACACAAGACACCTTACTTCCTGGATAAAACTCCGTATGCATTATACTTGTATGATTTTAATTTCTTTCATTGTAATGACCTGACAAAAATTTCAACGAAATAACACATTCAATAAGGCTGTTCATATATTTTCCCGTTTTTATCGAAATATCACAAGTGAAACCTTTCTTCCTGTTTATACCATGGTTTTTTCGAGTTCTTGTTTCCTAACGGCATAATCACATTATAATTTTTTTATGCTGATTGTAAATATCAATCCATCATCCATACATATCCTCATTCCTAGAAGTTGGGGTGATTAAGATTGTAAAAGAGGGGAATGTGTAGAAGAACAGAAACTATATCCTCAAAAGTTATGTATAAATAGGAAACTAATGCTATCTGAATTAAAACCATGCTTTTCTTTTAAACATTCCACAGAAAAAAATGAATAATCGTATATGGTCTATCTAGCAACAAAATATTGCTGTCTTTTACTACCAGTCCATGTAAGCTGTTTGAAGTTGCCATAGTCACTAGTACGCCAGCCATCACTTGGATGGAAATTAACAGTAAATATATAAACGTTTGGATTCTATTATGAACGCTTAATTTGGTGCCTGGTTTGTAGTTTTTACACTTAAACAGAAAACCTGGCAGCAGACGGACCCCGCCACGTGTACATAACAGCTGATGTTATATATCACGTAAATACAGGTATACACCGACAAATAGCTCCGACACTGTCAGAATTGCAATAATGTGATGAGTGTTTGCAGAAGTTTGTACTTTAATGTGTATTAAAAACATAAAGACGCATGAACAATGTGTCTGATTTTCACGTGACCCAAACTGATAATCCATACAATATTAAAGAGAGAAGAAACAGTTACACGTTCGAAAAGAGTGATAAAATAATTGTTTACGTAAAAAGGCAATTAGTGTTCTATAAAAAACGGTGGATGTTTTAAATACTATACTGAAACGAACTAAGAAATCAAGTCACTAAACTATACAAAAGCCAAGAATTTCAAATGACTGGTGGGCAGGAGATGTTCTTTCTTCCATAGCACCTAATCTTACTCCTGAATTTTTCAGTTTTCCTTGGTTATCCGGTATTCATCATGTTTTTATATCTTCCTCATGCACTTCCTTAAATGATCATTAGCTGTTTTTTGGCAATTATTTATTTGCAATTAATTAATTCAACCTTACTATTTGTCCATGTATACCACATTAGACCTGACCTGATTTTCACAAAATAGAGAGGAATATAATTGTTTTTTATGCCTGTGTAGAGCTCTTATATCTTATTGTACACCAGGAATAAGTAGTAAAAGTGAATAAACTCGAAATAAAATATTTGGTAAACACAGCTAATGTCCCTTTAACTCTTCAACCCCTGAAAAATAATAGACTCTTCTGTAAATTAATGACTTAGACTGGTCCAAATGCGTCTTTAGGGGTTAAAACGTAGGTATCTGTTCTAGTCTTTTTATTTTATACAAAAACTTAGAACGTATCTGTACATTCTGTTTTATATGTAAACTTAGAAATTGGCATATAGTAAATAAGATGTAAAGTCGATCACAAAACTTACTCATATGTAGCGGAAATGTAGAAAATAGAAAGTATATGATAAATGAGACGGAAGAATTTTAAAGTAAAATGTTAATTACGATGTGTGAAATGGAGTATAGCAAATCTATAGTCATGAGAGTTATATGTATCAATACTATAATTATAACTCATTAATCCCTGTGGCCACATTTAGACTCGCCCAAATAAATAAGAAGTATGGTCTACTGCCACAATTCAGGAGTGTACAAGTTCATATTGCGTGTACAATTATTATAAAATAATTATTCTAAATCAAACACCCTTGAATTCTGGCAGTGGACTTCACCATTCTTTGAAATGGACAAGTCCAAATATGACTTCAGGGGTTGATGAGTTAATAATAATTTCCTGTGTTCACTCTCAAACAGTTACGGATTAAAAAGGTACAGATTCTCGAGAGCAGATTGTAGAAGGTAAAATATCATAATTTACAGTAAATGATTACTATTAGTTGTTATAACCTCTATAGCAACAGTGACGACGTGATTGACCTATGTTTTTATTTGTCTTGACCTTTGACACGTGGTGGGTGTGCCTTACTGTACGGATGCTCACAATTCAAATTCATCTAGAGGTTCTTTATGATCAATTTCCTTCGTTTGTATATTGTTTATCAAAAGAATTTTTACTTCCTGCAGTCCATTTGATAAATAACGTCAGCGGCATAACATGTTTGATGATGAATTATTCTACCTCGGTTACATAATCAATGAAAAACATATAGAAATATGAAGTACCTGGAAGGATTGAACTAAATTTATCGTATACAAATTACAAATGTTTCACACACACACACACACACACACACACACACACACACACACACACACACACACACATATATATATATATATATATATATATATATATATATATATATATATATATATATATATATATATATATATATATATATATATATATACATGTATATACATGTATATAATTTTTATACTAAATTTAGATATTGCTTATATTTTAGTATATAACAATATAATATGACAAACCTGATATCAAAGAAGTATGAAACATTCCATTCAACTGAACCTCAGAAATGTATATTACAAACGTTTGTATATCCGTGTAAAAGATAATTATATATGGGTAAAAGGCTTTATTAAGGTTTCTTAACATAGTTTGGCAACCATTTAGGGATTAAATGCAACGTAATGCTGTAAGTTTCGACACCTTCAATTTTTTAATGCGAGACCTAGGCACAACACGTAGATCAGTTATTACTCGATCATTTGAAGTGTTGCAGTTACACAGTGTAGAGACACACAGATACGTTGTAACCGGAGTATGTGCTTCACTATTAAAACTGATAAATTGTGACTGTGAAAACCCAGAACCAATATACCGCTCGTAAGGATGAACTCTTTTTCACGTTTTCAAATGGTGAAATTCGAGTAACTGCAATTGGTGTTTGGGTATATATTAAATGATATAAATGATTTATTGCATCATAACATTATTGAAGCATAAAGAAGAAATACAGAAAATATAAGCCTGTAACCTTTCTCTTTGGTGAGAATCGTTTCACATTAAATATTAGAATCCTACTTCATAACAATGATTCATATATAAAAGGAACAACGCGATGTCCTTCTGTGTATCGTCGTAAAACCACGGTCCGGAATCGCTATGCTCTTTCTTACCCGTGGTCTCATGCGACAGAAATCTCTTGTAGCTAATGGATATTTATAAGGTGTTGTCCAATTTATCCAATCACAGTAGTTGTGATCGGCAATGGAAGTTATCGCATAGCCTGTTGAACCAATACAATTCTGAA
This sequence comes from Atrina japonica, assembly GCA_030159075.1. Classification (NCBI taxonomy): domain Eukaryota; kingdom Metazoa; phylum Mollusca; class Bivalvia; order Pterioida; family Pinnidae; genus Atrina; species Atrina japonica. The sequence goes on from BROG01000619.1 coordinate 309,340, forward strand.
TTTTTTTTTAAAAGCCGCGATCTGATTGGTTGACGAATTCGAGCACCGTTTACTCGCATTAGCTGAGGCTTCATGAATTATGAAAATATGATAATTTATGAGACCACTGGTAGGAAAGCGCATAGCGACTACGGACCATGTTGTTCCTCCAACATTTATCTATTCCCCTTACCAAGATACTGAGAGTGGTTAAGGAGAAACCTCAGGGATACTGTATAGTTACCTTTTCTTGAAACGATGTAAATCAGATGTGGGTACTAATAAAATCCCGAACGTATTTAAATACACCATTTTTCAAATTCCTAGTGTCAATACACAAAACACACTACTTTTCTACTCTTTATACAAGAATTGCGGATGGAAAATTACAAGATTTTTTGGCATCATCGACAACTATGTTTCCTCTAGAAGTGGTACCTGCAAATAAAGATATATTATATTCCCACAACATTTCGCAATTGGAATTTTGAATTACCTATTCGATAGTTGTAGTCGACATGTCTATACCGATTGTGCCGATGATTTATTCCTCACTTATTTCACCGGTCAACAAGGGATACTCTTCCATGACACCTGATCCAATCTTCCACATTTGTATTGTGAGAGGCCTGTGTTTGTCCAGTGTTTACCAGATTTGTGTATGGTCTCTTGAATCTCCTGACGATCAATGTGTGTGTGTGTGTGTGTGTGTGTGTGTGTGTGTGTGTGTGTGTGTGTGTGTGTGTGTGTGTGTGTGTGTGTGTTTGTTTGTCTGTGTGTGTGTCAGTGTCTGTGTTTGTGTGTCTGTCTATGTCTGTGTGTGTATGTTTGTGTTACGAAATTGTCCATCAATTAACATCAAGCACCAAAGCAAACATGTTCACAAAGGCATTTGAATTAATATGAATAAATTTATTTTTATTTTGATAAGATATTGTAAAATTCATATTGTAGGTGTTTTTTAATGGAAGATACTTAAAACATGTCATAAATATATATATAAAAAAGTACACGATATTTCTTGTTATTGTCAATTTCAATTAAATCCATCGGACAGTAATGGAGGAAATCATATTATCTTTGTTCAATGTAACCTTATATATTGGGAATAGAGTACTTCTAACTGTATCATATAAAAAATCACGGATACCAAAGAATAAATCGTTATGATTTCCAGGATACAATATAGAAATCTGGTTAATAATGGACAAACACGGAACTCTGGAAATTCAGAGATGGGATCATCTGCCCGGTCACACCCGCCGTGAGTCCACAGTCAAATTCAAATGAAATAAGTGAGGAATAATCCTGGTCACACCCGGTAAGGATGACTCAACAAGCGCTACTGTACAGGTAACTTATCATGTCATTCAGTGAAACATTACAAGTAATTACAAGTAAGATCATAATATGGAGCGTAAAACATGCGGAGCATTGACAGCAAGTGCGAAATCTCGATATCCCTTAGATAGATTAACAAGCATACATTTTATATTCTTTGTTAAGAAAAGTAGATGTATGGTTTAGACTGTCAGGGCTACCACAGCTGTAACGTTATAAGTGGCACATCCGTTAAAGACTACGCTACACTAAAATCGTCTGTGTTCGCACTAACCGAAAATGGGTAGAAATAAATACATATTGTCTTTGATGTTCTGCACCTGTTTAATATATTTGCAAACCAGTAAATTGTGGTCACTCGAATTTAATAACCATTAATAAAACTCTACAGATGTTTGTAAGTTTTCCAATGTTAACTATAGCGGCTATGGGAAAACCACACGCTTGTTTCAGGTACTTGTCTGAGTGAGATTTGTATCATGCAATGATACAATAATCATGATGATATTGGTAGTGATAATTTAAATAAAATAATAATATCGTCCTGAGCCTTTGTTTTGGCTTTACTTGTAAAACTATAACTTTGGTATTGTTAAGAATATTTATGATTCATTTAAGTAATTCATTTCAAATCGTGTATAAGAACATTATCAATTACTGCAGAGCAACAGTTTGATTATAGATACGGTAATTCTGATTTTCATGATAATTTACTCTGCTTTGTGCATGTACGTAAAACCGTTGAATCTTAGAAAAAGGAACGGTTGCCAGAACTAATCTATCACATCCACTACCTTACGATGTTCTGTTGATTTTGTATTGTAGGTCTATTAGTGCAAATTCTCCAGAGATCTTTCACATTATTGTTTGTTGATACAAACAGAACAGTTACTGAAAATGTCATTCAGAAGCACAAAAATAGTAGCTATGGTTGGTGGTGTTAGTGTTATCTTTACGTAAATGGCATTTGCTTGTTTTGTCGAAATAGAATTGTGTGTACTGAGGTGTTGAGAGGTGAAGTTTACAACACAGTTATATAATGAGATGTTGAGAGGTGAAGTTTACAACACAGTTATGTAATGATGTGTTGAGAGGTGAAGTTTACGACACAGTTATGTACTGAGGTGTTGAGAGGTGAAGTTTACAGCACAGTTATATAATAAGGTGTTGAGAGGTGAAGTTTACAGCACAGTTATATAATAAGGTGTTGAGAGGTGAAGTTTACAGCACAGTTATGTAATGAAGTGTTGAGAGGTGAAGTTTGCGACACAGTTATGTACTGAGTGTGAAGGTGTTTACAGCACAGTGAAGTTTATAGTTATATAATAAGGTGTTGAGAGGTGAAGTTTACAGCACAGTTATATAATGAGGTGTTGAGAGGTGAAGTTTACAGCACAGTAATATAATGAGGTGTTCAGAGGTGAAGTTGACAACACAGTTACATATATAGATGTTCAGAGGTGAAGTTTACTAAAAAGTTATGTAATAGAATGTTGAGAAATTAAGTTTACAACACAGTTATATAATGAGGTTTTGAGAACTGAGGTTTACTGAAATGTTGAGAGGTGAAGTTTACAAAACAGTTTTGCAATGAGGTGTTGAGAGGTTACGTTTAAAACACAAGTATGTATAGCAAACATCCAATATATAGTGCCATTCATATAGAGTAATATTTAACTCTTAAAAATATAAACGATACCTCTCCAGAAAGGCGTAAGCATACCCTAACCTATATCATGTTAATGATCTCTTGAAAACCCATAATTGTCACAGCTAGTTATTTCAAAGTTTTGTGGGATTTCTCCACATGTTGTAAAATAAATCAATCCATATGACAAGAAGACTTTAATTGTTATTTTAAATGAAATACATTTTTATATAATTAGAAATGTTGAGCGACTTAAAATAATCTTCATTGCATTATATTGTCTTACCACTTGAAATGTTTCTGTTAATCTTATGTCATCCATTATTGCTATAATTATTTGTTTTTATTAGTTGTTTTCGTATAAGAAGCTACTTTATTTCCGTTTGAAAATTCTAAATTTTTATGACAAGGATAGAGTAATGCATCAATTATAAATCCGTCCTAGAAAGTGATTTTAAGTATTTGTGACCAATCAAAAGCAAGAATTTAATCACATTGCTTTATTTCTACAGCACAACTGAATGAGTGCATTAATAAACTAAATAACTAATGTACCTCTTTGTATCATCCATGATCAAAATAGAGTTAGAGATTGTTATAACGAACGACACAGACATAATGAAAGATCGAGAGGAAGAGATTGTTATAACGCACGACACAGACATAATAAAAGACCGAGAGGTAGAGATTGTTATAACGAACGACATAGACATAATAAAAGACCGAGAGGTAGAGATTGTTATAAACATAGACATAATAAAAGACCGAGAGGTGTTGTTATAACGAACGACAGACATAATGAAAGACGAGAGGTAGAGATTGTTATAAACATAGACATAATGAACGACACAGGTAGAGATTGTTATGATGAACGACACAGACGTACTGAAAGACCGAGAGTTAGAGAATGTTATAAACCGTAGTCGATTTGTTCGTTTATATAATTCTTACTGAATACTATATTCTTACTATATATTTTGGTTCAGACGCATTCCAAGCATCCTTAGATATGCCGCTTAAAGGTGTGCATATACTCATAACACACATCAATTCAACAGTATTCTGAGGTTTATGTTTAAAGGGGCATCACCTGTGTTTTTGTTTCCTTTTTTACTATTTAGATTGATATAAAATAACAAACAGGATATATACACAGGCATATTTTTTTAAAAATTCCAATATGTTTTGTGAAAATTGCTTGAGACACACAGGTTCGGCACTTTTTCAGTTGCACCGATTAACTCAACCTTACTATTTGTATATGCACACGGAACTGAACCGGACCATATTTTCACAAAATATATAGGAATATAAGAATTTATTTTGGCCTGTTGAAGGTAGTATTTGCTATTGTACATCATGTACAAGTAGTAAAAGTAGAAAATTTCGAAATAATATTCTTGTAAACACAGCTAATGCCCCTTTAAGTTATGAATAAAATTATTTTACATTAAGGAATGTATTTCGGTATTGTGGCAGTTTTACAATCTAATATCTGTCTAGAATTCATGTTTTCTCTTAAATCATTTCGATTTTTCTAATATTGATAAAACACAAAAATAATTAGAAATTTAAATGTAAATGTTCTGTATAACTATAGTTATAAAACCAAAGTTTATAGTTTTGCAAGAAATAAAGGGCAGACATAAGTACTCGAGATGATCATATCTGTCAACAAGACTTCATCAGTTTAGCTCGAGTGAAGTTAAAATAGATATATAGCATCGGAAAAAAGGGAGTAAGAGATAAGCTGAAATGCTGAATCTAAATCTGGTATCAAATCCATCGAACAATTTATTTTGGTATTATGTTTATATTTACAATTGTGAAATTTGAACAAAAAAAAACTAAAACACGGAAACCTCAAGCATATATAAAACATTTTAAGTTTACCTCAAGACTAAAAATTTATTATTGGAGAAGTATTTTCTTTTCACTTACGACAACATTTAGCATTGTGATGGTTATTATAATTTTTTTTTTCCAAATCTGTAAAGTTGAAATAATTTAGAACTTTAGTATTTGCATATTAATGGACATTACTAAAAGCTTCATGAAAATATCAACAACTTAAACGAGATATCCGAAAAACATAATGAACCAAGATATCTATACAAGATGATTGACAGATGTTTTTGTTATGTCATGTGTTGCCACAGACGCTATTTACCTAAGACAATCTTGTTGTAAAACGAAAGTTAGATAAACACCTTCATTTTTAACCTCTTAGCATGTCACTATGCTAATTCGAGAGTCCTATCAATTTCTGGCATGTATGGTACGATATCCGACTATATTGTTAGTTCATTCGGGAGCATCTGCACATGTAGGCCACAGTTGCACTCAGTATTCTTCGTAGTTCATCAAAGTTCACAGAGATTAATCCATTACCTACACCGCATCCTATCAAATTGTACAGTGGATATCAAAGAGAAAGACGAACAATAATAAAGGATCTATCATATAAGAAGTCATAATTTTTATTGAAGCAATATAAACTTGTAAGGCGTTCTTGCATGTACAATATACTCTATATTGTAATACAAAACCGATTGACCGTATCGTATTGGCTTATTCTGATAGCATTTGTGTATGACACGCAAATATAATATTAATCAGTTTAACTTAGTTTGCTGTCAATCAAACCTAGTTTATTTTGACGCGCTAAATTTATGTTAATGAGATAATCCGAGTTTTTCTCAGTCAAAGCTGGTTTCTACCCATTAAGCCTAGAATTTCTCATGAATTCGTATAGACTGGAGAAAAACTAGATTTTACTGCATCCACATTTGTGAGTATTAAGGTGATTTGGGGGTAGTAAAACCTATATATATATATATATATATAAATATATATATATATATATATATATATATATATATATATATATATATATATTATATATATATATATATATATATATATATTTCAATTAAACATAGTTTTTACTGCTTTGTTTTTACTCCAAAATCAAAAAGCACTAGATCTGTAGAAAACTTGCCCCAACCAGGTCGACCCCGTTCCATTGACGGTAGGGGGTACCGGAGGCTCCAGTGAATAATAAACCATGACCATGAAGTTTCTGGTTTGTAAATCACGACAACCGTTTTGAAAGAAAGTGAAAGAGTAATAATCTTCCTGTTAGATTTGCAATAGGGTAAGTGAACTGAGAATTGTTTCCACATATATTCTGCCTACAGTCTTCAACAAAATAAATAAAGTAAAATTATATTTGTATCAATTCAAAAAGTATATATCTGTTTAACTTCTGCACACAAATTTCATTGCACAATTTTTATAAGGTAATACCTCATTAATGCCAAGATCAACAGAAATATTAGAATAATAAAACATTTCATATTTTTATTTGAAATGTATACTTTAATTGAAGTAATATGTGTTTATGTAAATGGGCTGACATCAGGGCCCTAACCCTGACAACACAATAATGTGAATATTTTGGGCAATAAGTAGCTTTTATCTTACAAAAAATTGATTCCTGTTAAAACCACAAAATAGGGACTTATTTCAGAATTGTAATTCAAAAGTAGAAGATACTAAATTTTCTGAAGTTGTAAAGCACAAGTAAATGAAATTTATGGATTGTGAAATGGAATATGGTCAAGACTGATTATGTGACAATGACAAATTTTATCATTGATTGACTACAAAAAAGTTAGCTAATGAACGTCTATAAGGTATGGGTGTTGTCCAATTTATCCAGTCATGGTAGTTTTGATCGGCAGCTTAAGTTATCGCATAGACAGTTGGTTCAGTACAATTCTGAAATTGTTTAAAAGGTTCGATCTGATTGGTTGACGAAAGCGAGCACCGTATACGCACATTGGCTGAGGCTTCATGAATAATAAAAATATATACGAGAGATTTCGGCCGTTTGAGACTACGGGTAGGATAGAGCATAGCGATTCCAAACCGTGATTTTATGACGATGCCGTTCCTTCGGTTTCCTTTAGTTCGATAATATTTTTATTATTCAAAATAATACTTGAATAAAGATATGCAAATTCAAGTTGAAATAAAGGCCTACAGTCTAAAACTTTTTTTTCAGTGAGAATTATACATCTACCTTTCTTTAGATTGCATGCTCCATTCGGTGTCTATGATGTAATATCACGGGTGGACATTTCAACACATTCCATTGAATGCCATTGTCCGTAAATAAGATATTTCATGATAGGATTAAAACTAAGATATAATTTATGAAGGCTTCTGACACACAATCCTTCTAAGGGGCATCAGCTGAGTTTACCAAAAATATTTCGATTTTTTTACTTTTATTACTAGTAGTTGTCGTACAATAACAAGTACGAGTTATATAAATGCATAAGAATCTTATATTCCTATATATTTTGTGAAAATCACAAGTCCAATGAAGTGTTCATATACAAAGAGTAAGGTTGGGTTAATCAAGTGCAATTGAAAAAGTGTCAATTTCACAAAATGTAAAGGAGTTTAGGAATTTTTATGCCTGTGTATATCTTTTTTTATTGTTTATCAATCTAAGTAGTGAAAAAGGGAAAACAACTTTGGAAAAAACTCAGCAAATACCCCTTTAAATTTACAAACCATTATACTCTAATGCTTTGGAGCTGTTACCTTACCTGTTACTTACGACTTTTTGCATACTTACATACAAAATATGAAAAAAAGTTCTGACCCATAGAATGAAACTTCTGCTACTACTACTACTTCTTCTTTCCCTGCACTTTCAGTACACTTTCACTACTACTACTACTACTACTACTACTACTACTACTACTACTACTACTTCTACTACTACTACTACTTATACTACTACTACTACTACTACTTCTACTACTACTACCACTACTATTACTACTTCTATTACTACTACTACTACTACTACTACTCCTACTACAAATAGTGTATTAATATAATCTATATTAGATATTAAATTAGTATTAGTTTACCAATTTTATAGTTTCTCTGATGTAAATTTATAACATGGATGAATGAACGGTTGGAAACGCGATGTTCATGACAAGCTATGAGCGATAACTCTATCAAACTATACATGAAGTGTATTATCATATCCGTTGTATTTATCCTTTATTATTCTTTATCATACATGTAGTGGTCTATTTATAATTTATAGTCGTAAAAATAGTCGTATCAACTTTAAAAAGTATTATGAAAAATTCTATTGATAAACTAATTTTGCATTCATGAAGAAAGCTTGTATAAGGGAATGGTTCTGTGATAAAGATAATATACATTGTACGAAACAAAACATTTTAGATGATGATATTACCAATAAAGTCATTACAATGAATAGTATCTGTAATTAGAAATAATGAATTTGCATATTAACTTTATATTGAACTTTAGAGAAAATATTATAATTGGCAATTATGTAATTTATCAAATCTTATTTAATGTAAAGCATTTTACGTTCCTATTTATACATATAATATCGATTTAGTTCATACATTTTTCCTCGGGTTATAAAATCAATTAAGAAATTGACTATATCCTATAAAATTTGAATGATTGAAATGTCAGCAATGATTTTTCCAATGTATTTTATAATCAAGATATTATAAACACACATTATCAGAAATACACGTTGTTTTATAATTCCCGGCCATCAAGTTTTATAAGTAAGAGTTGTCGTTCTTTTCATTTAGGTACACCTAAATTTAAATGCAATCCCGTTCTTTACGTTTATGTTACTATTCAATTCAAAGATAAAATGATTATTTTTCTTTAAGGGACGTTTTGCTCATGTAAGTTTCAAGAAAAAAACAATAAACTGAAATTTGTTTGAAATATTAAATAAAAAGCTTGATATCCTTCATTTTTTCTGACAACAAAACATCGATGCGAAAACTTGGATTGAAAATCGGTCATATTTCAATTTCATTCAGGTTAAAAACGTTGTAATTTTATTTCGAATTTCCACAACTACGGATCATGAATATTAAACATAAACATCCCATAGGCTTATCCCGTGCCATTTAATATCGTTCAGGATAGCATCATCCCAAATCATATTACAGTGGAATCAAGTTATCTCGAAGTTCACGGAAAAATTCCTATTTCTTGATGTAGGGACAGATTGTCCCGAAAAAGTTTCCGCATTCTTGTGCTTTATGTAATTCGATTCAAGACTTAAGCTTGTACCTTTCTGTTTAGATCCCACAACCTAGGATATATAGTGTTGTTGGTTTTAGTGATTCCTTTATATATATATATATATATATAATTATGCACAATTCTGATGTTTAACACAGAGGATATAGCCAACTGTATATTGATTATTATCCAGAAACATGTTTACGCCATTATAAATGTTCCTTTTACTGTAATATCAGTCATTGGCTGCACATTTTTCCTGAAGTGAATGCGAAGATGATAAGGCTAAAAAGAATATCATACACATTTTAGACAAAACTTTGCCTGTCTGTTTTATCTTTGGACTCGGAAAATTGATTTTTCTCCTGATATGCACACCTTTGCTGAAAATGTTCCTGTATACCGTCAATAAAACAAATATTCTCATCTCAATGGATGCTGGATTCTTTCCCCTAGACATATTACTGTTTTTGTTTTTATCTGATTTAATTGATTTGCGAGTATACAACACGCTATCATAATTATGATTAAGAGCTAATGGCATGATGCAGATAAGTCATGTTTGTGTAATACGAACATACTTGGCGAGTTTTGTCTTATAAAGATGGACGGAGACCATTATTAACATTAATATAATTATCTCCAGATATTTAGAACACATTTCTGACAAAAGTAGAGAGAAAAAAGATGCATTTAGATATCATAAAAATGATAGACTGATAGACTGAATAAAATGCTTAACCTAATCAATATTATGAACAATACCAAAGTTCTAGTTTTTAAAAATGGGGGTCCAAAACGATCAAGACGATCATTTCTGTCAATAAGCTCATTATTAAGCTAAAACTCATGTGTTTTGGGAAAAACAATTTAAAGGAACTTATTGGTTGAAGTCAATTTTCCAGATTTAAATTAACCTAAAATGTAAATATACATGTGTCAAAGTTGGAATTCTAATTGGTCATTCAAATTTTTTTTTTTCAAAATATTGGGAAATCAAAAGAAAAATTGACATTTTCTATCAGAATTAGATACAGTCAAACCCTGTTTATTTGATAGACAAAGGCATTCCACTTCGATTTCAATTTATTCAGGTTCGAATGTATATAGAGTGTATTGAAAGGTCAGAATCACAGAGAAGCCATAAATACATTCAATGTTTGGACACAGTATTACTGTTTGGTCGGATCTCATCTCTATTCAACACAGAAGAGAGAATTATGACAAACCCGAGTTTCAAATGGTCGAAGGTTTTAGTTTAAGGACAAACGTTTGTCATAATTTAAATATCTTTTCATAGGCCGTTAATTCTTACAGTGTCTTTATATTTCACAATATAGTCATCGATAAAGTCCATAAATTTTTAATGTTTGTTTATTGTTGTTTAACATCCCACTCAATAATCTTTCACTCATATGGAGACGTCACCAAATGCCGGTGAAAGGCTTCAAAATTTGGCCTATGCTCGGCACTTAAGGCCATTGAGCAGTGAAGATTCTTTAACGTGCCGACACCTACTGTGACACGGACCTCGAGTTTTACTGTCTCATCCGAAGGACAGGAAACCAACCTGCCGCCGGCTGGACTCGAACTCACGACCTCACGATCAAGAGCGAGCGCGCTACCGACTGAGCCCGGCCGGCTCTAAATCTTTAACATACACATCACACATGATATATGTGAATGAACGAGTTATAGGTACAAAATGAAAAAATTATCATTTCATAGTTTTCGCACTGATAACATCATTTAGACTCAAAATTCTGCTAAAGCTAAGATAGACATCTTTTTACAGTGGTTAATCTTACACGGAGTTTTGGCTATACATTTAGATTTATTATTTGGCCTTGTATGATACCACTTTCTCTTTGGAAAATAAACATCTATTTATACTGGAGCTCAACATATGAATATATTGATATTAATATTTATTTCAATTCCCAGGCAATTATCGATATTTTTTTACACAAGAGGGGAAATCTGGACCTCTTCATTGTCTTAAACAAGAGGGGAAATTGGAGCCTCTAAATTGTCTAATACAAGAGGGGATTTTTGGGCCTCTACATTGTCTGACACAAGAGGGGCATCTACATTGTCTAACACAAGAGGGGAATTCTGGACGTCTACATTGTCTAACACAAGAGAGGAATTCTGGGCATCTACATTGTGTAACATAAGAGGAGAATTCTGGACATCTACATTGTCTAACAAAAGAGAATTCTGGACATCTACATTGTCTAACACAAGAGGGGAATTCTTGGCCTGCACATTGTCTATCACAAGATGGGATATCGAGGCATCCACATTGCCTAACAGAAAAAAGATTCCGGGGCATTTTCATTGTCTAAAACAAGAGGGGAAATCAGAGCTTCTACATTGCCAAACATAATGGGGGAATTCGGGACATCTTCATTGTCAAACACTAAAGGGACGTCTGAAATTCAGCAATGTCTTGCAAAAGAGGGGAATCCTTGGACTTTACATTGTTTAAAACAAGAGTGGAATTCTGAGCCTCTTCATTGTCTTAAACAAAATTGAAATTTTATATTGTCTAACACAAGAGGGGAGATCGGGTCATTTATATTGTCTAACACAAGATGGAAATTCTGTGCCTCGACATTGTCTAACACAAAAGTGGAATTCGGGGCTTCTGCAATGTCTTCAAAAGAAAGGAATTCTTGGATCCAAATTGTCTAAAACGAGAATGGAATTCTGGGTCTCTACATAGCCTAACACAAGAGTGGAATTCTGGGCCTCTACATTGTCTAAAACAAGAGTGGAATTCTTGCCCTTTACATTGTCCAACACAAGAGGGGGAATTTTAGACCCTACATTGTCTCAAACAAAATTGGAATTCTTGGCCTCTACGTTTTCTAACACAAGAGTGGAATTCGGAAAATTATACATCTACATTGTCTATTCATTCATTTGATGGCGTTGACTTTCACCCTAGTATTTCATAATGCAAGTCTGTAAAACATACTCTTTTCCATGTAGAGGGATCCATACTGTTGAGCTTACTTGAGATGGACGACAGTCTCCCGGGAGAAATAAAGTATTAAGCAAACTCAGAAATTCTAAAAATTGCTCTGCACAAACAACTTTGTGTCAAACTAATGTCCCCCATGTATCTTAAATATTGTATTTCCTCTGTTTTATTTTCTTTTGTTACACATAGTGCATTTTTCATAGCATTTCGATTATTCCTCTTTCGTATTTCGTTTCTCAGCCGATATTGATGTACGGCTCCTGAGAAGCGAGTGTTCGTTCTGAAAATAAATAAAACTGAAAAAAACAATGGGGAAAAAAGAATGACGTGTGCGAATCCTGATTCCTGAAGTTTAAGAAACAATTTAGTTAATACGAGTAGGTTGTATTTCTTCTAATGACGTTTAGATCTCATAAAGCGCGAGATCTGGTGACAGCTTTTACCGCCACTAGAGATTCATAGAAACCCTACGCTACAATTAATATCCAGATATACTTCCAAATGTCAGGTTTCTTCTTTCGTTGAAACATTTTTTGTATAATAATTACCACGGAGAAGATCGATTTTTACAAATACACAAATGTATATGTTTTCAGTAAAAATAAAACAAAATAAGTAATACCTTCACTCTTCAAGGGAAATGTATGTGATTTTAATTACTGGTAAGGAGGACGGAAATTCCTATTTGTATTTGGTTAGATGTCTTAATTTTTGCATTCATTTAATCAAGTGTTAGATAGAGAATAAATGAGTAAGAGTTAGGAATATAATATCTCTCACACACACACACACACTGCCTCATTCAATATGTCAATATATGTATACATATATCAGTATTTATAAGGTGCTGACAATAAGATATAACACACATAATAGCTACACGGATCATATTTATTCTTCAACTTGACAGAAGGGAAATTTGATATCCTCAAAGGTGACATAGCAATTATCTTACACGATATAATGTACAATGTGTAACTTAAATATGGTAGATAGCCGTACATCATTTATTGATACACACATCAGCGTAAATGCAATTTGATAATGATACTGTTCTCGAAATTATTCCAGAATGTAATTAGAACTTTAGATTAATTAAATAAATTGAAAAATAATAATGAACAGACTAATTACTTTGTCCCTACCAAAGTCGTCGTTTGATATATATTGACAAGTATGTTTGTGGTTCCAATGACACAGCCATTCGTGCCATTTTCACAATTATTATTATTTGTAAATTACTGACCATTTGCAAGAAGACATAGTAAATACTACATTTAGACATCTTGGGGTTATTTTTGTCAATATAAATGAAACGAAATTTCTTTAAATACCATTGTGTACATGTGCAAACTCATTTTGTTAGAAAGTTTTCTTGAGATATAAAAAATCTAATGGATCAAATATTTTGACAACAGCGTCTCAATGATACCAAACATACATGTCTACACATATCACGTATATGGTCTTCAGAGACATTCTAAGTTGATGACTATCCAACAATTAAGCAAAACAAAAATTGGAATGAATTGCAAGAATCGCACAGGCTAGTGATGATGATGATGAGGAGGAGGAGGAGGAAGAGGAGGAGGAAACGAAGGTTAAAATTTTTTTTGCTTATTGAAAAAAATAATATCCTAAAGATCGATATGTTTTCAAGGTACAATCTAACCTTGGTTTTACCGACACATATACAATTAATCGCTAATATAACCGCTGATGTATTACTGAACAACTGCTAAATCAATAAAACAAATAATATAAATATCGATTTTATGTGTGTTTCTACAAACTACCTTTAGAGCTGATACGGTATGACCATATTTATTCTGATATTGCTTTTTCAGATCTTTTCGAGTATATCAGTTTAGTGGTGATATTATATGAACTTGTTGTGGTTTTTTTACTGGAATCTAAAATAATTTATTTTGAGGTAGATGTTGTTCTCTGGAAAACTTTTCTGGATAAGTAATAAATTGTTCAAACCACTTAACTTGTTTTGGTTACTTTTACTTGAGAACCCGTAGCCTGCGATAAGATAAAGTGCATATGTCTCCAAAATGAGAAGGCCATTGAATAAAGTGATAAAAAGTCATAACAAAACATATGTTTAAAAAACCACGAATTTTCAAACATTTGCGTTATCTTTTTAAGAATTGAATTGAGGGTTTGGTAAAACAAATACCAATTTGGATACGAACAGTAATTGATACTCTATCTGTCCTACCCCTGTCGTTACGAATTTGAAGTCTCTTTGTTAGAGTGCATACAAATAAGTAATAGCTTGAAAATGTCTGTTTTATCAAGACCTGTTTTTTTTCTCCGAGTTCTATTGTTTTATGGTATGAGCGCTAAGCTTCACTTAGACATTGTGTTTTCCCAGATAATGCAATCATTGTACATTAACGTATATTTCCTAAGAGAGAAATTGACCGCAATGTATGATATGTAAGTAATCGATTTTAAACAAAAGAAAATCATCTTCTTGTGGATTACGCAATGGGACTTAGAAAAATTGCAATAGAGGTTTTTTTTTACTTTATCTGTTATTTTTTATAGTTGATTTCTGTAATTAGATGACTATGCTGCACCAATCTGACCTTTCTACGTGTCATTAATTGGTAAGTAAAGCGATTCCAAGACAAAACGGAAATTGAAAAGACAATAAACATGTCACCGTTACGTTTGGGTAAATGTTGTTTGATCGCTTTCTGTGGTCAAGTGGTAGAGCGTTCGACTCGCAAGTTGGAGGTGCATGGTTCGATTTAAGTGGTCATATAAAATACATGGTAAATATCAAAGTGGCTATTCCTTTGCCAGATGATCGGCATAAAAAGTAAAAGTAATTGGTCGTTAGGATGACATTTGAAACTGAGATCCCGTGTGGCAGGCGTGGTATATAGAATAACAACATGCTGTATTAGCGTCAGTCCATTATAGCATAGGTCAATATTTGGGATACATCACCTAATTTGATTGGCTGTTTTAATGGTATTTTACGCTACACTCAACATTTTAGCTCTATGATGGCGGCCAGTTTTTAATGGTGGAAGCGAGAACCTAGTTACAATGTACCCGGAAATATATGTATGTACCCGGAAATATATGTATGTAAAATAACAAACTTTCTCACAAAATCAGCTTAGGATCAAACAGGACTCGAACCAGCGCTGACAAGCGAGGAGAAGGAATTCATATTTTAAAGCGCGATTCAGAGACCCTAGTTTACCACAAGCTATGGACATCTCATATGAGTGAAAAAACAAACTTTGGAATGTTAGAAAGATAGTAAAATAAATAAAAGTATGTCTGTTGGAGCGCCATGACAGATATTAATGTAATTTGTAAACTACGGTATATCAATATAGTTTCTTTTATAACGGTAATGGATATAAACATAAAAAGTGTACATTTATTTATTCATCAAGTCTTTATTAGATTGTCCATTTTCCTCGGTCTACATACAACATAATGGGATGGTATGGTTTTACTAGATGGGTAGATATTTGTAAATAGACGGAGAAATCATGTAAGTACATACTCTTATAAAAACGTCTGGAAAACATTATGTCCATATTTATCCAAAGCTTACCTAATTGTATACTGTCGTCTGAACCTCCTGACGGTTGATACTGTGGTACCAGTGTTTTTTTATTTCTGTTTTATCAGTTTACCATATTTGTATAATGTCGCCTGAACTTCCAGATAGTCGATACTGTGGTATCAGTGTGTTTTATATTTCTGTTTTATCAGTTTACCGTATTTGTATAATGTCGTCTGACCCTCCTGATGGTACCAGTGTTTTTTATATTCTTGTTTTATTAGTTTACCGTACTTTTATAATGTCGCCTGAACCTCCAGATAGTCGATACTGTGGTATCAGTGTCTTTTACATTTCTGTTTTATCAGTTTACCGTACTTGTATAATGTAGTCTGTACATCCTGACAATTGATACTGTGGTACCGGTGTATTTTTTTATCTTTCAGTTTTATCAGTTTACCATATTTGTATAATGTCGCCTGAACCTCCAGATAGTCGATACTGTGGTACCAGTGTGTTTTATATTTCTGTTTTATCAGTTTACCGTATTTGTATAATGTCGTCTGACCCTCCAGATAGTCGATACTGTGGTACCAGTGTTTTTTATATTTCTGTTTTATCAGTTTACCGTACTTGTATAATGTCGTCTGAACTTCCTGATAGTCGATACTGTGCAGTACCAGTTTTTTTATATTTCTGTTTTATCAGTTTACCGTACTTGTATAATGTCGTCTGAACTTTCTGATAGTCGATACTGCAGTACCAGTGTGTTTTATATTTCTGTTTTATCAGTTTACCGTACTTGTATAATGTCGCCTGAACTTTCTGATAGTCGATACTGCGGTATCAGTGTGTTTTATATTTCTGTTTTATCAGTTTACCGTATTTGTATAATGTCGTCTGAACTTTCTGATAGTCGATACTGCAGTACCAGTGTGTTTTATATTTCTGTTTTATCAGTTTACCGTATTTGTATAATGTCGTCTGAACTTCCTGATAGTCGATACTGCAGTACCAGTGTTTTTATATTTCTGTTTTATCAGTTTACCGTACTTGTATAATGTCGTCTGAACTTCCTGATAGTCGATACTGCAGTATCAGTGTTTTTTATATTTCTGTTTTATCAGTTTACCGTACTTGTATAATGTCGTCTGAACTTCCTGATAGTCGATACTGCAGTATCAGTGTGTTTTATATTTCTGTTTTATCAGTTTACCGTACTTGTATAATGTCGCCTGAACCTCCAGATAGTCGATACTGTGGTATCAGTGTGTTTTATATTTCTGTTTTATCAGTTTACCGTACTTGTATAATGTCGTCTGAACTTCCTGATAGTCGATACTGCAGTATCAGTGTGTTTTTTATATTTCTTGTTTTATCAGTTTACCGTATTTGTATAATGTCGCCTGAACCTCCAGATAGTCGATACTGTGGTATCAGTGTTTTTTATATTCTTGTTTTATCAGTTTACCGTACTTGTATAATGTCGTCTGAACTTCCTGATAGTCGATACTGCAGTATCAGTTTGTTTTATATTTCTGTTTTATCAGTTTACCGTATTTGTATAATGTCGTCTGAACTTTCTGATAGTCGATACTGCAGTACCAGTTTTTTTATATTTCTGTTTTATCAGTTTACCGTATTTGTATAATGTCGTCTGAACTTTCTGATAGTCGATACTGCAGTACCAGTTTTTTTATATTTCTGTTTTATCAGTTTACCGTATTTGTATAATGTCGTCTGACCCTCCTGATGGTACCAGTGTTTTTTTTATGTATTTTTGTTTTCTCAGTTTGCTGCATGTCTAAGACTCAATACCATCTACTGGGAATTCTAACCTCGTGATCTTATTGAACTCTTTGATACTCTTCCAGTCTTAACCTTATTTAAGATTAATACACTTTGGTATATAATTCCCTGTCTCTCTGTGTGTCAGTTCCCGCCAGTGGTATGTCTGTTGCTACCCTGTTTTTGCTTCACGTAATAGTGCACACTGGCTGTGATCGTTGCTGTTGTCTTGGTCTTAGATTTTGCAATTTATTTTGCGATCATGACACAGCGTACAGATCGTTCAACTATAAGATGATTTAAGAGACCGATATCGACACGCAGTTCTGATGTCTTGTAAAAAGAGCAAGTGTTGCAGGCATGACATGTACCATATATATCCATGTTAATTAAAGAACAGTGATACCATTGACAGCATATCACTTTTTCTGTCTCTTTTATCTTTTTTGTTTGTCTTTCTACCTATATATCTGTCTGTTTTTCTGTCTTTTTAACTAATTTATTCTATTTATCTATCTCTGTACAGTGAAACTTGTATAAAGACCTCCTTAGGGACACAACAAAACCAGTCTTTATAAGGAAGTGGTCTTTATATAGCGGTTATTTGTACACAAATGGTACTATAAGGGACAGCAAAAACCTTTATGACCAGGTGGTCTTTACACACAGGTGGTCGCTAAAGCACGTTTTACTGTATTTCTCTATATCTGTCTGTCTATCTATCTATTCAACTATTTATTTATCTGTTTATCTTTGTTTCTTTCTAACTATTCATCTCCATTTATCTGTCTCTCTATCTCTTTATTATATATATATATATATATATATATATATATATATATATATATATATATATATATATATATATATATATATCTGTCTGTGTGTGTGTGTGTGTCTATCTGTTTATCTATCTATCTCTGTCTCTCTGTATCTTTATATATCTACCCCTGACCTCCTTCTGTCAATATCTCTCTTATACCCGCACCGGGAGATTTTATCAGAACGGATGGCTAATTAATCTGATATTGATTATAATTATTTATTTATAATCACAGCTCGTCACAGTTAATCATATATGGTGTTCAACACGGAATAGATGTTGAACCTCGTAATATAATTATGGAGAACGTAATTAACAGAAAGTATTTTACGACTCACAATCACGCTTCAGAAGTCTCGACAAATAGATCACTCTACGTCCATCTCTATTGACCATTTGAAAGTATAAATGAAATATAAGTACAACATTGACCACAAACTGTAGACTCAGAAAATTTCGTTTTGGTTTTAATCTCGTTTACTTAGTTGTTATCCTTTATCAACGCAATTTAAACCATGACGAAATTGTATATGAATTATAAAAAGTAATAGTCAAAAGTTCCTTTACAAAAATCTTTTTTTATTTCAATGAAATTTAATGTCAACGAATTAATTTTATTTTCAAACCCAAATTTTAACCCTACGAAATGTTCTGGTTTGAGTCCCCGAGGGTATACATAAACCTAGTACCTGGTATTTCGGTACCAGCTGTTCATCGTATACTAAAGTAATATTTGGCACTGTTAACACCATTTAAATTGGAAAATTTTCTAAAACTAAGGTAGTCATTTTTTGACAATGGTTACTCTTAGACGGATTTCGGCTATACCTTTAGAGATATTGTTTGGCCTTGTATGATACCATTTTATCTTTAGAAAATACACACACTTTTCAAATTGGAGCTCATCTGATGAAGTCTAATTGACAGAAACGATATCGTCTTGAGCAATATAACTTTGGTATTATGTTTATAATATTCTACAGTATTTCAGCATCTATTTAAAGCTTCTGTCATGTTTGCACATACATAGTCATACATACATACATATATATACACAAAAACTGTTCTGATACTTAAAAAATTAGGTGCCAAAACATGCTCAAGACGATCGTTTCTGTCAATCAGACTTCATCAGTTGAGCTTTAATTTAAAATAGATGCAGTTTTTCGAAATAAAAAGTGGTATCATACAAGGCCAAACAATAACCTAAATGTATTTCGTAATCTGTGTTAGAGTAATGACTGTCGTGCGTTTTGGAGGGAGTTTAGAATTTTATTTTCCGTTTTCAAATTTCTCGTATAAATCCATACCATGTCCACGTTAACTCCATACATCTTGCCCCGATGTTATGTTTTTTAAACATACATGAAGTTATTTCTTTATTTCTTTTTAGAGTACATTCATTAGTCATTGATTGGAAGTACAATAATACTTTCATTTGATCATATCAATTCCGGATAAGCGATATACTTAAAAACAATGCGCCTCTTTCTATTTCTGCATTTGATGGGTCGCCAAGCTGGAATCTGATGGAATATGTATCTTTAAATAAATCACTAATGAATCAGAAATGCAATCAACATTAAAAAAAGAAGTCAATTTCATGGTTTGCTGATTTCAACACGAGTTTAACATTAATCTTCAAACAAAGCAAGTTAATTCTGGTACATCCAGTGAATTAAAAGCAGTGTTACATAAGCTTAGAGGATACACTGTCTGTCAGGATCAAAGTCTCCGGGAATCAATTATATTCAGTAAGGTACTTTACAGATTATCTATCCTACTGACATGATATCTATAGATGATATGTGTATCATAACTAACATTAACACTTGTAATTCTTTAAATATGATTTCATCGATTATCTAATATTTGTGGGACAGTAAAAATCAAATCGTTTTAGTCACAAGAGATTTCAGTTTATCAAAAAAGCAGGAAAACTGTATATTAACACATTAACAACACGCACACGCGCGCGCGCGCGTGGTTTGTTGTAATTTTGCGCACCAAAGACGAATTTGGTCAAGCGGTCGCTATAAATAAACATTTTGAATCGATCCAAAACATTTGATTGAATATATAAAACCTCAGGCAAAACAGTAACAGTAACAAAACATTTTATTCAGTAATCAATAAACTGTAACCAGATCGAAAATAGACTTACCCCTGTGCTCAGTGAGTGTTCACCATCTTGTTGTAAGTCTGCGCATGCTCAACTATTGGTCTATCCCCTGCTCTATTTTTCATCATGCTTGTGTTTTAAGCATTGTTTAGAACGGCTCAATCATAGGTTGGGTGATTTTGTTTATTGTGATTGACAGAGGGCGGAGTTTATCTTGCCGACGTGTGCCTCTTTTGGCATCGAACAATAATATATTGTGGGTATTTGGGGGCCTTGGCTTGATGTTATTGATTTAATCATAATCAATACTTAATTTTGTCTGATTTCAAAAGGATTTAATTTTTCGGATCCTTGAATACACAAAAGCTTAACTTTATTAGATGCTGGGATAATGCTTTGTTGTAGACCGCCGCGCACAATTACAACATGCGCACAATCAAAACAAGCGGATATATATATATATATATTAAACTCGACTGGTTTCATTATTATCACCAAGGAGTTTTGGTTCTAGTTTTAGTTGTCCTACTCAATAAACTCGAGAGTTAAGCTAAGAGGACAAACTCGCTGGGAAACTCCTTGGTGATAATAACGAAACCGGTTGAGTTTAATTGGGCTTTTGTGATAAAGTTAACTTGTGAAGATGTGATATATGATGTTTTAAAATAGATAGGATGTGAACGAACGATTAAACAATAATAACATATGGCACTAAGGTTAAAAAAATAATTACAATGTCATATCCTAGTTATGCTTTTTAATAATTTGAAATATTATGAATGTGCAAGATCTTGTAAGATCATGTGTAAGATAAGTTTATACATTAAAAACGAAAATCGATGGAGAGCCTTGGAACACTCGCTGGTAGTGCTGTGTAAAAATTAAGAAGTACTAATGGATATTGAATCTCCAAGTCCATTAGAATACGACAAACTGGAAATAAAAACGTTCTCAACAAATCTTACACGGGATGGGATCTGGTGTCCAGACCTAGTGCCCTGTAAGCATTCTACACCCGTCACAAATAATCCATGGAATCCTCTCGAGTTTATTGAAAAGGTCAAGCTCGATGAAGAGGTCAAGTTTGGTGAAAGGTTGATATAACAACGATCTCAAAACAAAGAATAATTGCGAATTCCAAACGGTATGGAACCAGGGCCCAAAGTCACCAAATTTACTCAATATTCAAGCTCAACTTTTATTTCTCTATTTTGACAATTTAATCGTTTGTAAAACTTTGAGGCCTTTTGATTAGGAAGCATATTATTATTTTTTATCATTCACATATAAATGTTTGCATCACACGTATGATTTTCCTGTAAAAATTAATAAATACGTTGAGTACGGTATTCAAAATTTGAGAACATACTCAAGGAATTTTTTGATGTTTTTTAAGATTTCTGCAAATGATCAAATATTTTTATCATTATTTACAATTGTATGCCGCCAATATACAAACATGTCCAGTTGCAGAATAAATTTTGCATATTTTTACCCTAAATCATTAAAAGTTAGTTGAGCTTGAGTACTGAGTAAATTTGGTGAGTTCGGCCCAGGCGTCAGCAATGAGTCAGCGCCCCTGCGTCTTGTAATATAAGTAAAGTCAATTATAGGCGATGAAACCTTTATTGAATGTATAAGATCATATTTGAGTGTAATTGATGAAGAGTGGCGTTATTGTGTGTGGTATATGGTTGATGGTTTTTGGTTAGTGATTAAAACTAACGTCACTGTCTTTTTCAAAACTTAATTGAATATTATAAACATAATACCAAAGTTATAATGCTCAAGACGATCGTTTCTGTCAATTAGACTTCATCAATTGAGCTCCATTTTTTAACAGATTTTCTAAATTGTATAAAACATACAATATTTAAAAAAAGTATTATAAACAAAAATCCATTTTGACAGCTTGTATGCCTTTAAACACAAAAACACAACAGAAGAATATGAAGGTTAAGAGTCATAAAGTTTTCACTTATAATACATTTCTTCATATTTTAGACTGTGTTCTGGACCTCTTGGCCATTAATATTTTCGCATCTGTGTTTTTTACATCTCTGACCAAAAACCATAAAAATTCATCAAATAAAATGTTTGATTACATTTTTGGTAGTGTAATAAAAGGATTTATCAATAAAATGAATTTGTTATTTCTAATTTTTTTTTTCACAGTATGCAAAACCAAAGTAAACCTTATCATTTTCACTAGGCCAATCAAAATACTTTCCAAATAAATTTTGGGACCACTTTTCTTGTTTTATGAGACATGAGCATGTAGTAAATAGAATATTTGCCAAATTTCGATGCATAATATTTTTCTTTTCTTTTTCTTTTTTGTGAGGCATGAAAAATATCTAACACAAGTGTGAAATGTTTGCAAATATCCTGTATATCTTTGTAAAGGAAATGTTAGAGATGCATCGACACCAAACACAGGAGATAAAAAAATCAAGTTTAGGTGACATTTATTTTAGGGGAGAAAAGACAGAATAGTAATTAATACTTATACTGTAAAACCATGGACAATATGTAGTCTCTTCAACATTTAATCAGACCTTTTTGTACTGTAATTTTCTAATAAACATTGAAATAATCCTTTCCTATAGCCTATAATTTCAGGATTCGACCACGAAGGTGACATGATTTTATTTTTCGGGAACTACGAATTATATATTGACAATCTGTACTTAAATTGTCTGAACTGGTAGAAAACTTGGACTCTGAGAGAAACAATGATAGCATACAAAAACATCCGTAGCAATTTGTTCATCGTAATGAACAATCAGTTAAAATTACATGGGAGATTTGTTTTCCTTCAATCCGATAAGAAGTTGTTTCGACAGCTGGTATTTCGCAATTGATTTCTGGTTGTAGATTTCACAAAAGAACAGCAAGATGCAGTTGAGATTGGAAACAGCTTGTCATATCAGCAGAGATTGAAGGAAAATCATTATCACGTTAACGATATTTGTATATACTCTACTGCTTATGTCTTATTAGGTAATAAAATCTTCAGCAATCTCAGTTAACTGATGTCACATATTTAAAAACTGTAAATTTAAAGATAACACGAAGACAGATGATATTTATAGTAAACCCCACAAAAAACCAAAAGGAAGGGAGATAAATCTTAACCACGTTA
The DNA here is from genome assembly GCA_030159075.1 of Atrina japonica. Classification (NCBI taxonomy): domain Eukaryota; kingdom Metazoa; phylum Mollusca; class Bivalvia; order Pterioida; family Pinnidae; genus Atrina; species Atrina japonica. The sequence continues at coordinate 332,833 of BROG01000619.1, forward strand.
TAGCCGATTCTCGTTATTCGAATTCATATAGGATAATATAAAAATGCATAGAGATGACTGCTATAACTCGCATTTCGTCATATAGGTCTCTTTATAAGTATAAATATGATACATGTATTTGTATAGTAATTTAAATAAAGCCCATTTACTGCCAACGTTTCGACATGGATTGTTCATTTCTTTGAGGCAAATGCTAAGAAGAAAGTATATATATTTGAGAGAGAGAGAGAGAGAGAGAGAGAGAGAGAGAGAGAGAGAGAGAGAGAGGAAGGGAGAGAGATAGAGAGTGTGTCGTTATTAAGTCATTAAGTTATTAAGTTATAAAGTCGTTATTACGATATTAAAAGTCGTTATAACGAGATTAAAAGACGTTATTACGAGATAAAAAGTCGTTATTACGAGATTAAAAGACGTTAATACGATATAAAAAGTCGTAATTACGAGTTTTAAAAGTCGTTATTACGAGATAAAAAGTCGAAAATATGAGATTCTTGGCATAATATAAGTACAAGACACGACCCAAGATCAATTATGAATAACTGTGAGTGTTAAATGGAGGTGTTAATCAAACTTTATTTTTAATTATTAAAATAATATTGAGAGAGAGAGAAAGAGACAGTGTGTGAGAGAGATAGAGACTGTGTGAGAGTCTTATGATGTGATATTTTTTAACAATGGAACTAATCAGAATGCAACAATAATTAGCCTTCTGCAGGACAACTTTCTCATAAATAATTGGAAAGCTTAGAGACGCCATTAGAACATACATTTTACAATTTTTTAAATTTTTTTAAAATTTCATGAAAATACCAGACAATAGGGGGAACTATTTCAGTTCCGGTAATACTAGACATAACAAGCCTTAGTATATAAAAATATATATCATTAGTGTGTTATCAGACTGCCATATTTCGTGTCAAGTTTGATCAATTTGGAAAGAAACATTTGGAATCAAAATCCAGTCCAATCTGGAATTCTAGTGTTCAAAATATCGCATTTTGCACGCAAAGTGCACGCGAGGTCTGTTATTGATAGCTTTATTTGTTCATTTCGTGATGGCATGACGTTTAGGAATATTTGAACAGCTTCTATTGGCACGTTTTGGTTGTGTAATTATTATCAGAGAGATATAATTTTAAATACCATTCTGAGATAACATACGCAACAACTGACAGTTTTTCATGCTTTTGAGCAATTTTACAATGTAGATGCATGTGTTATGTAGATGATTAGCATTTCCTTTATCATAACATAATTTTTCATATGTTTCTGATATTTCCAACGAAATTCTAGACAAAGTATCTTGAATGAAAATTTTACCTGTATGATCAAATATAATTTGCATGTAATACAAAAATTTATACACCCTAATAAACATGGCCTTTTTACTACATCTATTATTAATAATAAATAATTATATGATAATCAAAGAGATTATCCAATTACTGAAAAGATATTTTCATCGCATTTTTAACTTTACATCCCAAATTTAGACTCCTGGAAAGAAGCTTTGTGCCTAAATACAATATACATGTATATAATTTTTCATGGAAACTCAACTGAATTTTTTTTTTTTATTTTGGCGTAAAAACCAACAAACCAATAAAACAGTATATTTAATATAATTTTCAAAAACTCCATTACTTTAAGGAATGCCATCCATAAATGTCGGAGAAACATCTCTAAAACAATTGCACTGAAATATTTTGAAATAAAATAACGTTGTATGGTGTTAATCATCTACAACGAAATTGAAATATTTACATGTCGTGTTCGACCTGCACTTTCCGACTTAAAATAAAACAGACTAATGTTTCTCGTGGAAGCAACAAAAAATTGAGCCAACACTTTACCAGTTCTGTTGAAAACCACGTTTAATGTCAACGTTCCGCAAATTTTACGGACGGTATAATAGTCTTGTTTGCGACTACTCTGTTTCTCTAAGTGAAATGTTTTCGTTGGCGGTTGTTGAGACGTCTGTACCAATTGTGACGAGGATACACTCCTCACGTGTTTCATTGGACTTGACTGTGAACTCACGGCGGGTGTGACCGGTCGACAGGGGATGCTTACTCCTCCATGGCACCTGATCCCACCTCTTGGTTTCCAGAGGTCCGTGTTTGTCCATTTTTACCGGATTTGTATCTATGTCCTGGACATTCTATTGATTTATACTTTGGTATCTGAAATTTGTTTATATTGATATACACATTGTTCAATATTTGTTTAATATCTATTTGAAAGTGAAACTATTGTGCAAACAAAATAACTTGTTGATATTTTAAAGTAATATGGTTAATAATGTGGTGCCTGTATTTATATTGATATACACATTGTTCAATATTTGTTTAATATCTATTTGAAAGTTAAACTATTGTGCAAACAAAATAACTTGTTGATATTTTAAAGTAATATGGTTAATAATGTGGTGCCTGTATTTTATGCATTAATATGACATCTGTCTCCTAATACCTAGATGATGTCATACTTCGTTTCCTAGATGTTGATTTCTCTGGAATTATTATTATGAACTTTAATTCGAGTCTTCCGGATAGGACTAAAACTTATGGCCCCTGTCTACAGTTGGGTCTTGGCGTCGGCCCATAGCACAGGTCAAAATATTTTGGCAATTTATCTAAAGCTGTTGATCTCTGCATAAAAAAAAACATTTTGACAGATGTCATATTAATTCCTTATCATACTAAAGGATATATTAATATAAACAAATCACATATACCAAGGTATTCATCTTCAGGATGATCGAGAAAAATGACGGTTGGGAAGCCGAAATCGTCGCGTGAAATTTTAAATAAGCGATAAAAGGAAAAGAGAATATTTCAAAATACTTCCGAAATCTACGCGGGATGCTCTCTGTTATATTCGTTCGGGATAAGAAAACGCTGCCTTTCTGTTTCCGTTTGTTAGTAACTCTTTTACACTTAAAACTGACACATGTTTGATTTATATAACGGGAGACATATTGACTTTTTATTCTTCAAAGAAAGATCAAAATATGATATCTCCACGAACTGCTAACGATTTACCTGTCAATTCTTGATCAATGTCTTAATTAACTAATGAAACCTTTTCTGGACAGGAAGTGTTAATACGCGTCATTCTAAAGAGGCAAACATCTAAATAGCAATATAAAGATATTTTCTTCAAGTTCATTTTTGAGAGAAATTAATCCTACAGCAATTCGCAAGAAGGAAATTGATATCCGGAAGTAAGCCATGAGTTACCTCGCGTTGATTATGACAGTGTGAACACTTAATAAGCCCTGTGTAAGGTTGTCTGTCTGTTTAACCATAAATCAGATTTGAAGATGATCATAACTTTCACAACAAGGATTCTTTCATCTTTATCGGCGTTATACACTGATTAGATATGTCACCGACGAGCGTAGAACTATTCCGTAAAATCAGATTAAGGTAATCAATTTCAGGAGGATTGAATGCTAGGAGATGAAATAAACAAGTCTTTATCGGTTCAGCTGCCTCTTTATGACACAAAGTCTCCAGATATTACTGATAGCTCCACAAATTTAAAGATTATATAAAACACGAATTCTCCAGGATGTTTATTCAGTGCAATTTGGTTTTTTCTTACGCGCTTTTTGGTCATGAAATATCGAACACAAAATGTTCTAAAATGGCATGCATGTATTTAGCATTGAACAGACAAAGTTTAAGTTTATCGCTAAAAACGTATGACAATTGAATAATTGCTCCTAAATTAGTGGTCGTTTGATAAATATTAAATTACTTAAAGGGGCATTAGCTGTGTTTGTCAAAAAGATTAATTTCTACTTTAACTACTTGTTCTTGATGTACAATAACAAATTAGAGATATACACAGGCATAAAAAATCGTATATTCCTATATATTTTGTGAAATATAAGGTCAGGTCCAGTGTGGTATTCATATACAAATAGTAAGTTTGAGTTAATCAATTGCAAGTGAAAAAGTGCCAAACCTTGGTTTCTCAAGTAGGTTTCACAAAATATATAGGAATTTAAGAATTTATATGCCTATGTATATCTCTTTTTTTGTTATTTTATATCAATCTAAGTAGTTAAAAAATAAAATGCAGCTAATGCCCCTTTCATCAATGAACCCTCACCTCGCAGAGTCAATTAAGGAGAATTTGATAAAATCCGTCAAGTTTTACAACAAAAATGAACAGTCAAATTACGACTACGCGGATCTATTTTCTCAAGTTGAACGGTTTAATACCATTCAGCCAAAACTATCACCATATTTTGAGGGAAACATGAATATTTGGTAAATAAGGGTGCTTGATCGTCGGGATCGGTCTACAATTATCTGTGTGTATAACAATACACGATTATAAAATAATTCTTATCAATGATAAATTTTTCTGTGCCTTAGAATTTCTTGCCAAAACGAATTGATAATCAGTCCATATGGACATGTATTGAATTCAGACAAGTTTCATTAATACTATCTTTAATTGAAATATTCTGGTATGCTTATAGACGTTGAAAAATGAGACACCATACATACATTTCGCGATGTAGAAACTCTCCATGTTGAATGTTAAATATAAGTAGTGAACACGTAATGAATTGAAAATTCATTGTTCTTTTCATCATAGAAAGCATCACAACAATGAAACATTTTATAAAATTCAGTTTCAAAGGGAAAGAAGCAAATATACTGTCTCTACAAGTTTAGATTATTTTAAACGTATTTATTTTAAGTTGTATAAATGTCTCTCGTTGGCTCTGATGTTGGCGTTATGTGGTTCTTGCTGTGGGTCAGAAACTGGAGTACCCGGAGAATACACACGCCAAACCATCTCACATACTTCCCTGTCCAATCCTACAGTAGGATCAAACTGTACAGCTCATCAACACCCCAAGTCACATTGAGACCTGCCCATTTCAAAGAATTGAGAAGTCGCCTGTCAGAATTCAGAGGTGTATAATTTAGAATCAAAATATTTTATGATAATTTTACATGCAATATGAACTTGTTCACTCCTGAGTTATGATAGTAGACCAAATTAAATATTGATTTAGGGGAGTCTTCATGTGACCACGAGGACTGATGAGTTAACTGATGCATTTTTCTGTAAAAAGATTTTGACAAACCATGTATTTAGAAACGCATTCAATTTCTGTACCGATTTGTGAGTATGTATATGCTTAATTTTGATCATGTGGTGATAACCATCACATGACTGAAATTGCTTCAAATTTTCTTTTGGATCAATGTATTATCGACATTCTACTTTATAGTTTACGCGTTTAATGGGATTTAAATGACTTTATTTTATTTAGAACCTCGTTTTAACATATGCAAAATAAGAACATGGATTCATTGTAAGCTTTTCTTTAAGGGCGGATACATTTTTTGAAGATTGCATCAACATATCTGGAAAGTATATATACCATCTTGTTGACCGGCATCAATTATATACAAGACATACACATGTTACATCTTTAAGAGTAATTATAGATTGATGATATCTGCGGTAGAGATTTCAAATTCGTCATTTGAGATTTAAAACATGAGTTCTTACACCGGCGATGGTAAGCACATGTGTCAATTCTTGTCTAGTTCATATCATACATTTCATAATTCCATTTCGACAATTTAAGATCCAGTAAGATTAGGTATAACAAATGTTACAAATCTGTTAATTTGCAACGTGCGAACATTAAAATGTATAAAAACAATTTGTAGAAAAAATTATGTTTCAATTTTGTCTGTGGTAATAAACTTACAAATCCATTACAATAAATGTGCTATCCACTTTACATATTTAATTTGTTTATCACGAATATTTCAAACTAGACATTTTATATACAGTAGGATATAAATTATTTATTTAATTGTTGAGTTGTAGAGTGTAGAATTGTTTTCAACACCTATTTATTTCTAAAAAAACAAAAACAACAAAAAACCCAAAACTCGGCTTTTAACACAGGATTTTGTTAGGTTTGAGATCAATTGGCAACAGAAAAACTATTGGCTGGCTCTGGGTGAGTTGAAATTCAAGTTCAGTGTATGTTAAATAGCAGGTATTGAACATTAGAAAAATATCGAAAATGAAAATCAAATCCCAGATACCAAAGTGAAAATCTTCAGGTTGTCCGGGAGAAAATATACAAATCTGGTGAATATTGGACAAACATGGACCTCTGGAAATACAGAACCTATAAATTTTCTCATTGTCTAATAGATATTCTTCAACATCATAGAATTTCATCACAGTAAAATTGCCGCTATTCATGGGAAAAAAACGAAATAAATTCAGTAAAGCATCCTAAAAACTAGTTTATAGATAAACTGATCACCATGATTTTGTATTAAACTCTAAATAGTTATGCGTTTTGAGATAAAAGCTATCAACTAGATCAGAGGGTAAATCATAACCATTCTTGATTTCTTGAACGCGAAGATGATACTAAAATGTCGGTCACTTATCTCACAAAATTCAGTATATATAATTTTCAATCCTATCCCTTAATCATTCGAGAAGGTCATTTCGAATTAAGTGGGAAAATTTGCCAGTTTTCTTGCGGAAGGTCGGTGGTCTTTACCCGAGTAACCGGGGTTTCTCCTCCACCAATAAAAAAATGGACGGCATCATATGACTGAAAGATTGTTGAGTATGGCGTAAAACAAAAAATCAAATCAAATCAAAATTCATTCTAGGAATTATATAAATCAATATACTTATTTATATACTTATAAATTACTTAATTATATATACTATATATATATATATATATATATATATATATATATATATATATATATATATATATATATATATATATAAAGCACAAATATCACTACATTATCATTTACTATGGACCATGCGTAAATAAATCATTCATATTGCACAAATACAGAAATAACAAAGTACCAACAAACTGACCACTCGCCGTCTTAACCACTTGGTCATCTACGCATTTACATGACAAAGTGCTTAGGACGTCATACATGAGAGCCAGGCGATTGGTGCCGTAGGTCGAGGGTTCAAACCCCAGCCGGGGCATTGTGAGTATGTAGGTACCTTGTTATTTCTGTATTTGCGCTTTTATATATATATATATATATATATATATATATATATATATATATATATATATATATATATATATATATATATATATATGAATTTAAATTACAAACTAATGGAGGATGTGATCGGTCGTTAATAGATGCTTTCTTCTCCACAGCACTTGGTTCCACCTCTGAGTTTTCCTGACGGACGTCTGTAATCGGCTATCTAGTATTCTCTACGGTCACTGCATTGTATTATGACATCACACATTGCTTGACAACCAGGCTATTATGGTCAGCGTTAGTTACAAGTACATTATCTTAACTCATCAACCCCTGAAATGGCCTCTGTAAATCAATGAATTAGGCCAGTTCAAATGAGTTTCGATGGATGAATGAGTCAACATTGCTTGGAAACTATTTGTAACTAACGTTTACGGTACGTGTGCCTTTTTGATAATTGTTATACTAACACTAACGTGAATGATTAACGCCCCTGATCGGAAATCTTCAAATCTGAGAGGTGTGTTATGTAATAATCGACTGAATGAGTCAGGTTATACTTTCAACATTGTTAGTGTCGCCATTTTGATTTAAACTATTGAAGTCAATAAAAGTAGTGTCAAAGGAATGTTTGATGTCTTTCTTTTTAGTATTTTTAATTTGATTACATAGTATGATAGAAATGTAATGTACTTGTAAATGTAATACATTTTCACAATCAATTTCTTAGCATGTTAGAATATACGGCCTCATGACAAGTTTCTATGTACTGTTGCTACTTGTTTAGGGATACAAATTTGATACAATGGGTCATATCTTCAATTATTTAGAGATCTTCAAGCTATTTCCTTACATGCATTTCCATGGCTTATCACATTATATGCTTAGGATTCAATTTAAAATCAGGCGACTCAATTCTCATATGCACACATTTGGTTATTAAAGACACTGCGAAGAGACATACAAATTCTCTAAGATCAATCAAGAGGTAATTATTCATGCAGTGCCTGTCTGTTTTACATCCTCATACAAAGTTTCTAAAACAATTCTTGTTATTTTCTGATATCCGAATTTTTTTTTCTCAGTACAGAATGAAAAATAAATATCTGACTGTATGCATATATCCTTCATTAAACAATATATTTTTGGTCATCGAAAACTCCTATATAACCCTGATGTTGTTTACATTCATGAAAGGATAAATGATTTACTCATTGGCGCAAATATTTATATATATTTATACAGTACTAAGTTTGTAAACCAAATACCTTTATTGGTATGTGAAAAATCTCAAACGACTGCGTACAGGGGACGGTGAATCGTTCCAGACGCCTGGTCCCATCCCGTTTGGGATTCGCATTTGTTCTACGTGTTGAGACCGTTTTAATATCTAATTTGTCGTATTCTAATGGACTTGGAGTTTAGGATATCCACCGGTACGTCTTCATTGTACCTTGGTGATATGAAATGAAACTTTAGTGGTGTTAACTGGATAATTGGCTTTACACTATGCCAAATGATTGTAAATCTAGAAACAGTATCTATAGCTCTGAACGTTGCTATACTGTTGTTTTTAATTTGAAATTTGGTCATGCATGTAAATCATTTAAATCTGCGATTTGATAATAATTTTGTTACAATTTAGTAATCCCCATCATTGAGATGATTTATTTCCTTTCATTTACAGTGAAACTTGTATATAACAACCTCCTTAAGGACACATGAAAACCGGTCATTATCGGAAGGTGGACTTTTTATAGAGGTTGATTTGTATACAAATGGTACTATTGGGGACAGCAAAAACAGTCTTTGTGACCAGGTGGTCTTTATACACAGGTGGTCATTAAAGCAGGTTTTACTGTAATGTGTATTTCAAAGGTGACTAGTATCTCATTGTAGTCACTATCTGTCAGAAACCAAGAATTTCAGTGAATGAAAATGACAAGCTCCTTTTTGCAAAAGATTGTCTCCCCTGGCATTTGACATTTGGTGTGTCGGGAATGCTTATTCCTCCATGGCACCTGATCCTACCTCTGGATTTCTAGAGGTCTCTGTTTATCCAATATTCACAAGATTTGTATATTACTGTATCCAGGACTTCCTGAAGATAAATACTTTGGTATTTGTGATTTTTAGGTTAGCTAGTAATAATAACATCCTATCATAACCAGTCCCTATTGTAAAAAAAATGCACGTGTAACGATTAAATAGATACCTAGATACAGAAACTTTCCTGTTGGTGTTGCCTTTGGAGAAATTACGGTAGTCGCCAGCTGGTACCGACATAACAAGAAATCAATATCTCTTAATGTTATAACAGTTAAGATGTTTGTAATGATAGAGTGGCGAGGTTGGGTGATGGACAGTTGAACCACAGAATCTTAAATACATCAAAATTTCATGTACAAAAGCGTTTATAAAGAACATCGATCGCTAGCTGAACGTTTTGCATAAATTTACCTAAAGTCTCTCGATCTTTCACTGACGTTGAAATTGATCAGAAGTTTATATATCAGCGTCAGAGCGTGAGAGATAAGTTAAAGTATTAATTATATATAATCTTTGATATATTGAAAAACATCTTGGAAAATTACAGGAAATCTCATACGATCACGGTAAGTTGTT